>QVTF01012291.1:172500-642500 GCA_003573665.1 Oxygymnocypris stewartii
CAAGATGCAGATGGTTTTTTTTGTTCATGGGAACAGATTTGGAGAAATGTAGCACTTGCTCACCAATGGATGCTCTGCAGTGGAGTGTTGTGGATTACTTGTGATGTTTTATCAGCTGTTTGGACTCTCGTTCTGACGGCACCCATTCACTGCAGAGGATCCTTTGGTGAGCAAGTGATGTAATGCTATATTTATAACCTCATCTCTATCTTGGATGGCCTGAGGGTAAGTATATTTTAAGCAGAATTTTTTATTTTGGGGTAAACTATTCCTTTAAGGCTGCTGTGTGAGTATGTGTAATACAATGACTGAGGGAGTGATGCCAAAACTTTCTCTTCTTTGACCACCTTAATTATTGCCTCTTTTTATTTTTTGCTATTGGAGCAAATTCCAGAAATTTGAAAAGTGTCCAATTTTGTCTTCTTTGCAATTTGAAATCTTGGAACTGTCGCAAATGTCTTGCACAGACAGATTATCAGAAAACACTTGCTTATTACTCATGCGAAGTGTATTTATGCTTAGATTGGTACAATATACAATAACTTAAGTGTTAAGACCTTATTCATCCATTATTGATATATTCATAATTATGATTCTGTTATTACAGCTGACAGACATGACCTCTAATAAATCGCTTCTTCTACAGGGAGAACCGGAAGCACAGCATGGCAACCGATCCGGGATGTACGTGACGAATCCTCAGAGATGAAAAGCACAACACCACTATAAGAGAGGTAGAAAGACAACCATTGTAGATATCCATAAGTTGTAGGTTTATATGCATGCATAATTGCTGCATTTATCAACAAAACAAGAATTATTATTATTTAAAATTACAATGTAATTCAGTTTTTCTCAAGCTGGTCTCAGAAACTAAAGGATAGGTTTGGACTAACAGGTTTGCCTATGATGGAGGCTTATAGGTAAACGCGTAGTTGTGGGCGGAGCAGATCAAATTCAACATTAACAAAGACGCACCAGCAACACAATGCAGATTAAATACATAAACTGGGTTAGTTAGCATGAGGCGAAGCCCTTCATTCAATGAACTGTTTACTATGGTGACCACAATGCTTGCTCAATAGGGCAACACAAAGATGGGATTTAATGCTAGTAAATACATTTCATAAAGCTACCATTGAACTAGGGTCAAACACAATACGTTCAGTACTTTTACACACGATTGATATGTTACTGTGCTGTCAAATATTGAATGGTGATGATTTATAGCTATCGCTGGGAAAGGCTTTATGGTCATTACAGGTTGCTTTAAACTGTATAACTACTTTAATGCAGTGATGAGTGGAAGTAATTATTTCAGTTTTTGTATTGTTTCAGATGACTTTAATTAAAAATAGTCATACTGATTATGAAACAGTGATTTTTAACATTATGTGTCAACTATTTAACCAACAAATCCATTCTCCAAATTGTTAAACAGTAAATGAATTAATAAAACTGAATGAGTCAGATTTATATAACATTAAATGTTCAGGGAGCGGTTAAACTATTAAAACGTACCCTTCACATGTTTAGCTATATTTCACACATAGTTTACAATACAAAATGTACTACATGCGTAGTGCTTCTCTGACATGATTAATCATCTTGTTAACATTAAACGGTAGAACTGACGTCACTGACAACTTTGCAAAAGTGATCTGTCCGGTGTAATGTAAATAACATGGTCTTTGTTTCAGAGGCATGGAGTAACTGACACTATAAAGGTCAGGATGGGAAAGAAGACTCTCATAGAAGATGCTGGTTTCTTCAGCAAGCTTCTAAAAATGTGGACTTGTCGTCATTACCATGTGTAATCTAAGTATTATACTCAACCATACAGACAATTATTTATTTCTGTCCTATTTATGAAGCACAGATATGGGGATTTGGGTCTGTGAACTTTTGCATCTCTGACTCTTTTTCAGTGTAATATAAGTAAGACCGGGGCTAGTTGTCACACTTAATACTCCACTAAATATTTACCAGATTAGGTATAATCTTAAGAAAGCCTTTGAATATTTGCACTGCTTCAAAAATAGTTCGTTGAAAGTATGCTTTATGATATTCTGTGTCTGTGAGATTTCAAACAGTAAAACATTTATAAAACAGCAGCAAAGATCAAATAATCAATATATATCAAACATCAAAACAATGTTTTGACCAAAAGGATTGGCATATGTGACAATGTGTGACATCTTGCCCCGGTCTCTTTTACAGTCCATCTTAGGCTACAGAAGAAGAGTCGATCTCTTACATTTAAAGATTTTATTTTTGATACTGTATGTGGTGGTTTGGTATCTCCAGAGTACAAGTTTATCAATTCATATGCCTTTTCATTTTGTAATTTGCATTTGTGCTATTTGTATGGTCATTTACACTTATTTACACACTTTCTGTGGGTGAGCTGTTGTATTCGATGCGCAATACTTCAGCAAAACAACATATTACCAGGTACATTATAAATAAATAAATAAACTGTATTCAATGTTTAATTTATTTGTATGTTTATTTAAAAAAAACAATTATCCTCTTCTCAGTTTTGTCATTTCAATATTTATTGGATTTAGACAGTCAAAACAGGTTAATTGATCTAATTTTGTGTCTCCGAAAAGTTATGATTTGTGATGTCAATCAAGCAATAATTCATGGACACACTGATGATTTTAGATTTATGGAGTAAAAATGAAGATAAAAGGAAGTACTTCACGAATCACTAAATAATAACCATATACTAATAAAGTACTTACACTTCATTAATATACTATTAGTTTATAGATTGTATTATTAATGTAATTACATAAATTATTTACAGATGTAATTACATTCAGGTATCTATTTTAACTAAATACAATGTAAAAACATGTATGTACACAATAAGTGCATCGTGTCAAATGATTCATTTAAATGTAAGTGCATAGTAGTCAAGGCCACTAAATATAAAGTGGGATTTAAGTTAGTGAGGTGGTTGTTAGGTTTAGGTATATTAATGGTCATGCAGAATAAGGCATTTGTATGTGCTTTATAAGCACTATCAAACTACCAATATAATATGTTTGATAAAAAGTAAATGCATGTTGTTCTTAATCTTCCTCCGTCTTACCCTATATAGTTTTATTGTATAACATGTTGTGGTTGTTGCTTAAAAAACAAGGTCTTATACACGAAAGTTCATGAAATGTGTAGGTCTACCTGAGGAATTCGAAAATTACAGAATTCATATTCAATTCAGTCCCGCTTATTAACATATTTCCCCTCAGGTTACTCCATTATTTAGTCTGTTGATTTGGTTAAAGTGCTATTAAAGGGTTACTCCACCCCAAAATTAATATTCTGTCATTAATTACTTATCATGTTGTTCAAAACCCGTAAGACCTTCGTTCATCTTCAGAACACAAATTATTATATTTGTATGCGTCCCGAGAGCTCTGACCCTCCCATAGACTAGACAGCAATGTAAATAACACGATAAACGTCCAGAAACATAGTAAGGAGATCGGTAAAATAATCCATGTGACATCAGGGGTTCAACCGCCATTTTACAAAGCTACGAGAATATGTTTTGTGTACAAAGAAAATGTAAACAATGTATGCTGCTCTGCGTCACAGAAACGTTTTCTACGTTTATTTACGCGTTCATTCGAACGAAAACTGTATCCATGTGGTGCAGCTGACACTGAACAACATACATTGTTTAAATTTTCTTTATGCATAAAACGTATTCTCATAGCTTCGTAAAATGACGGTTGAACCCCTGACGTCACATGGATTATTTTACCGATCTCCTAACTATGTTTCTGAGCCGTGTTCGTGTAACGTTAAGGATCCTTGCTGAGGTTCTGAGAGATCTCGGAATGCATCAAAAACATCTTAATTTGTGTTCTGAAGATGAACGAAAGTCTTATGGGTCTGCAACGACACGAGGGTGAGTAATTAATGACAGCATTTTCATTTTGGGCTGGAGTAACCCTTTACCTGGTAAAATACTGCTTTATTGTACAACATCAAACTTAGCTTAAATGCTAGAATTAGTAATAATTTCAAAGTACATAGATTATTAAAACTATCACCTCTCCCAACTCTTCCACATTTCCTCTGCAATGTTAACATTCCTTCACAAGTTTAAGGTAATATTATTAAGAAACAATAGACTAATAAAATTAGTCAAGTCAATTGATCACCCTATTACATTCTTCCACTCCACTGAAATAGTAAATGGAGAACATAATCACTGCGAGGTTAACAGTAGACAGAAACACTGTTAACGCTTAAAAAACGGATACATTGGACATTGTGTAAAAACAATTCAATTTTCTACTCTTACCTGTGATGATAATAAGGACCAGAGAGGAAGGCCTGCTGAGCATCCTGCAGAGACAAATTCTGAAGCCCAGCCAGGCCGTATGGCCTATCAAAAGAAATATGTTAATTGAAATATACACAGGTCTGTACATAAGTAGCATAAGGTATAGTATGCAGTAGGGTTTGAAAGGGCAGAAACATGCACAATACATTATATTGTCAGCACACTTCTGGAAATAGAACATAACAGATTAACTTCATCCGTGAAGCTCAGTTGCGTAGGTGTTTTATGTAGCACTGACTTCAGAAAAGCAAAATATTTACTTTGAGTCTGTAATTGATGAATATGTCTAAGTACCACCAAATGCTGTTCAGCTCCTCAATGATGGCACGCTTCCTTGGCACTCTGAATATTGACTGAAGGGTAACAAGCTGGCCTCATCAGTCCAGAAGGCAAATCTCTGGCTTTCAAACATTAACAACAAGATTAATCTAAAGTATTGCATAAATTATTGGTGTCTGCTTATAACATTAAGTTAATGAAGTCAACAGGTCAATATACAGACATATTGTTTATTGTTTATGGCTGTCATACCCATCAATTTTAAAACGTTCCATTAAAAAAAGACACATCTGAAAGAAATGCGACAAGGATAAGGAGAGTCTTTCATTTTTTATGTATCTCTTTCTTTCAAGATAAACAAGTATGTACGGTATATAAGAAACAATTAAAACATCAATTTCATCCTTATAAACATTTTTGAATCAACTCACCTCTTGGAATAGAAACCCTGTGCTTGTCACAATGGAAAGTGAGTGTATACTGAAACAGATTAGAAGGAAAACCTTTTATTTACTATGTTGACAGAAACATACAAATGGTTTCCACACACACACAAAAAAACTTTACATATTACCATAAGCATAACAATCCCACAGTCATTTCCACAGATCTGGCGTGGCAAGCCCTATAATCAATAAGGTTAGATTAGTGATATATGAAACATGACTGATAGATCAAAGCTGCTGTCTTCTCTGTCACGTGTCTTGTATATGAAATGCAGATTACGGGCAATCATATTTCATTGGAAGATCTAATTATGCAATATATTATTCACTACAATATCATGTCTTCTCAGTCCAGCTCCCAGGATACATTTTCTGAGCAAGATCTCTATAAAATAAAAACATACATTTTTACGGTTTTGTCATCATCTCTTCTCAGGTGTTCGGTCATCTCAGATCATTTAAGGGTTGGATCCAGACTGAAGCTTGTGTAATTCCTAGTTAATTCAGAAACAAATTGAGAGGTATG
This sequence comes from Oxygymnocypris stewartii, assembly GCA_003573665.1. Taxonomy (NCBI): domain Eukaryota; kingdom Metazoa; phylum Chordata; class Actinopteri; order Cypriniformes; family Cyprinidae; genus Oxygymnocypris; species Oxygymnocypris stewartii. The sequence continues at coordinate 178,118 of QVTF01012291.1, forward strand.
CCTCAAATGTGGACCTAAAATGTCTCTGTACTCAGCATCCCCAAACCCAGACTCCTGCAGTGTGTACTGCGAGAAGAGGATCTCTCTCATGATCTCTAATGTGATAATGGCTAAAGACATGCACATGAGTTTAAAAGTCATTAGGACAAAGAGTAGAGCTGCTGTTTACTTTGTTGGAATTAACATTAACTAACCAAATGAATTCCCACTACATGTATTATGTAGTATCTAACAGTAACATTCCCTTACACAGAGAGTGTCCTGGCCCGTTTGCGTCGGACTAAGAGGTCGACATCCTCCTAACATTAATGACAAATATTGTCATTATGCAGTACTACATTTTTGTGACACCATACATATTTTATATTCCTTCACTGAAAAGTTGGTAGTGATGTTGCTTTGTGTATCCTTCCATGTAGGAACAACAAACATGTCCTCTATGTCTTTGCCCTATGAGGAAAAAACCAGCAACTTTGAAAGTAGACAAAAAAATAACAGATTAAACTAACAGCACAAATTTAAGCTTTAGTCTCAGATAAAAGTTACATACATGTTGCCGAGCTGCTTCATGAATCAATTTATGAATCTCAAAATGTCAAAATGAAGAGACGTAGGCTACTCCGTGTATTGTAGGGCTGACATTAAGATTATTTAAATTTAATCAAAATGGAAAAACAATGAGCAATTAACAAGCTTTCACAACGAATGTCCTACCATTTATTGTGCTGTCAATGAGTTAGTTAACACAGGCTTATCATGCAACAGTTTCGTTAGGACCTGCTTTGCAGGTGAATGCTACTCGGTCCTGTGGCGCTGATGGTAAAGCGTGTCGTACGTGTTTATACGCGATTGATTCAACCCAAGTGCGAAGCTGCCTTTTTGCCAATTTGTTTCTCCCTTTTCAAAATCTCATATCGCATCGGAAAGGCATTTATTTTCAAGAAAAATGAAGTTGAATCAAAAAGTTGAAAATAAAGTATTGGGTGGGGTTAGGGTAGGTGTAGGGAGGGCTTTATTGTCCCAATATGGAGGCATCCATTTAATAATTTGAATTAAAATTTACCCTCAATAAGTTATTATTGCATAATTTTCTATACTGAGTTAGAGATAATTGCCACTATTTGCAATAAGTAGTATAAATAGCAGAAAAATGCTGCTATTTTAACATATAGTGTACATTTGCCCTTAGTGTAAATATCATATCACTAAAAAATGCTGCTATTTTAACATATCGTGTACATTTGCCCTTAGTGTAAATAGCATATCACTAAAATTAGCTGCTATTTACACTTGTGCAAATATCTGCTGCCTATAGAGATTGTGCAAACATAATTTAAACCTGGTTATCGGTGTAAAAGAAAGCAACTGCAATGCCAAACATCTCTGACAAAGCCCTTGATATACACTGCTTTCAATAGAATATCATTTGTTTCATACAGTGTATTTTATTGTTTGTGTTTGATTTCCAGGCTGAATGTCAGAGGTGCTGCACCTATTCTATCTTTAGAAACACTTTTGCGTCACAAGGTGATCAGTAAAAGTAAAGTCATTATTTGTGGATTATTAATCAAAGAGGATTTTAAACTGTCTTATAAAGTCTATTTATAAAACACTTACGGGAGCAGGGAATATTTTGCATACATCTCCGATTCACACCCTTGTGAAAAGGGAGTGTTAATAATTTGATTAAATATACACTTCAAATATTAAAAGTATATTTAAAAAACTGTACATGCATATAACATAACAAAATGAAGGGCCACTAAAGTGACTTAAAGCAAGCTCACTTTCATGACTGGTTCTTAACACGCTTTTTAAAAGTGCACTTTGTAATAATGTCAAATTAAAAGTTATACATTTCAGTACATTTTAAATGCTAATGTTTTAATAATCTTTTGTCATGCTTGAAAGTACTGCATTTGAACTGTGTTATTCGATAAAACATTCAATAAAAGTTACTGTAGTTTTTATTTACAATAATTACAAATTAATAAACATTACAATAATTGCAAATATTTTTTGTGTTTTAATGTCAGATGAAATGGCATTAAAGTATATTTTAGTTGTCAGTATATTCAGCAGTAAACCACACAAGACCGTACTTTAGTATGGAACAGTTGCATTTAATATAAACTATAATATCATTGAATTGCAATTAACTCAAAAGTATGGTAAAGTGCATTTCTATTTTTCACAAGGGCAATATATATGGCAAGAGAAAATCACCTGCATGTGGTGTGTTTGCACGTTTCTGCTCTGGCTTATAGGTAATATTATTGTTGGAAAAACTGAGCAAAAACAAACAATATTGTGTTTCAAATATAACACAATATTAACTTAAACGTTGTATAAAATCACATTTGCACTCGTGTTATTCGGGACAAAAACAAAACTAGTGTGATATTGCTTATCATATGATATAAATATGAGACAAAAACTCATGCAGGGGCATTTTTACCCAAATATCCTGAATTTGAGGGCATAACTGCATTTATGGAGTTGTTGCCCTGCATAATATTTCTCAACAGTCACCTGAATGAAAATGTAAGATGACGTACAGGCCAGCGCGTTAACTGCGTAAAAATATTTTAATCTCGTTATTTTTCATAATTAATTAACGTGGCAAACAGACAGCCCCAGTTATTCGTATTATGTAATAATTAGTATTATACATATAATTATCATAATGTTAACTTGCTAAAAGCATCATGTAGGACAAAAGTGTAGAATTACTAATTTAGAATAGAATAGTGTAGAATTTAATAGAATAGAATTTTGTATGTGCTTTACACCAGCATGACAAATCCTAATTTACTACAACAAGGTTCTTTTTATACAACAAAAAATATGAAAATGTGAAAAAAAAGATAACCTCACATTGTTGGTGCAAAAATGTGGTTTAATACATCCATTCAGCACCTAAAATACACCGCACTTCAAACACTATGAGAATGTGCTACAACATCACACCGATTCCTCTGATCCCCGTCTAGTGGAAACTCAGCAGCATGCTCACAATCACAATCAAACACAGGGCGGAAATACACCGATGTGGTGTAAAAGAGGTACAGAAGCACACAAACAGTAGTAGTACAGAAGAGAAACGTTTGTTAGATCTGTAATAACAACAGCAGTTGCTTGGTTTATGACTGTAAGGTAAAAAATTCAGGTTCTTGAGAGATACAAAAATGACATTTCGTGAGTGAGTAGCTATTAGCTGAACTGTTAAGCTTTGTGAAACAACAATGGCAAGCAAATAAGTGACTAAAGATGACGTATTAAAGCTCTATTCTAACTCTCCCCATTTAAACCTCTCTCTCACTCAGCTATTGGTAATTGAAGGATACAGAATGATTATATGAAAGATGAAAACATGGTTTCTCAGACACAAAACCTCATCCTGCACTGAAATCTATTTTCTAGATGTACTAGCACCAATGGCATTAATCAGGAATATACATCATATCTACAGGGAACTCATGCCACTGTTTGATATTAACAGTGGATAACTATTTTTTTTATAGAGCCTTAGAGATCAAGCTCAACTTGTATGCATATTATTCTGTTAAGATATTATGTTTATTAATTCTCTTGAAAGTATATGAGTTGAATATAGACATCGTGTCATCAGATTTCCACACATGAAGGCCAAATGAAGTGCGGGGAATATTTGACATTATGTAACAAAAAATTAACATATCATACAAAGCATTTTTTGTTTGTTAGGAGCTCAATGGAAGTATTCATTATTGCAGATCAGTGGCGGGTTTGATGCCATTTTTAAATTAACATGATATTGCCAGCAATATAGTTTGTTGTAGATGACAGTTGACAATGATTTAAAGCTGGTGTGATATACAATCTACATCTAACATTAGCTTCCTTCTAACCAAATACCTGATCATAATGTATTGCATTAAGTGGATCCAATTGTACATGCTTGCATTGTTTACATACATTTTCCCTGTAAGATATGCAACATGTAGTTTCTCTGAGCTATGATTACATTTACACCAATCATGCTATGATCTTTCTGCATTGTTAATGTTATTGTTTCATCCCCTAGTACTTTATTCTGATAGACACTGCAAAAACAATAGTGTTTGCAAGGCAGCCAAAGTCAGTCAAGCTTCCCACATTCTTTGATCAATACATTTCAATGTATAATTTACCTGAATGTACAGTTTTCCATGTCTGTGAAAACTCCAAATAGTTTAATTATTTACTAAAATTTAATTAAAAAAGAACCAAATCCTAAAGCCTAAACCTAAGATTGATTCAGAGTACATTAGAGCTGCTTTGCCTTTGCAAGAATCATCATGGCATAGTGTAAATGCTCTGAGTGATTAAACATATGCAAGGAAGAATACAAGCATGCACCAATCACAATGTATAGTGAAAACAGATGCAAGAAAGAGGACCAATCACCATTCAGTACACAAATACCACGATGATGCCATTTAACGCTTGAGTGATTTTATCATGGCATCAAAGGGAAATTATTTAGTAACACTTTCTTTTAAGGTGTTCTTGTTGCACGTTACTTGTACTTACTATTATAATAACAATACATTATGCATAATTACATGCAAGTAACAAAAAACAAACCCTAACCCTAAACATATAGCAAGTTCATGTAGTTCATTATTATTACTCAGTACGTAAATGTATAATAACACCATAACAATGACACCTTAAAATAAAGTGTAACCTCTTATTTTTTAATGATGAACTAAATTAATTGCAGAAATGTAATATTTAGGGTTAGGGTTTGACCCTGAATATTTGAAGATCAGTCTGTGCTGCATTGCAAACACTATAAGTCATCAGCGGACAACTCTGCAGTCATTTATAGCAGGTAATGCAATGTTAAAGCAATAGTTCATCTCAAAATGGAAATTCACTCTTATGTCTTTCGAAACCCATAACTTTTTCAAATGTTTCTTTCTTATGTGGAATTCAAAGGGACACAATAATAGTAGTATGTCTAAATTGCTCTTTTCGTAACATGAACAGTGATCATAGTAGTCAAGCAATATTTTTTAAAGGACAACATAAATGTATGACTTCAAAAGACTTGAAGTATAGTGCACAAGTTATACAAACCTCTTGTTTTTGCTTTTATGGTGATTTTGTTTGTTCTTTATGGAGCTTGACAAGCTCTGGTCGCCATCCATTTTCATTGTACCAAAGAAAGTCATGGGTTTTAATCAACATGAGGGAGCAAATTAATTTAAACTTTTGGTTGAACCATCCATTTAAGTATGATGATAATTGGCCTATATTACAACGCCTTATGTTGATTTCATACATCACTAAAATACAAAAACCCTTGCTGCTAAAACCTCACTCATCTATACAATATACATACATATCAGAAGAGAACAAAGCATCAAACGTCTGTTAAAGAGTCAATGGGTGCCACTTGAGGTTCAGTGGGAGGGCTGGGGATTTCTTCAATCGGCTCAGATCTGGGTTCAGGTTCACGCTCAGGCATTGGCTCCACCTCTGACACCAACACCTCCACCTGCAGGGTTGGAACGAGTGGGAAGAAACAGACTTTTGCTTGGTTGACAGGTTCAAGACCTAGCAAAGATTTAAAGATAAGAAAGCAATACATTGACTATAGCTCTAGCTTCACATTAGATGTTTTACAAAACCAAGCAATGTTGAATCCCAACTGGTTAACAGTGCAGGTGCTCTTGGTGTACCTGAGGTGGGCTAGGGGTGACGGCCTCGGGCTGAGATGGGGCAGCACGCTGTCTAAAACCAAGAAGCTGCGGAAAAACATAGGTATCACTCTATTATATTAGTCCATATTGAAAAGAATCATTTAGAAGAGGAGATTGTAATATACAAATATTTCTGAACACCACTCTACGTGCTGAGTTATTTTAGAAAAAGAATCACATTTATACTAGAAGTTTACCAATCTGTTACACTAATTATTATGTATTAAATACCATGCAGGGTCGGAAATGAATGGGGGCTTGGGGTAGAAATGCCACTAAAATAAACAAAAATGCCCCTTGTATTTAACAAAAAGAGGTCTCTAAAATGAATTAAACCAAATCTTATGATTGCTGTGAATAAAGTGAAATGCGAAATGACATGAAAAGTGTTGATTTAAGCATTACATTTAGATCTTGCATCAAATATTTGTTTTTACGTGTTCTGCAACATTTTGGCCAGTCATTGATGTTTCTGTTGAGTGCATAAATGGCCAATCACAAAAATTATTATTAGTTAACGGTGGAATCTGAGTTTTGTTGAGTGTGCACACTCACCGACTGAATTCTACACTCTTGTGAATTATCTCATCACAACAAAGTGCAGATAATACGCAAAAAAGAGTAAAATTCTGAACTGTAGACAGCTTCATTCATTATAACAGGAGTTTTAGCGCAAATGCATGTCATGCTACACTCTTAAAATAAAGGTTACAAAATGGGGTCATTGCAGTGATGCCACTGAAGAACCATTTTAGGTTCCCCAAAGAAAATGAAAGGTTCTTAAAATCTAAAGAACCTCAACTGTCAAGAACATTTTGTGTAATATAACGATTCTATGGATGTTACTGGAAACATAAAGAAACATTATTTTTAAGAGTGTAGACTGTCATGATCCACTTCAGTTATGAGCAAAGGTAAAATAAACATACTTTCTCAGTCCTACTACAACCCAAATTCCGGAAATGTTGGGACATTTTTTACATTTGAATTAAATGAAAACTGAAAGACTTTCAAATCACAGGAGCCAATATTTTATTAATAATAGAACTTAGATAACATAAATGTTTAAACTGATACATTTTACTATTTTATGCACAAAATGAGCTAATTTTAGATTTGAGGCCTGCTGCAGGTCTCCAAATAGTTGGGACGGGGGCATGTCTACCATGGTGTAGCATCATCTCTTCTTCTCAAAACAGTTTGAAGACGTCTGGACAAAAAGGTTATGAGTTTCTGGAGTTTTGGTGTTGGAATTTGGTCCCATTCTTACCTGATATGGTTTCCAGCTTCTGAAGAGTTTGTGGTCATCTTTGACGTATTCTTTGTTTAATAATGGGCCTAATGTTCTCTGTAGGTGAAAGATCTGGTCTGCAGGCAGGCCAATTCAGCACCCAGACTCTTCTACTACGAAGCCATGGTGTTGTAATAGCTGCAGTGTGTGGTTTTGCATTGTCCTGCTGAAATACACAAGGCCTTCCCTGAAATAGACATCATCTGGAGGGGAGCATATGTTGCACTAAAACCTTTATATACATTTCAGCAATCATAGTGCCTTACAAAACATGCAAGCTGCTCATAGCGTATGCACTTATGAACCCCCCATACCATCAGAGATTCTTGCTTTTGAACTGAATGCTGAGAACACGCTGGAAGGTCTCCCTCCTCTTTAGCCCGGAGGACACGGCATCCGTGATTTCCAACAAGAATGTAAAATTTTAACTCGTCTGACCATAGAACACTTTTCCACTTTGTAACGGTCCATTTTATGGCTTCCTTTTTGCATGATAGAGCTTTAGTTGGCATCTGCAGATGGCACGGCGGATTGTGTTTACCGACAGTGGTTCCTGGAAGTAGTCCTGGGCCCATTTAGTAATGTCAATGACAGAAACATGCCGATGAGTGATGCATTGTCGTCTGAGGACCTGAAGACCACGGGCATCCAACAAAGGTCTTCGGCCTTGTCCCTTACGCACAGATATTTCTCCAGTTTCTCTTAATCTTTTGATGAAGTTATGCACTGTAGATGAGATTTGCAATGCCTTTGCAATTTTACGTTGAGGAACGTTGTTTTTAAAAGTATTACACGATCTTTTTACTCTTTCACAGATTGGCGAGCCTTTGCCCATCTTTACTTCTGAGAGACTCTCTAAGACACCCCTTTTATGCTACAGTCCTGATGTCAATTAACTTAATTAGTTGCTAGATGTTCTCCCAGCTGAATCTATTCAAAATGTCTTGCTTTTTCAGCCCTTTGATGCATCCGTACCAACTCTTTTGAGAGCTGAAGCAGGCATCAAATTTGAAATGAGCTCATTTAGTGGATAAAAGTTTAACATTTCTCTGTTTGAAAACTTTGTATGTTATCTATGTTCTATTGTGAATAAAATATTGGTTCATGTGATTTGAAAGTCTTTTAGTTTTCATTTTATTCCATTTTTAAAAACGTCCATACATTTACGGAATTCAGGTTGTATTTAATTGTACATGTGTTTAACTGACCTGCACACCACCTTTAGCCAGAGCATTGAGTCCAAACAAGATGGTCATAATGCAGATCACCAACTCCACCACCAGAAAAAGAACCAGTGTGGCCAAGAAGCCATCGATCAAGAGCTGAGAGCAGCCAAAAGAGACAGAAAAACAACAATCTAAGGCACATGCTCATCCACGTTTGTAAGTTGACAAAGAGATTTCCTCTTTCAGTTAGTTACAAACATGGACAAGCACATCAGTAGGCTAAAGCAGATATTGTTGAAATATAAATATAAAAAAATATTAGCAAGAGTGACCATCTGCTTTTTTCATAGCACATCTGCAAATATTTAAAGGTATCTTTCATTCTGAAGCATTTTCAGACAACTGGCCCAAAGTGCAAAACTGACAACACATCTGAAAAATAACCTACACCCTGCTACCACATGCATTCACTCTCCTTCAGATATACACACAGCTACTGGTCTTTTAAAGAACAATTATGAAAATAAGCAGATCCTGAACTGTAGGGTGATTTCAGCCAAAGTGGACCACTTTCTGAGATGCTGTCAAACTAGTGATGACCCAGTTCACCTGAATTAACATACTATGTTTTATGCTTGAATTGCCTTAAAAACAACAAAACTATGACTTTCAATTTACCTTATCAGTATATATGTTTCTTATCAGCATAATTAAGCAGATTCATGTAAACAAAGGCAAACATTGAGGTAAGAATTACTTACTTTACAATTTCTCTCGACAGTATAAGTGCACTTCCTGAAACAATATTGTTGCTTTGGAAAAGCAGACACAAAAGACAAAATGATGTTGAATTTTGTAAATGCAGCCATAAAGCTGTTATTCATATACAAATGTAGCTGCAAGCACACCCAGTTAGCCAATTTAGAAAAACTGTTACAGTTTTTTGGCTTCCTTGACACACGACAGTGCCCTCAGAAAGGTTTTGGACTTCTACGATTGGAACAAGCCCCATAGGACATAGACAAAATTTGACAGCTAATATTAAAGATGTATCTTATTGAATTTTTTTTCCACTTTTTTCCAGATACCTTTTGAGTTTAGTTGGTGTCAGACCAAGGACCAGATTTACTAAACAGGGCAAATTAGCACAAGCGTGCAATCCAATAAAAGTACAGATGGGATTGGGATGGGAATTATGCTGTTTTTGGATGTTAAATGATGGTGGAAATACCAGTAAACTGACTAGCGCATACATTAGTAAATCACCTTGCATGATTCATTTCAATTCACTGCGTTTTTAATGATTTTCATGCAAAAAGAGGGTGAAAGCTGTTAGCAAATCTTGCCCAAAGAATGTAAATGTGGCCGGCCATCAGTGGGATCAAAACATAAAAAAGCAATTACAAACATGAGCATCAGTCAAAAATGTACAGTACCAAAATTATACATTAAACTAAACATGACCAAAGAAATTACTTCAAACCAAAAGAACAGCAATATTCCATCTTAATATCCCATTTTAAGCTAGCTTTTAAGACCATTATTCTTCACTTTTTCCATTTTAGGTCAAAAATAATGTGTTTAAAAACATTTAACTTTACTGTCCAAATACCTTGAAAGGGCACTGATTTTATTCATTTTCTCCTTCATTGGAAAAAAGTCTGTACCAAGTGCAAAGGGTCTGTATCCTTATGGTTATTAATATACTCTCTTATAAATATATAATTAGACAAAATATACATTACAAAGCAGTAACACATTAATAGGAGAGATGTGAAACTATCATTGTGATTATGCCAACAACTCATATCTATCTATATATCTCAACAATTAAAAATCATGATAAACCAATTACAACTATACATTTCAATAAAATTGCTTACATTGGGTTCCAATTTAAAACAATTTTATAAAGTAGAAGTTGCATATACACAATCCCACATCAAATCAGAAGTCAGTACCCCAAGTAACGACATTATTTTCTTTTTTCTCTGTTTATTTCATTCAAAAACTTTAAAATCATTCCAACATAATCCTTCAATTCATTAAGCTCCTACACAGGCTAAAAATTAAAAAAGGTCTAATCAAATTGTACGTATTCTTTTAATGTAAGGTTTAAGCAAACCAAAACGATACTATAAAACAGCTTTGAAAAGAACTAATTTGACTTTATATTAAAAAAGTAGACAAATAGTCTTTACTAAAGATTCACAAAAATGATTCAACCATGTGAAGTATACGACCCTGACTTTTGACAGACACACATTATTATGGGAACTTTTGAAGATGCTATGTTTTGCACTTCGGTACAGTCCTTTGAAAAGCATCAAGGAAAAAACTGTAACAAGAAAGTTGATGTGATTCATCACATCATCACCCACTTACAGTGTTTCATCCTTCCCACTGCACCCAAAAGTCACCCACATGCATTCATCATCAATATACTGTATGCATACATATCGACAGGACTGTGTTTATGTGCAAACCCATCTAACCCAGAGAGTAGCAGGTGTGTGAACTCACCACAGCATAGATCTCCAGTCTCCTGCAGTGCTCACAGTGATACGTGTCCTGACGGTAAGGCAGGTGACGGGACAGCAGCCCAAGAACAGCAGTGGAAAACGCTGCACTGACCAGGTGAGCAACCAGTGTGGCTTTCACCTTCAAATGGTGGGACGGAAGTTACTGTGCAGCTCATATAACTCATTTACTGTAATTTGATTAAAAAAAACTGAAATACAATGCCAGTCAATAGTTCGGACACATACTTTTTTATGATGATTATTTTCCACAGTCAACAAACTGAAGATGGAAGCATGGGAATTATGTAAGGACCAGATCAAAACTCGCTCTTCTTCTTTGTATAAATTAAAGCTCGATATGTTTCAAGTAGTTCCAATGAGTGACTGATATGTAATTATGTGATCGTTAGCTCCAAACCAAACACCTCTCCTGCCAACCAGCTACCAGCGTCCACCAACTGCTGAAACCATCACATCTTTCAAAAAGCAGATGAAGACACACCTCTTCTGCAAGTACTTAACTACCACACCTGAACACACTCTTAAACTAATGCACTTAAAATTGTCTTTTTTTCAATCCTTTATGCATATGCATTATTAATTCACTATCTGCTCCAAAACCGAAAGAAACAACACAAAAAAACAAGAAAACGAAACAAACACCAAACATAAAAACTTTTAAGAAAATCACTAATATTTTTTTCTACAATATTAATTTCAAACATTTATGCATAAACATTGAGCATTCACTATCTGCTCCAAATGCAAACAAACTTTCAAGAAAACCATAAACAATTCATATTTATATGTTTCAAAAATATTACACATTCAATATCTGTTCCAAAACAAAACAACTTTTAAGAAAATCGTAAACATGACAATGTATATTTTTTCTAAAGAACTAATTTCCAACAATTATGCAAAAGCATTAAACATTCATCATCTTCAAAAAAAAAACTTTTAAGAAAACCGTAAACAGGCATGATTCATATTTTTCTATAAAACTAATTTCAATCATTTATGCATAAGATGAAACATTCACTATCTGCTCCAAAACCAAAACAACTTTTAAGAAACATAAACGAAAAAGGAATAATTATCATTTTCTACAAAACTAATCTCAATCAAGTGTGTAAAGAAAAAAAAAGGGAAACATAAATTTAGTCAAGCATGTCCACAATGTTGACTATTAGTGAGGGCTCAGGGTATCGTTTCCTTTACTCTGCAAACCTTGAACTTGTACTCACCCAGAACAGAGACGGGAACCGTCCAGCATGGATTAACATGGATCCAGACACAAGCAACTGATAACAAGAGAATGTTTGTAACATCCTGAGTAACATCTGGACTCATAATTGATTAAACACAGTTTTTAAGCTCCATTAGCACATTCAGCTTACCTGAACAACCATCACTACCACAAGCAATGACATCAGGAGAGAAGTGAACCTCTTCATAGAGCTGGAGAACGGTGATGCTCAGACACAAGCACAAGACTGCAATGATGATCTGAATGGACTGAATGAACAAAACAACAAGCTCAATGAACGTAAAGCTGCCGAAACTGCCATTTGAATGGTTTTATAACAGAAAAACGTTATACTTTTATTTGATGTCAATTTTCTCTAAATAGCTTCAAACATCTGCATAATGAAATTATTACAAAGCTATTTATGCTATCACATAGTATGAAATGTGCAACAGTGTGGCTCACAGTATGATAAATAACTGTACATCTGGTGTATGGAAGATATTCCAGAGCACTTTTTTATGCCTTTGGTATGAGATGTGCTACAGTGAACGTGACACTCACCCCCAGCGCTTTCGGCTCCACGGTCTGAAATGTCTTGACCTGCTTTGGCGTCAGCTTTCCTGCAGGGCGCGCGGGGTCCTGACTCTCAATGCCCATGCTGAGGTCAGGCAGTTTGAGGCCTGGCTATGCTCAAATCAGAGAATCAGCTGGAGATAAGAAGTGTAAGAACAGCTGGTTATGAAGTAGAAATCGAACTGAATAGGGAAAAAGAGAGAAATAAGAATGAAGACAGTGCAGGAAAGAAAGAAAAGACAAAAATTTATGAGCATTAAATCACATTAACGGTTAAAAAGGTTATGCTCATGGTGTCACTTGTGCGTGAAAGTCCATTAAAAGGTTATGATTTAAAGAAATCATATTTGTCCATGCTATATCTCAGGCCTAAAGGTCCACCATAGAGGGATGCAGTGATCAGATTAGCCTAATATGGGGTTTTCAGTGGACGATTTCTTAAACACAACCCACAATCTCAAATATGTGGTTAGGTTATTGACTAAAAGTTGAAGTTAAAATGTAAAGTTATTTATCGTTACTAACCCTAAACTGACAAAGTTAACACAACTGCTATAGCAAACATCATCACATTACATCACTATATTTCGTTAACACTCATGTGCTTAGAAGAGAATTATCTTTTAGAAATATGATCAACTTGACTGCACTGAGAGAACTGAACTGAAATGGTTAATGACACTGTTGTCTTCAGTAGAGCTGCCATTGCAGTCGTTTTGCTAATAAGGAAAATACAGAATGGAACCGAATCAAGGTTCAAGTCTGTTAATCTGAATAATGACACTTGTTTTCGGTAGAGCTGTTTTACAGCTGGATCGAATTTGTTTCAAAATTGAATTAACTCTGTAACATTGACACTGTCATTGAACTGAATCGAGTCACTTAACTGACTTGACCTAAATAATGGTAATTCTCTTCTGTAGAGCTGTTTTACAGCTGAAACTGCTACTAATGTACTCCTGTGGAGCTGTTTGAAACATTCTGTATTGTATAAAGCGCTATATAAAAACATGTGATGACTGACTTCTCTTAATGTGATATGAAATGCTTTCTTGGCCTCGAAGGCAAGAGGAGCAGCCGAAAGTAGGCGTAAGGCAAAACGTGCAGCTTCATCAGTCTCCTCACATCCGCAGTGTCCCGCACTATGACAGCACGCAACTTTATTTCTGAGCATAACTGCGCCATGAATAACGCTAAACAGAGCGACTCACCCTAGTGCTGTATTGTCTACTGCTTCCCAAATCCCAAAGGCGTGTAACCTTCAGCGCTGTCGTATAAAGGTGGGGCCGCGCGCGCGTTCCTGTCCCGAATCGAGATTCATTCAAACACGCGTGTGACGTCACTTACCTCTGCAGCTCAAGTAAAACGCGTTGATTCTGCTTTTCTTTTTAAAGGCGAAAGTGCAGCATTCGGGTATTCCACGCGCGTTGCGGCTGAAGGGGAACAACTAGTTAATCCTGAGGTGTGTGTACACACGCACACACACACACATACACACACGCTCGCGCGCAGTACCGCAGTGAGGAGGCGGCGGTGTGGAGGAACTCAAAGTGATGCGGCGCTATGGCAACTTCCAGCACTCACTAACTATCGCTCCCGTTCATTATCAACCGAGCGCGGGATATATCATGAAAACGTTTGTCTGGTCACTTATCCATCATGTTTTTAAATATAGCCTATGATTATTTTCTTCCATTTTTAATACCAGCAGCACGACTGCGAGTGTGATATTGCCGTTATAACAGCAGTTGCAGTTCAATTAATAATATCTAGTGGCCTAGCTTACGTTTCAGACAAAAATAAGTTAGTTTGTAATTTTTTTTGCTAACTTATTCTATAGTCTACACTTTCGATGATGAGACCAACCTCCCGATTAAAAACTACCAAGATATCCGGAGTACAACTAATGTACACTTTTATTTGAATTTTATTTAAAGTTGTTTTAAGGACGTCTTTTATATGATCACCAGCAGTTATCTGATTAGAATACAGTAACACATTAATATTATGAAATATTACAATTTGAAATAGCTGATTTCTATTTTAAAATGTAATTTATTCGTGATCAAGGCTGAATTGTCAGTATCATGTCTTCAGTGTCACATAATCCTTCAGAAATCATACTAATATGCTGATTTGCTGCTCAAGACACATTTATTATCAATGTTGAAATCAGTATATTTTTGTGGAAAAGTTCAGGATACTTTGATGAACCGAAAGTTCACTGAACCGCATTTTATTGAAATCTTTTGCAACATTATATATTTCTTTACTGTGACTTTTGATTAAGTTTGCTGATTGCAAGATTTCATTTGTTTTCTTTTTTAAAGTTACAATACCATCCATAAGTTTGGAGTGAGGTTAAACAAATTTACTTGTTTAGGAAGGACAAAATTATTATATTGCAAAACATTTATCTTCCAGTAAAATGCTGTTCAGTGAAAAGCATGATTCCTCATCAAATAATCATGAACCTTTCCACAAAAATATGAAGCAGCAAAAACTGCTCAACATTGATCATTATTAATACTATTATTGCAGAAACATTATTAATAATTAAATATCAATAAAATGTAGGCAGGTAATAAGCATATTAGAATGATTTGTGAAGGTTCACGTGACACTAAAGACTGATGCTGAACATTATTTTTGTCGTTTGCTGCCACCTAGTGGAAAAAATGATAAAAACTAATTTCCAACACTTTAAATCAGCATCTTTTATTTTCAAAACAGCCTGCTTCATAGGTTATAAAAAATAAACAGAATCTTTCAAAAACAGAGAATGCATCTAGTCCACATCCTGGGCTTCGATTGGACTCCGTTACACAACTACAGACAAATAGATGAATGGAAGTTTTCTGAACCACCAGACAGAACAAGTTCTCCATCATTTGATTATAAAACACACATTTGGCAATATCACAATTTACAAGTGATTTCCCCAGAATGAAGATTTTAAATCCGTACCGTTCATTGACAAACCACGGGCTGGGAAAGAATAAAAATAGGCGCAGGTCACTCCCAATATAGTGGATGTAGCTACAAGTAGGTCCAATATATTGCTGTGCAAATGCAAAACACAACTACCGATTTTTCTTTCAGTACATTTAAGAGCAAAAACAAGTCTATGATTTTTCCTGTAACTGATTGGCTCAACTATCTCCCAGTTCTTCGAATATAAAAATTCAACAAAAATAAATCCTTCCAAGCCATTTTCTCAGTTCCAGTGTTTTGCCGTTAGGGCAGAGTGGTCAATATTGAACGAGGTAACCAGGCTTCATAGTTCTATAACCGGTCCAAAATACCGAAATAATATTATTTTTATATTGAGATAGATACGCTGAGAAACATCTACCCTGCACATTACTGATCAGCACAACTTTATGCATTCAATACTTAATTAAATGAAACCACTTGAAAAGCATCTTCATTTTTGCATTGGTGTAACATTCAAGAGATAATTCACCTAAAAATGAAAATTCTGATATTTAATCACCTTCGTGTCATTCTAAACCTGTATGAGTTTCTCCAGTGGAACACAAAATATGATATTTTGATAAACATAACGGTTTCTATTCCCATTGTCTTACATACATTTTTTTAACAACATGCAACAAAAGTAACTGGTTGGGAACTGAAACTGTTTGGTTAACAACAATCTGAGGGCGAATAAATGACACTTTATTTGGGGGGGGGGGGGGGCAACTATCCCTTTTAAGACTATGAAAGGGAAAATAAATGTTAAAATAGACATACCTCGTCTTAACTTTCTAAAATTGGAAATAGATAAGAATAAGGTACAAAGGCAAAGACTAAAAAAGATGTGCGATATAGCAACTCTGAACAATGCACAGTATTCAGATTTTTATCAGAATGCAAATTATGACATTTCAAGCAAACCTTTGAAGTTGAAATTAGCAGATGATCGGTATAGTTAGTGAAGCTGCCTCTCTTAGGACACTTTAAATTTACCTTTCAAGGTCCATCAAAATTTGTAACTTAAAATGATTTAAAAATGTAATTTGAAACTGAGCTGACTGAACAGCTTCTAATGCCAATTAAAAAGCTTGAAGAGATCAAAGAAAATCTTAAATCGACCATCTACGTATATATTTCACATGCGTGTGATTTTAGAGAGGCATAACATCTGATGCACTTTAGACTGAAACAAACAGTCGCCACATAAATTACAGCATAAATATGAATAACTGAAAAATGTACACTACTGTAGTACCTTACAGTCTTACAGCTCAAAAAAAGTGCCGTTTTTACCAGCTTTTTTCCCTCTCGGAAAACAAAGTGGTTCAGCGACGAGGCTTGATACAGCAGAAGCCCAATTTGGCTCAGAAAAGAGGTTTACAGTGAACCCAGAGAACTAGACGAGTGCATCAGATGGGTGTGTTGGGCAGGTGACCGTTTGAGCTGTTCAGCATGCTGTTGCTCAGCGTGATTGGAGATTTGCCGTTATGTGTCTGACCATCGTGGGACTCTCCGTTAGGAGCTTGCCCGTTCCACTTTTCCAAACGAGGCGAATGTCCTCTGAGAGACTCTCTCTCCTGGGGCGTCGCACTTCCGCCCTTCTCTGCGTCCCTGTGAGAGGAAGGAGTTTGTGGGACAGTCCTGCTATGACAAAGATGCCTGTATCTGTTAAAAGCAATGGTTAGCAAGGCGCTGATGCACAGAGCTAACAGAACGGACACCACTACAAGCTCCTTTAAGTAGCTGGGCTTGTCTGCTAGCTGGAGGTTTTCACCAGCCTCGGTTTTTCGGGGGTTTTCCTTTTCCGTGTCAAGCAAATTATTAAAGTTGCTGCTTCTGTGAGTGGTGTCCGCCGGCAGATCTTTAAGTGTGACTGTAGGATCCACTACGTCTGGGTTAGGCCTCAGCTCTGTTTGTTTAGGTGCGTTTAATCTGGTAGTGGAGAGGGGGGGTTTAATTCCCGCTTCGGTGGACGGGGTGCTGTGTGGGTGGTTTGGGGTGGCCAACCTACCGGTGGGGCTGCTCTTCTGTTTGACGTGGTAGACGACCTGTGTTTGGCTGTAGCCGTTCTCCACAGCCTGGCACAGGTAGTGTCCCAGGGTGGATGGGGTCACCACAAAGCTGAGGCCGCCGTCGTTGGACTGAATGTAGATTTTGGGTGAGAGCTGGCTGTTGAGACGCTCCCAGTGGCGTTTGGCGAGGTGTGACGCTTCTGGACACTGCAGGCGCACTACTTCGTTTAGAGACACGGACACCACTTCACCTGGAGGACACACAGCTGTGGAGGTCAGGGGTCAAGGGTCAGCATACATGCCACACCACGACAGCAACACACATGCAGTTAAACCACAACTCTGTTCAGCACATGAATATGTATTAAACATGGCTTGAAAACAGCCAAAAAAAAGGAGAACAAGGATGTGTATCCTTTAGAAAACATCACATTTCCACCTCAAGTAATTGTAATAATCCAGTGAGATTGTTGTTTGCTCCACACAGAGATGTGATCTGATCATCATCAGTCTGTCTGGAATGACATGAAGAACAAACTGAGACCGACTCGATCCAGAAGAACCGTGTCCACGTCTCCAAGAAACCTCACCGCAAAGCTACAGTACTGTTAAATGTTTTAGGCACTTGTGTAAAAAACTGTTAAAAGTAGCACGCGGTCAAAAATAATCTCAAATAGATTTTCTTGATCAATTAGCTTATATTAACTAAATTAAATCAACATTTGATTTGAGCATCCTTTGTGTTTGAAGCAGCTTTTGCTTGCACAGAGTTTTTCAGGAAGCTTTGCGGTGAGGTTTGTCTCAGTTTGTTCTGTTTCTTCATGTCATTCAGACAGATCAGATCTCGGTGTGGAGCACTGGCAGCTGTCAGACTAAACTCTCACTGGATTATTACAATTAATGGCAAAATAAATGTTTGGAAATGTAAACTGATATTTCCTACTGACACACTACAGCGAAAGATAGAAATAACCGACTTGAAACCATTTTAAGCTGGTGACTGAAAGTGTTCTAATAATTTTGGCCACTACTGTGTATATACAACTAACATGATATAATAATTTAAACCTTTACTCTAAATGGGACATGACCAAATACATTATTTGTGTGAAATTAAACATTAAAAAGTTTAACAACGATGAGCAACAAGGTTACAAAAGTATCTTAAATTATTCTGGACTGGCAAGTTTGGGACCAAACATTAAATGTAAATGTTATAGTAAACTTAAATCAAGAAACATATTTGTATTTATTTACTTTTTAAATAACAAGTGCACTACAATTTGTCAAAACATTTGGAAAAAGGAATACAATGTTGTTGCTTTCTGGAAATTTATGGAATGTTCCTTTTGTAAATAAAAAAAGAGTTTTCTAAAAATGAATTATGACACTGTTGTATGAT
The DNA here is from genome assembly GCA_003573665.1 of Oxygymnocypris stewartii. Lineage (NCBI taxonomy): Eukaryota > Metazoa > Chordata > Actinopteri > Cypriniformes > Cyprinidae > Oxygymnocypris > Oxygymnocypris stewartii. The sequence continues at coordinate 197,047 of QVTF01012291.1, forward strand.
TTTAAGCTCAAGTCCACTAAGGCAGGTCAAAACTTAACATAAAAAGTGCCATAAGCAACACTTAACCGGTTAAATGAGACTAACAATAATATTTCAGGGACTTCTACTGAGTTAACCAAGTACAAGATTTGCAGCTGCAATAAATTAATTATTATTAGTGCTGAGCAACGATTAATCGCATCCAAAATAAAAGCTTTTGTGTATATAATATACGTATGTGTTCTGTGTATATTTAGTATGTATATATAAATACACACACATGCATGTAAATATTTAAGGAAAATATATTATGTTTATATATTAAATATATAATATAGCTTATATGAATATAAATACATACATGTAAATGTTTTCTAAATATATAATGTACGTGTCTTTATATACACATAATAAATATACACAGTAAACATATATATTATGTACACAAAAACTTTAATTTTGGATGCGATTAATCATTGCCCAGCACTAATTATTATATACACGATTATTTTAATTATACGTGATTAAAAAGGACAGAAATGGAGGCTACTGGGTTAGAAATCACCATTTATATATTGATGCCTAAATATCATAAACATGCATAATTAACTGTACTCACTTGAGGGGGCTCGGGACTGTCCAGAACCTGACTTGGGGCTCATATATGTACACTGCTCTGATACATTTCCCTCATCTACATCCTGGACACTGTGAAGAGCATTGAAAGAAGACATTAATAACAAACGACATGTTTTGATCACGCGACTGCTGAAATCTGGAATACAAGAACACGAAACTAAGCCCATATTTGACCGTTAGTATTTGTTAGGTATGAATACGCTTGGCTGTGATGATGCTTACAGATGATCGTGAGTGTGTATGTCTGTGCAGAGCTTCATCACAGGGTCCCAGCCGCAGAAGGGGTCTCTGGCTAAAACACACTCAGCACAGCTCCAGTAGTACGAACAGTTGGACACGGGCACTGAAACGACTCCTTCTGAAAATCCTATCAGCACTGCACCCTGGGACAGAGTCAAACATTTATACTCAACTCTTCACACTATGTCTTGCACAGTACAATAACCTTGCAGAATCATGAGTAAAGTAAATTACTATGTAAGGATGCAGCTTTAACTAGAGACACTTTTTAGAGATCCTAATTTAAAAATAAACAGTCTATTCAATGGTATACAGCACATAGCTCTTGTTTTAACTGTTGATGGCGTTCTGCAGCTATGCCAAATCTAAGATTCTTAGCATGAGGCACTCGGGTAATTCCTTTAGCTTCTAAACAAAGGTCTAAGCAAATAAACGCCATACTAGAAAACCTCTTGCAGATCTAATTCAATTTCTGAATAAAAGTGATTGCTGAGGTCAGTAAACCCAGGCCTGCAGACTACTGCTTGTGGGTCAGTAACACACAAGCCATTTGAATACTTTGCACAGTTTCTGTTTCTTTATCAAACAATTTACAGAACTAAATACAGAATAAAGACACAGGAAATAAAGTCTCCAACTGTCTGTCATGGGAAGCTAGGCTGTGATTGGCTGAGCAGTGTGATGGGCGTGGTCTAACACCATCTGTGTATCACCAGTCACTTGATATTTAAACCAAAAGTTAATATTAGCACCAAAGGGGTCATGGCTCAAAGAGTAAGATATTGCATACGTCGTGACTTTGATTGCGTCAGAGTATGAAACGGATTAAATCCAGACACACAGATGGTTGTTCTCTGAAGTGATGGTACCTTGGAGACTGACAGCAGGAGGTTTTTGACTGGCTGAGGTTGATGAAACACTTGGATCTCCTCAATGATGTGAGCTCCGTTCTCCAAGAGCACAGCTTTGTGCAGGTAGCCTGACTCTACAGGAAACAGTTTCCAGATACAAGGGGAAAACAGCCATGAGAGGATAATTCGAAGAAACATTACAAAAACAAAAAACTGTGGTGCTTTCTTTGTCTAATTTGCCAAACAGCCAATGCACTTCATTTTAGGAGTATAGCTATTACACTCCTATTGCAACTGTCGTTAGTTCTCTTTAATTTTAGCACATTTTACTCTTATCGTTAGCTCTAATGGTGTTTAGGAACAATCTCCTGTTTTTTCGATATTACATAATATCTTGGTAACACTTTACTATAGGGACCAATTCTCACTATTAACTAGTTGCTATTAGTATTATTATATTGGCTGTTTATTATAACTTATAAAGCACATATTTTGCTTGACCATATTCTACATCCATAATCCTACCCAATACCTAAACTTAACAACTACCTTGCTATCTTAAATATCTCCATAAATACTTTGAATGATCTTTTATTTAAAGATTTTTTAGTTTCTATTTTTGTTTTAATTTAAAATGTAATAATTTGTTTGTTACATTTGTAATATTTCTATTTAGCTTTAAATAATGTAGTAATTTCGTTTCTAAGGCAAAAATTCACATTTTTATTTAAAGGGGTCATCGGATGCCCATTTTCCCCAAGTTGATATTAATTTTTATGGTTTTAATGAAAAGTCTATAGCGTACTTTGTTTAAAATGTCTCAATGGTAGTGTAAAAAACACCCGTTTTTACCCTGTCAAAATCAGCTCTTTTAACAGCAACCCGTTTTGTTGCATTTCCCTTTAAATGCAAATGAGCTCTGCTGACCCCTGACTTCCCCCATTCCCTTCAAAAACTAAAATAATCCTCTGCGTCTTCAGCGGCTCAGACGTCAGGAGTAAATGACAACTGCTATGTTCATTATTACATCCAACATCAGAACACCTCAATCGCTTTCTTGTCTACATCTGCTCCGGCGTGGAAACAACGGCGGACCGATGATAGCTCACGCAGGGCGGGTCTAAGGTAAAACGCTAGTGTCAATCAACAATCGTGGGAGGGGCCTGGGTCTGTGTGACGTCACACAGCCAAGCATCTGAGAACGGCTTGATTTGAGAATAGGGATATTATTTATAGGGATTAAAGAAATACCACTGGGTGGATTTTTATAATTATAGGGTAGTTGTGTTCACACACTGCCAACACACATTTCAGTTCAAACATGTCAAAGTGAATTTGGCATCGATGACCCCTTTAAGTTTTTCAAATTTAAGTTTTATAAGATATTTATATTTTATTTGAATTGCTTTATTTCAATTACTGAAAAAAAAAATCAGCAAGTAGTGGTCAACAAAATTGTGTGCAGGTAATACAGTGTGGAACAGAAATTATTAGAAGTATATAGCTCTCAATACCCATCAAAATTAGTATTTTGTTATTGTGAATTAAGTGACTTTACGAAATAAATGATTTCATACATAGATTTTAATATTAATTAATTAATTAATATTTTTGGTTTTCATTTAAATGTTTAATTTTGAAATGTTGTTGTATGCATTTGTCATTTTATTTAATTTCTCCATTTTCTTAAATGTGTATATATTGTATTTATAGACTTTTAACTTATATTTTTAGTTACTTTTTCTTATTTGTAAGTCGCTTTGGATAAAAACGTCTGCTAAATGACTAAAAAGTAAAAAGTAAAGTAAAAAAGTAAGAAGTCCCTTCAGCTTTGTCCTGAAATACCAAGCACCCTGATACTTCATGAGACTATTATCTAAGTAATACAACTACTTACAAAGAAAAAACTATCAGTATAACTGTTAATTGTGATGCTGACTGAGAGGCGCCAGTATTTACCCGTGAGCAGGTAAAGCACAGTGTAATCTCTGCCGCGTGCTCCACGGACTCTCTGAACTGCAATGTTGCTGTAGCTCTTATCAGGTGACACCAGTGTCAGGCCCTGACTGACCGGTGGAACACTTTTATCAGCCAGGAAGTTGTCCTTAACAAAGCGCAGAGTGCTGTCCGACGCGTTATGGAGGCCACACTGCAGAGACAAACAGCAGACATTTGAATAGTTACATTTAAAGGGATACTCCACCCCAAAATTGTCATTTATCACTTACCCCCATGTCGTTACAAACCTATAAAAGCTTCTTTCGTCTTTGAACATAATTTAAGATATTTTGGATGAGAACCGGGAGGCTGTCCCATATACTGTTCTAAGTAAATTACACTGTTAATGTCCATAAAAGTATGAAAAGCATTGTCAGGATACTCCAGTGGTTCAATCGTAACGTTATGAAGCGATGAGAATAATTTTGGTAGGGAAATAAAACTAAAATAACGACTTTATTCAACAATTAGGCACCATAACTTCTCCTCTGCGTCAGCGCAGTGCCATTTTGGAGATTATACCCTGGATGCAAAATGCGTACACTCTTCTGTATCAGCTTCGACACAGGGATGCGTCTTCTACGTCGATTAACGTACCCTCCCTAACAAGCCTCCCGGTTTTCATCCATAAGATCTTAAATTGAGTTCCGAAGATGAACAAAGCTTTTACGGGTTTGGAACGACATGGGGTAAGTGAAAAAATGACAAAATTTTCATTTTGGGGTGGCGTATCTCTTTAAGGCATAAGAAAACAGAACCAAAGAATATCGTATCAATAATACAATATAAGCAGTAATAATCTTAACATTTTGATCATCTTTATCAAGACAATCTTTATTTACAATCTTAATAATATGTAAATCTTAATAGATTTAAATAATATTTGTTTTTTATTTTGATATAATTTAATATGAATAAAATTCCTGTGATGCAAAGACTGATTTTATCATCATCATTACTTCAGTCATCAGTGTCACAAGATTCTTCAGAAATCATTCTAACATGCTGATTTGCTTTAGATACATCTACAGGCATCTCAATAAATTAGAATGTCGTGGAAAAGTTCATTTATTTCAGTAATTCAACTCAAATTGTGAAACTCGTGTATTAAATAAATTCAATGCACTCAGACTGAAGTAGTTTAAGTCTTTGGTTCTTTTAATTGTGATTATATATGAAATACAGTATAAATATCTTTAGTGTCACTTTTGATCAGTTTACAGCATCCTTGCTGAATAAATGTATTAATTTCTGTCTTTTCAACAGTATCTCAGGATGCTCTCATAACACTAACCTCTCCAGGGTTTGCCATTTGCTCCTGTACCCTTGTGCTCCATTTTAAAGTGTCCCGATTCAGAACCTTGTAATGTCCTGTAAACACCTTTTTAATGTCTTTGAGGCTGAAAGCACACACGGCTGAGCGACCCAAATTAACTTGCCTAAAAAAAGAACAACAACCCATTTTTAAAAAAGCAAAACGGCTAATTATAAAATAAATCCTCACCAGTTTCAAATATGAAAAAAAAAAATACATTCAGAGTAATTATTTGAAGCATGTTTCCTCACCACTGAGAAGTGAAAATCCCATAGAATAGAGTTTCGTCCTCAGGTGCTCCCTCTTCTGGCGTAAGGCTGACAATGTCCTGCAGGATGTTGTATGGCAGCTCTTTTTCAGCTTGACATAGTAGCTGAGCCTTGGCAAAGGTGGTCCAGCGTTTTTGCAGCGTACGCTGGCCTCCCACATCACTCTAAAAACAGATTGATACCTGCTTTAGAGTGACATTTGAATAAAACCATCTCAAATTAAAAAAATATTTTATTTGAATTTGATGACTGCAAACATGCTAGCGAAAACATGTTCACATACACAAGAAATTAATCAAAAACAATACTTACGGTGCAAACTTGGGCAACGCGAGACACTGTAAACTTCTCAATGAAGTCATATTCTTTTCCAATCTCACTAAAGAAGAAATAAACCTTCTCCTCACTGGGAACGTATGTGGAGCTGATGAATGTAGGATCTGGAATAGAGTAGTGAATAGAAAATCAGAATCAGTCAAATCTATCTCTCTTAGCTTTTGTGGCAGCATAAACAAAAAAAGTTATCTTACCTTCTAACCAGCCAAGTGTATCATCCAGTTTCAGATCAACATGGCTGCCTTCGCTCAAGTGGCGTGAAATGACTGGCCGAGTTCCCCTGTAGTCTGCCACTGTTCCTGTATACAGCTCTCCATCTGAAACATGCAAAGAAACATTATGTTGTGCTAAATCTAGAGATGCACCGATTGACTGGCCAGTGATCGGAATCGGACGATTTCTCTCATAATCCGGCCTGGATCGTCAGTTTCACGTCTTGCCGATTTCAAGCCAATACTTTTATTGCCAGCGGCGCAGGCAGAGACGTCACAGCCACGCGCACACACACAGAATGATATCACAGTCGTTTCGCGTGAGAATGATTCTAATTTGAATGGCATTCAGTGTAAACGGCGATTGATAGTGTATTTATGCCGTGCCAGATGAGGCTTGAACAGCCTGAGTGAGTGTGTGTGAGAGAGACAGCACATACGGACTAGTTGCGATTAAAGCCACAGCAGAACTGTTGTGTCTTCGAGCAACACACAGTTACTGAATTACTGGGATTTTGGTTACTGTATGGTTACAGTATTTGGACAGTAAAGTATTTGGTTACTGAATGAATCCACGTGTTTGAATGAATCTAGTGAATTAATTAATTCAGTTGCCCATTAATAATGATAGCCAATTGACTTGTTTCTGAATGAATCAGAAGTTTGAATGAATCGGTTGAATTAATTTAATGACTCACTCATTAAAACAGACATTTGCTGCTGCCTAATGGTGGGTTAGTCATATTTAAAAGTATCATTGCATTTTTTTCAACATTATTTGTATGTTTAAAAAAAAAAATGTAAAAATGATTTATGCATTTGAAATGTTGCCGTGTAAATGCATCTAATACCACTTCAGATGCAGCTGTTTCCTCCGCAGTGGAAATATAGAGTTTGTTAATACTAATTTCATTTGAATGGTAAAACTCTACAGTTTCTTATTATGCTAACTGAATTAAAAACAAAGTAAGAATTTGATATGAAAGATGACACATTTGATAAGGTTAGGGGAAAGAAATGATCATTTATAAACAGTGGGAAATGACATGTGTTACATACAGCAACTCATTAATTTAACTATTTCTCTTTCCAGTAACAGAGTTGTTTAAGTGAGAGAAAATCTGTAACTCAGTCCAGATTGGTGGAATTTTTATGTCTAGTAATTTATTATGTAAAAATATTTTCAGTTGAAATTGGCATAGATTTTTGTTTGTATATGCGGTCAATTATTGTTCTTAGAAAGAAAATCAGAATCAGCAAAAATCGGTATTTGCAAGTCAGACTCACAAAAAAACGGAAATAGGATTCGGCCAAGAAAATTGCTATCAGTGCATCTCTAAATGTGATAGCTAAATCACATACAAACATCCTTCATTCATAATCTCAGTCATTAGGATCTATCAAAATGTATTAACTTAAAAGACATTACTACAAAATATTATTTGTGGGTGTGAATATTCATAGCTTTGGAACCTTTTTTTTTTTCTTTCTCCACTTTCCTTATGGAAAACAACAGCTTGGATATTCCTAACTTTTCATCTTTTGTTTCAGTACAGGTCTATGGCAAAGTAAAATGGCTAAATTGTAATTTCTGTGTTAATTTAAACCCTGTAGTGGTACTTTCAGCCTCACATTTTTGCCTCAAAGCCAGATACAGACATCACAAATAATATAGATATATATTGTTTTATTCCATAAAACTAGAGGTTGTGGGCAATATTATCCCCTGTGGACCCATATAATCATGCATGGGTGGGCATTTTGAAAATCAAATCAATTGGGGTCCATGCATGGCTGTAGGCCTGTCTGATGGTGAGGTAAATGTGACGTGAACACTCTCAGGCCTCATGTCTGAAGTCACATGTCGGACACCCAAAGATAAGTAGAACAACACTAGGATTTAAGATCAAGAGGATTAATGGTGTCTGTTCACTGTGGGAAATCTGCCTGTCTCTCTCTCTCGTTCACTCTACTATTCTTTGTGGTAAGGTCCATTTCACACCACACACACAGTTTGGTGTGATTACACTGCATGCATTCACTTTTATACATTTTTAAGATACCAGTTTGTGTAGATGAAATGTCAGATCAAAAACATGTAAAGTTCCACAGTGCTCAGTATTTGGTCCTTTCCTTTTCTCTTTGTATGTTTCCCTTGGGCTGAGATTATCAGGAAACTTGATAATAGTTTCCACTGTTATGTATGTAACGCTCTGTTTTGTATTTTCAAATCTGAGCCAAGTTAACAGTGTATTTGCTTGCAATAGCACAATATCAATACACATAACAAGCTGATTGGCCTCTGCTTATTTTGTAGCTTATATAGCATAGGCTATATAGCAGATATAGTCTGCCAAAACCAAATACATTAACACTGTCATATCCATTAACATGCTAAAACTGACTGAAATGTGTTTACAGTGATGTGTTTTCACAGGCTCTGCACCAAAACGTAACTTCCAGCTATGCTTCTTTTACACAACAACAACGCTGCTCATGTCAGCGGTGTAACTTGTTACAGATGCTGAAGTAAACACACACTATGTGCATATGCTGTGTGAAACAGGCCAGATAACCTATGCGTTTGTTACATTCATGGTAGAGGAAGGATTCTTACCCACAGTTATGGCGGTATTCTTCTGGTACGGGTCATAAGGACAGCGGCCTCTGCCTTCTTCTGGCTTACCGCTATGGCCTGTAGCCATGGAAAATGTCTTTGAATTCTGTATAGGTGAGCACATAAATCATATGAACATTACTACACTGATCAAAACTTAAAGCAATTAGACAAGGAGAAAGTTCACATGATGTTTTCAGCCCTGCTGATTGTTCAGATTTCATCTGAAGACATGTTGAGAAAATTTCAGGTTTCATTCAGAAGGTTTTCTATTTTGCATGCACATCTCCCATGAGACGCGCGAGCACGCACACACACACACACACACACACACACACACACACAGATCTTCTTTCTCTCACTCATGATTCATGAAAGCACAGAATGAGGAAGAGGCACTGAGACAGTGTTCGCGTGACAGGATCGCAGAATGCTCAATGGTGTGTGAAGATCAGTCACGCAAGTTTCAATCTTTTAAGTGCACAATACCATAAAGCACTGAACTAATCAAATCTTACTATAAAAAAAGTTATGTGAGGGGACACTTAAACAGGCCCTTAAACAGTAAAGCAGCCTTCCACTATCTCAAATAGTTTGGCCCCTAGTGGCAGCCACACTACTTTTAAACTGGTTGTGAAGCAGCTGTTACCCTCTACTTATTAATCCATTGTAAAATATATGAATGAATGCATCAAAACAATGCACAAAACAACTGCCCCCTAATATGTCTAAAAAATAAACGTAGGTAATTTTCACCCTGCACACAAAAGTTTTAATTAGAGCACATCATGTCCGGTCTGGTGGTTGCGTACAGTCTAGCCGCAAATGTAAATATTTGAACACAATGGAAACTCATTTAAATATGAAAAGCTCTAATGAAAATATGAAAATTCTGCATATGATCGGAACTCCATGCAGCTTCTGTGCTACTGTAAATGGAAATGCATGACTTTCTGTCTATCATTTGTTGCAAACTGAGAAAAGGCAGCTTAATAGGAGTAAACAAGGACAAAAACAACTGTGAGAAGATGGATGCTGTCTGTCTTACGATGTAGATGCAGCGCGGGCTGAAGGCAAACGTTCCACAGGAGTACATATGGGTGGAGTTCAGCACTTGCAAAACCCTCACGAAGTTATGACAATCCATCTGAGGGTGGAAAGGGGAGTTAGGTTCAACACTAGTTTAAGAAGACTGATATTTTGCTATGTTTAACATAAGGGTTAAAAAGGTCAGACCATTTAGCACTGAAAGTGGTTGGTTTCCCATACCTTCATTTTGCCTTTCATAGCACAGTCAGCAAGATCTTTTTCTGATGGAGACCAATCCAGCTGAAATTGGAGTATGAAAATTTGGTCAGAATCATCACATGCGTATATCAAAGCTGATATTTATCTTAAATCTTATCAAAATGCTGCAAGAAAATAAACATTAACAATATATACATACGTGCAAACTCATACACCATAAATCACTTTACATTTTCAGAGCACACTGATTACTTAAAACAAATAAAAGATTAACAAATAAAACTTAAATAATAAGTAATTTAATTATTTCAGTGATAAAATTTATTGACAATTTTTTGCTTGATTTATTCAAGCAATAATGTATGAAAGATGTTGCTGAATTTTGATTATAGTCATGACTATATATGGAAACGCTTGGTTGTTTATTGTGTGGAGACGCGCTGAAATCGCGTTTGGTCTCGTACTGTATCGCGTCTCTTGTCAGTGTCGGGCGCTTGCTTGGCCATTTATTGTGATTAACAGGAAAGTGTGTTCAGCTGAATTGGACTCGTATTTTGTTAGACGGGTATAAAAAGCTTAGTTTACCGCGGCAGCGGTCGTGAGAAGCCCGAAGAGTGTAAAGAGCATCGACTCTACCGGGCAGGGACACCGGCAAGGGATAGAAGTATCGCTTTTTATTTATCTTCTTTCTTACTGCTTGTTTCCCTTCTGTTTGAGTTTTTATAACCAATTCTTACTATGTGTGAGTAAGTTGTTGTTTGTTAGCAGTGTGTGTTCGGCAGTGTTTTTTTTAGGATTACTGATAAACTGCCGTTTGATTTGTTATCTATTTAAATTTTAGATAAATTATGTATGAATTTATTATGTCTTTATAGGTATTTTATATGTTTTAGTTTTAATAAATTGTATTTATTTTAGTAACGTTATTTCAACATACTACATGGAAATGAAAGAACATATATATATATATATATGGGTGTTTGGCTTAGTGTCATGTTAGAATCATTTTTATACTCATACATTTGTTGTTTTAATATTTTGAAATGTTTTTAGCTTTATTTTTTGTTTTCATTGAAATGTTTAGTTTTGAAACGTTGTTGTATGCATTTGTCATTTTATTTAATTTCTAATTTTCTTAAATGTATGTATATATAGTATTTATAGAGTTGTAACTTATAGTTTTAGTTACTTTTTCTTATTTGTAAGTCGCTTTGGATAAAAGCATCTGCTAAATGACTAAAAAGTAAAGTAAAGACTATATGATTATTTTTAAGTCGCAAGTACAAATGTGCTTTACTGCTTACATAAAATGTTATGAAATAGTATATAAATTAAAACACTATGTAAAAAGACACACACAAAAAAAATACTATGTCTCTGACATAACAGAGGGTTGCTATGTCCTGGCCTAATGGTAGAGAGTCGGACTCCTAATCGAAAGGTTGCGGGTTCAAGTCTGGGTCTGGCAGGGATTGTAGGTGGGGGGGGGGGGGGAGTGAATGTCCAGCGCTCTATCCACCCTCAATACTACGACGAGGTGCCCTTGAGCAAGGCACCGAACTAGGGCTGGGCGATAATTCGATAACGATAATTATCGCGATATAATTTTCCTCTAAAACGATATGAAAAGTTTGAAAAATGTTTGATATAATGTTTATGCGCCAAAAGCGGAACCACGTGACTCATTTGAATCGCGCCACAGGGACCGTTTATTCGCTCGGATCACAGTTCAAACTGCCGCGCGGCACGAGCTCACTAGAGCAGATGCGTTTACTCGGTCACGTGATCACTAAGCAGTGCTGCCACTTAGCAACTTTGTCGCTAGATTTAGCGACTTTTCAGACCCCTTTAGCGACTTTTTTTTAAAAAGCGCCTAGCGACAAATCTAGCGACTTTTGGAAAAACCTTAGCAACTTTCCAAATGTGGCCAGTACTGTCCTGCGAGCATGAGATCTTGAGTTACACCTCTCCCTGTGTGTGCTCTGATCAGTGAGCGCTGAGAGGAGCAGCACATTCAGTGACCGCACGGCAGCTGACATAGATGTGAATCAGCTGCGCATGTGCACACGGTGTTGCCACGGACCAGTCACTTGCCTGCTTCTCCTTTGTTTGACATAAAACTATTTAATTTGACAGTTTTTTTCTCCTTTCTTTTTTTGTTAATTCTTCTTATGCACTTATATTGCTCACTGTCACTCACAGAGCTTTAGTTCATTCCAGTTTCTGAACTGAGATCGTTTACTGGGCTACGAGACTGTACGTGATTGTACTTACTCATACACAACAATAAACTTCATTAAACTTATTAAACTCATATAAAAAGCATATATACATATAAGTTTAAATACCACTTTATTAAAGATATACACAAATATAAAATACAAATAATAAAATATAAATACATAATACAAATATAAAAAACCTATACATAATACAAATATATATACAAATACACAAAGCTAGAATATTACACGTTTAAAATAGCTAAAATGTCACATTATAAAATATATAATAGGACGTGTTTACGTCATTAATATGCAAATTTACGCGTGACGTCATCTAGCGACATTTAGCGACTTTTCAAGCAGACTTTAGCTACTTTCCATTGAAAATAGTAGGCAACACTGGTGCTGTGAGATCCAGTCAGTAGGCGCAGTCGACTTAAAGCGGCGCTGCACAGAATGGTCAGTGTAAGACATCAAAGTACCGCGAGAGCCATTCGAAAGCATAGGTTTCATCTGCTCTTATCGCTCTCGCTGTACTTTATGTCATACACTGACCATTCTGTGCAGCGCCGCTTTAAGTCGAACGCGCCTAATGTGAGAACACAAGCCGAACATGAGAAACACTGTGCAACGAGACAGTCAGAAGGCTTTTCAATATGCACATCGCCATTATTTACCATGGATTTACAGTAGTAACATTCACTGCACTATGGTATTGTTGCAGAAATGTGGGATATTCACATTTAATATTATTCCAGAAGTAATGGTATAATTATAGTAAGTATGTGTGGTTAAGGCAGCTATAGCATGTGTACATTTATACTGAATGGTTTTAGACTACTGTCTTTCATACAAATAGACTACTTAAAAAACATTTAGTTATATTTTGACCATGTTATTGAGGTGCTATATGTGTGGTTTTAACTGTTTATCATTATTTAAATGTATGCTACTATAGGAGACCAATGCTTAATAAAAATAAAAACTTGGTCAGAATACATTATACCATATAAAACTGAGGTTGCTACAGATGTTACTGATGTAAAGATGTTACTGATTTTGATAATGAACAAAAATGTTACTGCATCCTAACTCAAGCTACGATCAAATGTGTATTTCTAAGAGACAAAAAAGTGATATTATTATCATTCATATTATGAGGCAACCCAAACCGGTTTCTTGATTTTGAAACAATATCAACTCATTAGAACGTGCAGAAACTAAGAAATACATATCTATTTAGATAATTATTGTATTAAGGAAAATTAATGGTCTGGTTTCTAAAACTTTCACTTTGAAGCAAAAATCTGGCTTTAAACTTGAAAGAAATAAAGATTTGACATTTATCGTGATAATTATCGATATCTACTAATATTAAAATAATTATCGTGATCATTTTTTGGGCCATATCGCCCAGCCCTACACCGAATCCCCAACTGCTCCATAAATGGCTGCCCACTGCTCCGGGTGTGTGTTTACGTTGTGTGTGTGTGTGTGTGTGTTCACTGCTGTGCACTTTGGATGGGTAAATGCAGAGCACGAATTCAGAGTATGGGTCACCACACTTGGCAGCATGTCACGTCACGTCACTTTCACTATGCAACATAAATAAACTATGGAAGCTGTTACTGCATTGTGAAATATGAGTCAGCTTGAATGCTGAATTGACCAAACAGCATCCAGGGACGATCCATTAATAATATACAGTATATGTTTTTGCTTAATTATGTTTGTTTGCATTACTCTAATTTGTTGTGCTGACACAGTGGATGTCTAGGTTATAACCTGGTACTAAATCAAAACCTCACTGACCTTCTCCTTCATGAACATCACATCAGTCTGACTGACATTGATTGAAAGGATGGCATCACGTGCTCCGATGAATAAAGTGCCCTCGTCACTGCTAAGCAACAGCGTGGTGGTGTTGTAAACATCAGGGTTTGTGAAGATACTGAGGGAACGACCTGGACTACCTGTGACGCAGCAGAAAAGAAAATCTATTAATAAAGAGCAGAAACATCATTGGAAAAATAATGGCAAATTACAGTCTTATTGTATAGTTAATTACCACTAATTACCAATTTATTCCAATTAGAGTTTTATTTCCCAGAATAACAAAAGATAAAATAAAATTAAGTCCATATTTAGAATCATTAAAGTGATAATTCACACAAAATGTTACATTCTGTCATTAATTACTCACCCTCACGTCATTCCAAACCTGTAACACCTTCATTCATCTTCAGAAATTCATAAAACTCAAGGTTGTCACATGGACTATTTTAACAATGTCCTTACTAACTTTCTGGACCTTGAATGTAGTAGTTGTGTTGCTGTCTATGCAGGGTCACAAAGCTCTCGGATTTAAACCAAAATACCTTCATTTTTTTTCTGAAGATGAACGAAGGTCTTACGGGTATGGAATGACATCAGAATCAGAATAAGCTTTATTGCCTAGATATGTTTACACATCCGAGGAATTTGTTTTCGTGACAGAAGCTTCCGCAGTGCAACAGAATGACAGTGACAGAACAAAAAACACAGATAATAAAAATAATTAAAAAGAAAAAGTTAATAATGAAAAACAATATTCAAATTGACAATTGTATGTGTACAGGTATATAACAATGGACACTTTTGTATGTACAGGTATATTATGTGCAATTGAAGTGTAGACTAATTATGTGTGTTAGATAAATAAGTGTATAAATAGTGTGTGTACCATAATGAGTGAGTAATTATTGTCAGAATTTCCATTTTTAGGTGAACTCTCTTTCAGATATGACATTATTTTTCACATGCCATTAATGAGAGTTAAAGTATGGAGTATATTTGATGTGAATAATTTAACAATAAAAAACTATTTATCCTATTTAACTGTTCCTGATAAGGCAAGAAATTTGCCAAAATAGCTGGTTTCTGAAGAAGCAGCTATCAGATTAGTCTATGTATTATAAACAAACACTTAGCAATAATGAGAGAAACGGGGATAAAATCATTGACACCAGAGGGCAGCCAAGCCTCCACAGCAAAAACTGATTATTAATTGTGGTAAAAGACAAAAACGCAGTTCTCACGACTATGACAACATTGTTTTTAGTGAGAATTTGAGTCTGCAGGTTTTCTGATGAAGAGATTAGTTTGTCAAGCACAAATTACACAACTTGGTGTATCAAATAGGGTTGAGATACAAGATGATGTTGAAATCTTAGGGTTTGAGGTTTGTGCTAAGAGAAACAATATTAATGGTTGATTATTTATGAAATGTGAAAGACAAAAAAAATTGTTAGTATGGTTTTGTTCCAGCCTATCTAGTGTTTTTGACACACCTGACCTGACCAATTTCACACACGCACACACGCACACGCACACACACACACACACGCACGCACGCAAAACTTGCTTTAAACCTCAAGTTAAAATGCAACACTATGCTGAGGAAGTCTATCTCCTCAGATGAAAGAGACTGTAATTTCCAAGAAGTCTATTCGTGAAGCTTGCAAAGACAACTATGACTTCCTGTTCATTTTTTATAGGCAACATAGAGTGTGTCATAAACACCTGTCGTGCTTTTGCTTGACTTTTATTAGATTTACACTACTGCAGTGGTTTCTTCACCAGGTGGCTGGTTTATCTTAAGTTTGATGTTTGTAAATATAAATGTGGTTTGTACTATTTTCTCAGAGCCTCAAAACATATATAGCAGCCAATAACTGGTTTCAGTAACATAATATTCCCCTAGAAACCACATCTCTGATACATCTCAGCACAATCAGATTCAGTCTAGACAAAGATAAGATGGCTAAAGCAGAAATATCTCAGCAGATGGGCGACTGTAACCACTTATCAAACCCAGTGATCTCTTGAACACATGCACAAAATGTTTAATAAAAATAATAGACAAACAACAATTCACGCCTGTGACAGCAGAACAATGAGAATGAGAACAAAATATGAAGGTGGCTAATTAATTATTGATTGTGTTTTAATTTGACTTAATATGGCAGAACAAATACACACCATAATGCGTGCGATATCTGTCACGATCAACATGCATAAACAAGCATGCATGCAGGCAGTGATGCTGTGCATGGGTTGAACATGAGTGACTGAACAGTATGGTTGTGGAATCTTTTGTATATTTTTAATAGAGGTCTCTTAACCAAGGCTGCGTTTATTTGCTCAAAATACAGTAAAAACAGTATCAGCTTTCATATTAAATTTATTAAAATGTTTTCATGCAAAACAATAACGCCAACTCTCAATTTAGTTTCATTTTAACTGTTCGCATGGAACTTTGTTCATATTTAAATCAAGATAATCGTATGTTGATAAGTGGCCAAAATAAATACACAACGGTGTATTTGTGAGAATGCACGGACCTCAGAATAAACAGCTACGTGTTATTCTCAAGAACTGAAACTGTAAGCGGTTAAGTTGACAATGACAACCTAAATACCATATCTATAAATTATATCTTAAAAGATAAGTGGGTAAAGTCTACATCTACAAAAAGAGGGGCCGCTTCTCTGTTAGTAGCTGTAACCGTGTCAGCTCTTGAACAGGAAACTTGCTTTGGTCAAATATGAGCATAGTTCATCTCAATACTCAAACTGATAAACAAAAAACCACAGAGTTAGAGAGGAGAATAAACACTAACAGCTTTAGAACATGTTGCTTTTCCAATCCAATAATACCCATGCATTCAATTACTGAATAAATAAAACATTTAGAATTGTATTTCATCATTTGTATGAAATGGCTAAAGAATGTTATTTTAAAATCCACATTTATATCATCCATATCATTGTACAGTATCTTTTTTATTGTATTTATTCCTTAAAGGTAACTTCCACTTTCTGAATTTAACTTTTTATCATGATAGTGCTACATTTATTTTCCAAAATATAACACATTTGAAATGTATTAAAGGTGCTGTAAGTAAGTTTTTGACTCTACTAAAGCATATAAATACCATAATATTTTTGCAGATATTTAAGAAACATGCCAAGATAACATACAAAACACTGCTACAGTCAGTTACTCTCCTTTAAAAATGTGCATTCTGGCCCGGAACGTCGGTCTGTGTTTTGGTTTGTGAAACTCGCCCACTGCCAGTTTACCCAATTGTATTTCGGTTGCCAGTTGGTGGAAAACACAGCGCCTTTCCATCCCTTCAGGATTTTGCAATTCTGCGAACGTTGAATTTACATTTACATTTATGCATTTAGCAAACGCTTTTATTCAAAGCGACTTACAGTGCATTCAGGTTATACATTATTTTGTCAGTATGTGTGTTCCCTGGGAATCGCACCCACAACCTTTGCGCTGCTAACGCAATGCTCTAACCACTGAGCCACAGGAACACGAATTTATTGCAAACTCTATACAAAACGCTGGGATATACAGTGAAGAAAGTAGTCGGATTCGCAGCAGAATCAATCACATCTCAGTCAAATCTTGTGAGAAGCTTTCAAATTCAGCACATAATTCTGTTAAAGCTACAGATATCAGAACAAACGCCACTGATGTGGAAACCAGGAAAAACATTGTTCAATAAACATCTCCACCATTCACCATGGATTTAACATAACTACAGGAACAACTTGTGGCAGAAATGGTCTAATGTTTTCGAGTGTTTTTAAATGCTTCACACAACTTTTCCCAGCACTTCAAAGCTTTAAGTATTAGCCTACCTAATTTGAAATATATTTTTAATGTGATGACATTATTTGTTCATCCTTCAAAGGTTGCCTCGATTTATAAAACTAGAAGCTTCACAATGTAGGAAAGCAAACACTTATTTAAAAATAAAGAATACATTAAATGACCACTATTAGATGGCTGCAGAGAAGTACTTATAGGCTTATCAGCCATTTCCACTCCCTAATATATATATATTTTTTCTATTTATTAAATTACATTTAGACTTTATGAATGACATTGATAAAAGTTCATTTTGAACTGCATCTCAACTACCCAGACAGCACAAGTATATCTGTAAGACGTCTGCTAAAGATCTGGGAAACATCTGCTGTGTAATCTGATAATCGTCTCAGAAGCACTTTTACATGCGTTTAATAAATCTCTATTTGACATCTGACAGTAAACGTCTTCGAGACATATTGTAGATGAGCAAACACCCTAAAAATACGTCTTGCATATGTAAATGCAGACATCAAATAGACATCTCTGAGATGTACATGTGTGATTAGGGTGAGTGCTTTACTGTCAGGTGCTGGTTCTGTAGAACTTAATGGCACTGGTGCTGGTGTCCTCAAATGCTAGTCTGGAGCCCTAAAATGGGTCTCGAAGTCAGAAAAGTCATAACAATGTTAGAAGAATGTTGTCCATGGTATATTTTAGCTCCAAAACAATAAGAAATGCAGCAAATATTACTGCAAATTTTGAGAAAAGCCGAATCAGAAAAAATATTTCATTTCATCAATCATCATGTGCGCTCGTTCTTGTTGGTGTCGTTATTCTGGCAACCTGCGTGTGCCTTAACTTTCATCTTTCGAATTGGTCATTTCAATTAATTTCACACCAGTTAATTCTGATTTGATCAAAGGTCTGCTCTCTTTAACAGCACAAACGATTAAATACATAGATATCAGAACTCTGTGGATCCAATAAACTCCTTTCATCCACTGTTTTCCACATTGAAAGCTGGGAAAGAAGGGGGGTGAGGTGGGTGTTACGCAACCATTTCAGATCTGAAAATCTCCTGCCAAAGCTTGCAGAAACACACACTTCGCAGAGCGTTTGGAAAAGCGCCGACAGCAAGGATAGTGAGGTCATAAAGGAAGCTCAACGACAAAACAAGCTTATTAACTTCTAAGTCACATTAAAATGAACACATTCTCGCCCTAACCGCAGTTCTTCTTCTGCCGAGAACGTGAACGCCTTCCCCGCTCGCTGTCATGACCCTGAGATGAAAACACTGGGCTCCGTGGGGAGGCTAATCTAAAGCCGAGCCGCAGCATTACCAGCTGTCTTCTCCAAACAGCTCTCGGAGCGAGAAGAACGTCAGCACCATTTTTACTATATATCACTCACACAAAACATGGCAACTTTGGTGTAATAGTAGCTTCACAGAATTCACACCTCCTGACACAGTGTGTTAAATGCTTTCGCTCATTTGATAACGATAAACATGTTTCGTAAAATGTTTAAAACCACAGATTTTTTACAAAAATCAGTTCAGGAAATCTGCTTAAAAAACAGCTGATACATAAACACGGTTATAAAAAAAGACAAACGGTCTTCTAAAATGCTCAATGTTCTGGTCGCAAAAAGGATGAAGGAAAAGGAATTTCCAAGAAAATCTGGTCTTATTAGCAGCACGTAATGGCAACTGTGGCCTCTAAAGCGTTTCACTGAACTAAAGTCCTGTAATTCCTCATATCAGCTGCTCTATTGTTTATGAGGGCTGTAAAGAATGTGGATGTGACAGTCAGCATGCGGCTGTGAAATTACGCAACCCCAGGGTATTCTCTCAATGCAGACCAGAAAAATGTAAGCAGTGCTTAAGTTCATTCATAATGACCCAAAACTGTAAAGGCTCCTTGAACCAGTTTGATATAGAAAAATCTGTCTTGTAACGAAGTACATTTTTCCCCAGACTCTAAAAACTGAAAATGTGACCAAGCAGAGGTGGTTTACTTGACTACCTACTGTGTCTGTACCTCTTGATTCCTTATGCATGATTGAGAAATCAAAACTTCCTTTATCTTTTAAGATAAGTTTATTTTACTATCAATTATTTGGTCACGCTTTACTGCAAGGTCCAACTGCGCACTATTAACTAACAACTAATTGCAACTTTTGCCTCGATAAACTCCTAATTTGTAGCCCATTAATAGTTAGTAATGTATTTAAGTTTAGGTATGGGGTTGAGTTAAGGGATCTAAAATATAGTCATGCAGAATAAGACATTAGTATGTCTTTATAAGTATTAATAAACAGCCAATATGCATGCTAATAAGCTACTTGTTAATAGTGAGAACTTGTCCATAAACTAAATAATTTTAATCTTTTAGTTCAGCACTTTTAGATCATTTTCCCCACAGTAAACAAAAAGAGAATTTATTGCAACAAAGCCAAAATGACTGGTTGCAAAAATCTACCAACAGAATAATGCAAGGAGAGCACGAGAAAACGGTCAAAAAACTAAATTATCACTATGTTATCATAACACTATTTTTCATCAATAATGAATCCAATCTGATTTCAGATTCTAAAGGTTGCATATATGTGACCATGGACATGACCAGTCATACTTATACAATTATTTGATCCCCTGCAGATTTGTACGTTTGCCCACTGAAAAAGATATAATCATTCTATAATTTTAATGGTGGGTTTATTTGAACAGTGAGAGACAGAACAACAAAAAGCATTGCAAAAAAGTTATAAATTGATTTGCATTTTAATGAGTCAAATAAGTATCTGACCCCTTCGCAAAACATGACTTAGTACTTGGTGGCAAAACCCTTGTTGGCAATCACAGAGGTCAGATGTTTCTTGTAGTTGGCCACCAGGTTTGGTATCTGGTAACCTGGTACCAGGTTTCGAGGCTGACGTTTGGTAACTCGAACCTTCAGCTCCCTTCACAGATTTTCTATGGGATTAAAGTCTGGAGACTGCCTAGGCCACTCCAGGACCTTAGTGTGCTTCTTCTTGAGCCACTCCTTTGTTGACTTGGCCGTATGTTTTGGGTCATTGTCATGCTGGAATACCCATCAATGCCATGGCTGGCTTCAATGCCCTGGCCCTGGTGGTACATGGCCCCGTCCATCGTCCCTTTGATGCGGTGCAGTTGTCCTGTCCCCTTAGCAGAAAAACACCCCCAAAGCATTATGATTCCACCTCCATGTTTGACAGTGGGGATGGTGTTCTTGGGGTCATAGGCAGCATTCCTCCTCCTCCTCCAAAGAAGGCGAGTTGAGTTGACGCCAAAGAGCTGGATTTTGGTCTAATTTGACCACAACACTTTCACACAGTTCTCCACTGAATCACTGGCAAACTTCAGACGGGCTTGTACATGTGCTTTCTTGAGCAGGGGGACCTTGCGGACGCAATCCTTCACAGCATAGTGTGTTACCAATTGTTTTCTTGGTGACTATGGTTCCAGCTGCATTGAGATCATTGACAAGATCCTCCCTTCTAGTTCTGGGCTGATTCCTCACCGTTATCATGATCATTGTAACTCCACGAGGTGAGATCTTGCATGGAGCCCCAGTCCGAGGGAGATTGACAGTTATTTAGTGTTTCTTCCATTTGGGAATAATCACACCAACTGTTATCACAAGCTGCTTGGCGATGGTCTTGTAGCCCATTCCAGCCTTGTGTAGGTCTACAATCTTGCCACTGACAGCTCTTTGGTCTTGGCCATGGAGGAAAGTTTGGAATCGAATTGATTGATTGCTTCTGTGGACAGGTGTCTTTTATACAGGTAACAAGCTGAGATTACTCTCTTTAAGAGAGTGCCCTAATCTCGGCTCCTTACCTGTATAAAAGACACCTGGGAGCCAGAAAGCTAGCTGACTGATAGGGGATCAAATACTTATTTCACTCATTAAAATGCAAACTAATTTATAACTTTTTTAGAATTTTTTTAGCATTTTTGTTGTTATTCTGTCTCTCACTGTTCAAATAAACCTACCATTAAAATAAGACTGATAATTTGTGAGCCTCTCTGTGAAATCCTGTCTAAAGTCTCAAAATCGTATAATGAGATAACAAGCATCAAAATTCACACACACACACACACACACACACACACACACACACACACACACACACACACACACACACACACAGTCTCAATGAGGACATAAACACACAAACAACATCTCTAGAACTGCTCTGAGAGTCACTTCATGAGCGTTTCACCGTTTAATTTGAGTAAAAGCGTTTCATATCCTCATATCATATGCACACAGAAATGTAACGGTATTCATGGCAACCCGTCAGAATAAAAAGTCTGTTTTTTTGAAGACAGTGCAGCAGAAATATTTGTTCAGCAGAATGTACATAACACTACTACTAAAATGACGAAAACTAATTTTTTTTAAGGAATGATCACAAAACATTTCCAACATGTTTTAATTTTAATAGTAAATTCCCGTTGTTTGCCAAAAAAAGTTTACGTTTCTAAAATGTAAAGATAAATGAAATGTGTTTTATGCCTTCATTTGATAACCAGATACACTACACAGAATTTGAAGAAAAATAAAACATTTAATTTGGTTATTTAAAAACAAAAAACAAATAACAATAAAACATTAGGTGAGAGAAAATAAAACATAACTTTATAATTGTAATTTTCTTCAATCATATAATTATTACAACACCTAAAATACATAGCATGTAAAAAGTGTTGAATGGTGTACATTGTGTGCTCATGATCAGGATGGTTACACCTCCGCTGCATTTTTAATTGAAAGAAAAAACCCTGTCTGCAGGACTGTACATTTGGATAATTAGTCAAAAACAACAGCAACAACAACAGTTATGTATGATTCTGTTGCATAGAACGGAATCAAAATAATACAATGATATTTAATATTAATATATTTTCAGTCCGATTTTCTTTCAATAAAAGAGTGGTTATTTTATTGGCTTGTGTTTTTTTAATTCTGTGTCATTAAAATTGAGTTAAATTAAAAGTCTTACAAAATTACTTTGTAATAATTATTTATTTTATTAAATACTATAAAGCATTTTCGGTTTTCAAACAAGCACATCCTGAATTCTCAGTTTCGGCCCAGAATTTTCATTTTGGTGCATCCCTACCATTTACTGTAACTACATACAGAGCACCAGGAGCGTAGCCAGAAAGGAGACTCTGGGTGTGCATCAGAAAAACTGGGTGTGCCACATTTATTGTCAGATTAATGTGCAAAAAAGAAAAGAAAAAAGCATGCTTATTGGGTATTAATATGTTAGTTTAACCATTTTATTTTTGTGTAGGCTACATGTGTCTGTTAACCTATTTTCCGTTTTGGATGTCTTTGAAAATTCCTATTTTATATCTGCAACAAAGTGAGTGTGTGTGTGTGTGTGTGTGTGTGTGTGTGTGTGTGTGTGTTAGCATGCGTGCTGTATATTTAGTATTATTAAACCTTTCATTTCTGCGTATGTCTGTGTGTGTGTGTTTGTATGCTCACTGTTTATTAAGCATTTTTAAACCTTTCATTTCTGCGTGTGTGTGTGTGTGTGTGTGTGTGTATGTGACAGAGAGAGAGACAGTTTTAATGAATTCTCCATTGTGAATGTGTTCTATTGTCAGCCCTGCATTTCACATTGACCTACCAGTGGTCTCCAACCCTGCTCCTGGAGAGCTACCGTCCTACAGATTTCAGCTCCAACCCCAATCAAACACACCTGAACCAGCTAATCACAGTCTTCAAGGCTACTTGTTAATTTCAGACAGGTGTGTTGGAGCTGGGTTGTAACTGAAATCTGCAGGATGGTAGCTCTCCAGGAGCAGAGTTGGAGATCTCTGATATAAACTCTTAAAAAGAGAAGATTGCAAAGAGTATTGTCACCTGTCATTTATTTCAAATATCTATCTGCAACAAAATATGTGTGCATGTATGTCCGTATATGAGTGTGTCTGTGTGTGTATCTGTGTAAGCAAGCTTAATGATTATTAATATGATAGTTTAACCATTTCATTTCTATTTGTCTGTGTGTGTGTGTGTGTGTGTGTGTGTGTGTGTGTGTGTGTCTGTGAGCCTATTGTCCATTTTCGATGAGTTTCACTGTCAGCTATGCATCCAACTATGTTGGCCTAGACCCTAAAAGCATACCACCTTAGAACTTAAAATTCTTGAACCCTGGTTATCGCCGCTGTTTTTTTTTTTCCATTTTCCGAAGCTTTCTCGCTCCAGAGGGTCACCGACAATCACATACAGTATAACCTACAACAGCTCTTTAACTGCGCTCTAGTCAAACGCGCTCACTGTAGCCTAATCATTAACTACACACATCATAAACCCCTTTTAGGCAAGTACAATTTATCACATATTTTAATAAGACTAAACTCCTATTTAACCTGATGATCACAGGTTTAATAAAAATACATTTTAAGTTTCTAATTATAACACCGCATTTCCACGGTTATTCAAACAACGAACAAATTATACAGTGAGCAAAGCACATTTACTTTATCAAAGAATAATCATTGACTTCAGTGACTAGGCGATGTAAAAATATATTATGTAAGCTGTAGCTGCTGTACTAAATAAAAACAAAATGCTTTTAAATGATCCCTCCTTTTATTAAATCATTAACATTTTGCACATCCTGCAAAGGTGACTTAAACTGTACATGGGCCTACATATAATGTTCCTTTGAAATTACTTTTGGTGCAATAAACAATCTTGAATAGATGTCTTGCAAGACACATTAGAGAAAGCAGTAAAATATTTTTTATACATTACATTCAGGATCGCCAACAACATAGAGCACATTTAATGGTGCCTGTTAGCTGCTCAAAGGGCGAGACGGCGTGTTCTGGCCTTGAATGCCTCAATTATGTTATTATTATTTTATTTTTTTTGAAAATAATTTAAATTTAATTACATTTTAAATTAACAAATATTGTAAGCACTGCTTAATCTGTAAATTGTGAGGTCCCGGAACAAAGCGGGGTAATGAATCCGTCCGGCAAGTTTTTTTAATATTATTATTGAACTTTCAAAAATACAAAATTCAACAGCCAGTTCATATATATATATATATATATGCTTTTATTTATGTAGGCTACACAGAGAAACACATAGAGAAACAAGATGCACTTTCTGCCGTCTCATGCAGTCTCCGTGAAATGGAGCGCGTCACAGCAATGAACCGGCTACTTTATTAAACGAACCAAAAAATACAAATCTTTAATTACGTAGTCGGAATGAAAAGGTGCATTTCTTTATTAAAGTCAGCGTCGCATTCTGCAACTTTATCTTTTCAGCCGACACTGACTGAGAATAAATCACTAGTTTATTAACGAATAATTAAAATGTTTTATTTTGCCTTTCCCCAACATTCATAATCATTAGCCTACTTTTGCCGTTGCAAGCTTTAGACGTGCGCTTGGGCGCGGAATAGGCTATACGCCTATATATTAAAGGATGGTTAGTAGCCCAAGTTATTATATTAATCAGTTTATGTGTGACTAGTGAAATCTTTAGTCGGGGACAGGCCTTCTTGGCACAAGGAACCGATCAATTTTTTTAATAAAATGCTGTCAATTCGAAAAGTGCGCCTGCTAATCACGTCACGTTATATTGCAATGCAGAGTTATGAATGCGTAATAATAAGTACAATGTTTTTAATTTATTTCATTTCTTATGGGTGCAATGGCGGTGCTTTGGTCTTTCTTGGGGGTGCTGAAGCATCTGCTAGCCCCTCCTTTGTGCTGCCCATGTTTATTAAGATAAAAAAAAATAATAATTCTGCATCTGTTTTTAGGTGTGCCAGCTGCCACTGTGGGTGGCACCGGCACACCCTGGCACACCCGTGGCTACGCCCCTGCAGAGCACTGTTTGCAACCATATGATCCTTTAAAGGATCACACACACACACAAGTATGCAGAGAGACATTTAATATGGTTTATTCTCCAAATAACTTTAAATTAATGTTGCTGAGAAATGTGTTATGTGTATGGACTCTTGTTTTTGTTTCACATTAGCTTCCTGTCCACTAATCTTTGCCTCTCACAAAAGCCACAATTCTTCTAAGAAGACAGTAAAGCCATGTGTCATGCTTGACCTTTAGTTAGGAACAAAGGTGGAAGTTGCACAATGTATAGATTGCATTATTATTTTTTTAATACTATTATTTTGATTTATGTCTTAGTTTTAGGTTGTACTATCTTTACCTTATTTGTACCTTAGCTTGTGTATTTGCATTTTTTATGTAATATGGCAATTAAACGCACTAAATGGGTTTAGTTTTCAGTTATTAATATATGCTATTTCAGCAATAACATTTAAAAAAAATTCTAAAAAGGAGACAAATTACTTGTTCATTTTAAGAGACTTGTCTTATTTTCTCTTGTATATTTAGGATTGCTCTTTAAAAAAAAGTAGTTCTTATCCGATTAATCGATTAATTTTTCAGTAGAATACTCGATTTCTAAAATATTTGATAGCTACAGCCGTAGATATGACCCATTAAAGTTTCCACAACCAAATGAAATGACTGATTTAAATATACCTGAAATAATAATTTACAATTTACATTGCTAAAAATAAAAGAACGCAAAAGGCATATATTGACGCAGGCTACTGCTCATTTGATCAAGTCTGGTTTTCATGCTTCTGCAGCAGCAAACGATGGGTTTGTCATCTTCACATCAGACTCAGTCACCTGCATGATTGTGATCTGACTCACTCTGACACGGCTATAATTGGTACTGCTGAGAAACAGGGATTCGGTCTGAATTAAGCCCTGTAATCTTCACACTCACGTCTGGCCATTTATATAACGAGTAAGCAAATAGGTCAAATGACTGACCCTGAATCAGTGAAACTGATGTATCTGCATATCTAAGCAACAGTATATCCGTCGTTCAATTGTTCAGATAAACAAGGAGAAAACTCCTTTTAACAGATTCTAGTGACTTTTGCCAGGTCAGCCTGATTCTGCCCTGCTTTGCCAACACACAGACTGGCCTCCTCTTCATTAAAAAGCTAAATAACCACTCTCAACTAGAGGTCGACCGATATATCGGTATACCGATATCCGTGTTTAGTAGCGCCGATTTAAAGTCAGGCACGTCCGCGGGCAGCCTGGTGCGGTGGAACGTGCTGCTGCTCCATGTGTATGACCCCAAGCCAAATCTTTTGGAAGATTCGACAACAGTCCTGGGAGATAAAAGGTAAGGCTTATATTCTGATATTTCAAATTCCTATGGCCATATATTTACTATATATTACATGTAAACTATGAAGTGTTGCTTCTAGGGATGCATCGATCCGATACTCAGGATCGGTACGACTCCGATCCAGTCACTTTCTGTGACTCTCCTCAACCACCACCAGTGTGCAGCATCCAATGATATCAACAAGTTTGTTTTAAATGTAGGACTATCTTTTTTTTCACAGCAGTTCCACAGCCGAATGCCACACGCCGGAGATCCGGCACAGTGCTGGAGAACTTTAAGCCCTGAGTTTATGGTCAGCAAACATTTTTTTAATTTTTTATTTTTTTAAGTAATTGATCATTTATTCCACAAGGATGCATTAAATTGTAACATTTAAAATTTGCTTTCTATTCATCAAATAATCCTTAAAAATATCATGGTTTCCACAAAAATATTACGTAGCACACCTGAAATGTTTCTTGAAAAGCAAATCAGCATATTAGTATAATGTCTGAAGAATCACGAGACGCTGAAGACTGGAGTAATGATGCTGAAAATTCAGCTTTGCATCACGGGAATAAATTACATTTTAAAACATACTGCAACAGAAAACCGTTATTTTGAATTGTAATAATATTTCATATTACTGTTTTTACAGTGTGTTTGATTAAATAAACAAACGCAGCTTTAGTAAGCATTCCAATTCTTTGCATTGATACTGTGGCAATAGTTTGTTAAGCAATCAAACCAAAAACTTAGAAAATGAAATGACTAAACTCCTTATGCACGTCAAAGCTAACATATAAGAACTGTATTATTCAAATGTGTCAAATCAATGACAGCTTTATATGCCAATAAAGTCTGCTACAAGTTCCTAGATTTGAATAACCTGAGAGAAGTACCTTGTTTAAGTTAATGTGAGGCCACAGGAGAAATGAAACCTTAACTAGAAGTTTCAGAAATCAATCAAGAGGCCATTTCAGGACATCAGCATCACAGCTCCCATTCATTTAAGAGAAGGACAGACGCTTCCTCTAAAAAGGGTCTTTCATTCCTCGTATGTCCGATGCTTTCTAATCAGAGCAATACGTATGATCTACATGGAACGATATTTGTTGTAATGACCTCTCTTGGCTTTTTGCTTATCTTTTCTATTGAAAAACTCAATTATTGTCCAAGAGAAACCTTTTTAATGGACTAACCCGGTTGGAATTTAAAGATACACAAATCTTAAAAGTGGATAAACATTTTAAAATTCAAAGTTGTGGACAATAATCTCTTAAAGTGCTTCAGGTCTGCAAAATCTTTATGAAATAATGCATTCATAATAATAATAAGCATTCATTTTTATAATTTACAGATCGTTATTTTGTAATTCACATACTCATAATAATTCACTTGTTGCTCCAATGTAACTAAATGGACAATAATGATTATTAATATGACATTCTACAAATAACTCACACATTGCATATATGTGAAACAAAAATACTAGCCATGTTCTTGCTGGCATAATCACAGATAAGCATCTCATCTAATCCAAGTCTTTCAATAAGCACCTGTACCAGTCACTGCAACGCACGGCTAAACCAAGTGCACTAGGGTCATTCCATTATTAAATCGTCTTCATTTCATTTTAAACCATTTAAACTCATTTAAAATTTCTGATATACTTTATCATGTCTAATTAAAAAATGAATAGCAGTAACACTACTGACAGTGACAAATGTCATTAAATTAGAGAGTATATGTGTATAAAAATAAAAACTAAAGCTAGTATTTAGAAACCAAGAAATCAGAATATTAATAAAAATATTTAATTGTATTATACATTTTTTATATTATTATAATTTGATTATGACACTAAGGCCCTTAAGTGAGATTTAATGAAATTGCAGCATGTTGACCCCACCATTTGGTGGTTAATGTTTTGAAAATATTAATATAGAATGAATTTATAATCCAAAGTGTTGATATATTTTACAAAATAAAATACTTATTTAGGCTCCAGTAAAAAAGCTTAAAGACAATTTGAAAGAGGGTTGTTACTGTTAATTAAAACCAAAGCCATTAAAATTAAATGAAACTCAAATATAAATATTAGATAAAAGCAATTTCAGTTAATTGGCAAGACAATATTTACATTTAATTTCCGTTAAGCTGAAGTACTAAAATTACTAAAACTGAAGCAAAACAAAATAAATAGATAAATAGAAATATTAAAAAAGACAAATGCACATGATAAAAATAATCAAACCTAAATTAAATCAATACATTTATAAAAAATAATAAAAGAAATAGGTAAAAAAATATTATAATAAAATCAATTAGTAAATAAAAAAAATACACAAGCAGCTAATTAAAAAGGTTAATAAATTCTAAAAAAGTAAATAAATAATTTTAAAATTACACTGATCTGAAGGTGTCACATTCATGCTATTAAAAGATTATTTTAAGTGCAATTATTTACAATGTTGATATGAGGATGTAAAGCATCCTAAGGGTATGTTTACGTATGTTTAGCTCAAGTGGCACAGAGGTCTTTAAGTCTGGTGTAATGCTATACTTGAGTATGAAATTCACCTTAATTTACCTCCTGATAACCACTACAGCCAGAAGATAAAGAGAACAACAGCGACTCAAATTAAGTTTCACAAATGATTACAATATCAAAAAAAAAAAAAAGTGTTACTCTAAATTGCAGTTCAAAATCTTCACAAATGAGCCTTACCCTTGGGAAAAGAGAGTCGGGGGAGGACATGAGAACGACAGCTGAGGACAGCCAGAAGAGACAGACAGGCACAGAGTGACGCTGAATGCACCATCCTGATGGACATCCAGGAGGCCGCTGAACACAACAGATGAGCTGAAGCCAAAGACCGGTCTATCTATCGCTGTCGGGTTCTGCTCTTGTCCTTTCAGCACTGAGTAGCCCACAGGGACACCACTTCAAACAGCCAAAGCAGTCTGCTGTCATCTCATCTGAGTAGAAAAAACACGAGTTATCACTTCCGCTGAAGTCCCCTCTTCCTCTTTCGTAATTTTGCATTAGCTTAAGAAACATTCAAGAGATTACATACATCAGCACATGACTGTCTTCATCCATAACTGAGTAAGGAAATTTGTGTTACATTTTAACATTCATACTATTGAAAAAAAGATTGACCACCATCCAGAGAAAGTCAGTGCAATGATAAACCGTAACATGACCATGAGCAGTGTGGAGCAGAAACAAAACAATATGCTATTTTTCCCATTTAATATAGCCATATCTATTCATATTCACAATGTATAATAAAAACATTCAACTAACTTTACAGTGTATTGGAAACTGGGTGCATGGGGTTTCTTTTGCCAGTGAGTGTGGAGCATGGAAATGGAAAACTCAATGGAGGTGAATGGTTTTCAGGATAAATCATGTTGAGTCATGTCTGATCTAATGACTGTTTGATGGAAATCCCTATGAGCCAAGAACAGAAGCATGGTGACGGGTGTCTTGTGCTTGGGCAAACCAAGATTTACGAAACACTTGACGTAAAATGCACTCTTGACCATCATGCATTCACACAGGGTCCAATGATCCTGACCAATAAATGTATTCAAAAATAATAACTGAATCTTACTTCAGGAGAATCTTTTTACTTTCATTACAAATTCTTTTACTTTTGGGAGTATAATATCTCAGGTAGGGCAGCAGCTAACGATTATTTTTATTGTCGACTAATCTATTGATTTTTTTTGATTAGTCGACTAATCGATTGATGGTTTTTTTTGATTAGTCGACTAATCGATCGATTATTTTTCCAATTGATCTATTTATTGTTTTCTCATCTGTTGATTAATTATTTAGTTAAACCATCAATAAATAATAACAGTAAATTCTGGTATTAAACTTTTTTTTTATTTAAACCTTTTCTCGTAATTAATACTTAACAAAAAAAAAACAACAACAACAACAAAGAAAGAAATAAAGAAAGAAAAGAAAGAAAATAACAATAAAGATGATAAAAAGAAGAGAAAAAGAAACAATAATTAATAAAAAATATAAAATGAAAGAAGTAAAATAACAATAACTAAAACGTAAAAGAGAGAAAAAGAAAAATAATAACAATAAATAAAAAATAAGAAAAGCGAGAAAAAGAAAAATAACAATAAATAATTCATAAAAAAAAAAAATTAAGAAAGAAAAATAATTACAGGGCAGTGATACAATCAAAAGAAATTATGGCTGCTTTCATAGTTATTGTTTGAGACTGACAGCAGTTGCTTGCAGGTGAGAGACTTGACATGTTTTATTTATTCAGCAGATTAAAACATCTGCTTGAATACATATCTGTATATGAATGAATAGCTGAAGTCACAACCGCATTCAGGACACGAGAGCGATAGAATCAAAAATGCCGTCATAACACCGGGAGTTTATCACAGCTGACAGCCGTTTTTAAATAAATGAGCCCAGTCGAGAATTGTCCAATCCATCACACAGTTAAACAACTAACAATGACTTTGAATGCTTCGTTAGCGCGTGAAGAGAGCGTGTTTGGTGCGCGTCTCAGAGCTCTCGCAATCGGCGTGCGCACCAAACACGCTCTCTGCACGCGCACCAAACACGCTCTCTGCACGCACTAACGAAGCATTCAAAGTCATTGTTACACGCTCTCTGGGCGCCAGGGCTCTGATGGCAGCTCCGGTGGATCTTAAGATAAATGCGAATCATTTCTCCTTCTCCGTCTCTGAGTGCATTAAACCCTTCATGATTATATCGGCAACTCGATGTCCCGTTCATTCAGCGCAGCTTTGCATGTGGATGTGAATCCTGACGAAGTAAAGGCGTCAGCTATATATATATATATATATATATATATATATATATATGCGGTTCTGACGGTCGTATGATAATAGAATGCTCTGTTAATTGAAGTGATGTTGCGATACTAGACTTTACCTTCTGCTCTAGAGTCTTGTTTGTGTTAAACATGGCAGAAAAACTGTCTTAAGTAGGGATAACTGCAGGCTCGCGCAAGGGCGTGGCTAGGTGCGACGCATCGACGCACTCCATGCTAACCGGCATATTTTTATAGTCGACATAATCGATGACGTCGACGAATCACTGCAGCCCTAGTGTCAGGTGAACTGTACTAACTATATTATTTGATGGTTAGACTATGTGACGTTTTTGCTCTTAAAAAGGTATAAAAGTTTTATAAAACCATATTAAACCGAAATTACTTACGAAGAGTATTTTTAAAAGAATTTGGCACGTGTTATAAAGTACATTTTCAAAAGAATAATTTTTCTATCCTGGACACTTATGTTTGTCATTGACCTACACAATAATGAAAAATAGAGAAACTCAAAAGCTGTTTCAGCTCAATTTTAGTAAAACGATGACTTACTTTAAGCTCATATTTAAAGGGATTATATATTTAAAATTTGTTTTCTGAAGTAAACATAATCGGTGTTTACAGAAGCAAGATTTACCGAAATGATGCCAGGCATTGCTGTGTGTTTGCTAAGGTATTCTTTATGGCTTTTATTATGTTGCTATGTGGTTATTGGGTAGTTTTGGTCAAGTCAAGTGAACTTTAATTATACAGCACTTTATACAACATATATTGTTTTAAAGCAGCTTCTTAAACATTAATGTAACAGAATCTGTAGCTGTGTTTCCATTACCCTTCAAATTGCACAAATTGAAATTGCAAATGGAAAATACGGCCAATTTCACAAAAACTGGTGGTTTTTCAGGTAATTTGAAAAATAAATATGTTGCAAGACTGCAATGGAAACAGTTTTTTTCTCTCACATTTACAGGTCACCTGGTTTATGTAAAAGTCACATTATGTAAAAGTCACAAGTAATTCTTTAAAGGATACCATTAAGCCCCTTTTCACAATATGTAATACGTCAGATAATTTCAAGAAAATGCCTATTTTGAGTGCAAGCAGAAACACGCCGTGTCATGCACATCAAACTCAGTGGCTAGTGTCTTTTAAACCCCAATTAAGCAAACCAGCAGCGTGGTGACAGCAGCAAGGAACCCATTATTGGTATTTATAATATTCTGATTTCTAGATATAACTCAGGTACATCTTATGGACATTTCTTTTTTTTTTTCAACTGTTTTACCATCTGCCAGATTAAAATCATAATATCTGTAGTAGGGCTGTGCAATTAATCGAATGCGATTCTCATGCGCATCTTGTCAGTAAAGCCGGTTCCGTGATTGGCACTAAATCTCCATCACCCGTTTTCAGATGGAGTGGCAGTTAATACACAGAGCCATAGTTCACTGACAAGCTACACGATAGGGCTGCACGATATATTGCATACGATAGTCATGCGCATCTCGTCAGTAAAGACGGTTCTCTGATTAACCGTAAATCTCCATCAGCTGTTTTCAAATGGAGCGGCTTTTAATACACAGAGCCGTAGACCGATGACAAGCTACGCAATCTCACGTTCACTATCGCATGCGATTCACCTGCGAATCTGAGCGCGAATTGCATAGCTTGTAAGTGTAATAATAAAAATAATGTAAAAAAAATGATAAACAGTCTCTCAGAACGACGGTTTCAGATTCTCCCTCTGTTCACGTCACCGAGGCCCTATAAGCATAGACACAGCCCTGAGTGAGAAGCAGCAGTCCGACTCGCCGTTACTGATTACTTGCTGTAGCTGCTGGAGATAAACAATGTCAACGCCAAAGAGGCTTTTCAAGTGTTGTGTTTTGGGATGCACTAACGAACATAAGAGTCTCCATAGACTCCCTCCATCTGAGCCGAGGACACTTTGGTTACATTTCAATTTCTAAGGAAATGTCCCGGAAAAAATCGTAAAGTCCCCAATTCTTGTAGGGATCAATACCAACACTTTGTGTGCGAAGGTCAGCTCCAGACAAAGTATGTATTACAAGATTGTTTTCCAAATTGCCTTTCTGAAAGAGCTTCTTGGCATCCTGTAAGGCTAATGATGCTAAAGCTACCATTGTTTCTGTCTGTTTTCACTGGTGCTGTCTTCATGAATGATCGTGAATAGGAATGTGGTAGTTAAAAGTTGCAATGAAAGCAATGTGAGTCGATCGTTTGAGTTTGTTGAGTGGGACTTAGAAAGTTTGTGATAGCATGCCACGCATCATGAGAACCGCTATGTTGTTATTTTTATCGCGCTGTGCTCCCTGTCTGTGTAATTCATAAACGCAAATTTGTTATGCACCGTACAATCAGATGACTGACTTTTAAACAGTAGTGGAAACTAATTTAAACTAATAGTGGAATGTTTATTTGCAAAGGCTAGCTCTGCTAATGCGGGAGCGGAGCTCTCTTCTCTGGCAGCAACAGCTTATTTGCATTTAAGCAACATACTCAAATACAACGCGTTTTTGCTCATACCCTAAAATTGGCAATTTTAACAAGCTATAAAAAAAATATCTGTCGGGTATTTTGAGCTAAAAATTCACATACATCAGCGACTTATTTTACATCTTGTAAAAAGGAGCATAATAGGTCCCCTTTAAGGTAGTGTGATGAGCACAGATTTGACTTCCTTTTATATCTGGCCAGTGGCATTCAACGGAACAGCCATTTAAGAATTACACAAACATTAGTTCCCTAAAAAGTACATTGTGAACAAGAGTTGGTTAGTACCAGCGGTTTCAGTTAGTCAGACTACTCACATGATTCATGTTGCAGCACCAGCTTATAAGAAAACATTGTGACAGTCCTAGAGGTCTGCTACCCAACCCCGACGGGTCCCGAAATACTTTCGGGTCGGGGTTAATGTTTAATGAATAGCTTCGAGCTTGGGTTTTTAGCTAAATCAAAACTATGTGCAGTAGGCTACGCTTCTTTCATAGACGCATGGACACAGATATCGGAGATCGTGCAGCAAACACACAGCACAGAAACTTTTATTAGTAAAATACCTTCGATAGGCTACTGACTCACAACCTTATATTTCTCTGCAACGAGGGGGTAAAAATATTTGTAGTTTTTTAACTAAAAAAATTTCAAACAAAATCAGGCCAAAACAAAGTTCGTTTTGAGTTAATTTCGGAAGTTCGAAACAGCTCACCAAAGCGAATTTTCTGGGGGAGTTTATTTTGGCTCCTAAACACATTTGAGCTACCATTGGTCCATGGCGATTACACAATCGGTGGTTGTGTTCTGGAGCTCCACCTTTGACGTGCAATTTTTAGTTTTTTCCTTGGTTCCTTTCTCATTCAATGGAGGTCAGGCAGGAGAACAACATCTCCAATCACTAGCAACAAATACACTGTATATACACTCAAATAGCTGAGCTGCCACAGATATATCCGCACCTGTATGATCGCTTGCGGAGAGACTTCAAAGATTCAGTAAAAAAGGATTAATTCCTAGAAAGAAATTGCCACGAAGCTTGGTGTGGACGACCCGGAGTTATGCAAAAAGCAACGTAGAGAAACATCAGATGCAAATTTTCCAAAGCCATGAAAATAATTAAATGAAAAAAATATAAGGTAACAAGTACCAAATACATCCCTTTCAAATAAATGTTACACCAGGGGTCTTCACGGAGGACCCAAAACCAGAGGACCCAGGACCCATACGGTTTCGGGTCTATATTTTACATGGTCAGCCGGGTCTGGGTCGGGTCCCAATCTATAACTTCGGGTCCTGGGTCTTTTTAACTTTGTGTGTAATACCCGAGTCATTCGGAGAACACCGCCCCAGCCAGAGATCAGCGTCAGTCAGCATGCGTGTGTAACTTGTAGTTTGTAAAATTAGGATGAGAAAAGTGTGAGCGGGAAATAAAGTAGGAGAAAAAAAAACACGTTACATCACCTGACAGAAACAGAGTGCGGGTGGAGTTAATGTAGTACTGCAAGCAGACGGTGATCATGGATTCCTTCATGAGTGATGTGAAACAAAAAAGCTGAATCAAAAACTGGAGACACACCTGTTATTGAACACGCACGCAGTAAAGTGTAACAAACTTCTAATTCTGTGCGTTTTTTTGCTAAAAAATAATTCTTTAAAGAGTCTTTATTACAACCAAAAAAAGTACTGTTATTGTAGTTCAAAAGGGTAAACGTAACAGTCGAAGTTGACACGAGAGGGAAAAAAGAACTGCGCAGTTGCATTAGTCATCCGTCTCCGTGACAGCAAGTAGACTTTTAAAGCTGGAATAATGAGTGGATTAAGGCTTTTTCAGTCAGCAAGAGAGAGGAACAGTCTAACCCAGCTTTTTTATAGCATTTGCTGTGCAATATGTGTAGGGTTGTGTATCATTTGAATTTTATCGATTTCGATTCCGATTCCGCTTATCGATTCTTTTCGATTCCCGATTTTGATTCCAATATGATTAGATAATGATATCAAGCATTTATCCTGTGTCTCTTTTTAGCAAACCATTGCACGATAGCCTATATTTTAGTATGCATTTGAGAGACGTTTTGAAATGCAATGCATTCATACATGCATGCATGCACAGTTTGCAGCTTTAATTGCCTTTTTTGGTAATATCATGACTTAACTGACGACAGACTTGTATGCAGTTTATTGTGCGCTTATTTATGATGACGCGATCAGAGCGTGCGCCGAGAGCACAGTGTCGGCTGACAGGACAGGAACGTTTGTTTTACTGACATATAGCCTAACGGCATCGCATTGTTCTACCGAAGCTCATTTGGCTGATGTACCTTTTCCGCGCTCATTTGACTCGCGCCTGGTGCTGAGGAAAAGCTGCAGTGCGCGTCTGAAAAGTCTCGTTGGATTTTGATGCAAAAAAACACACCGGTTCCGCGTCTTAATAAAGGCTTTTCTTGTCAAGAAAAAAGGGACAAAAACTGCAGTTTTGAGCAGGGTGGCCAAGCTTAGATCAGTGGTGGCACTGCTGCACGGATGAACAAGTGATCACAACATTGTGATCGCACACCTCAAAGGGTGAGGAATGAAACAGACAAATCATTTTCATTTAGGAATAGAATCACGTTAGTGTTTGAGTCATGTTCGCGATCTTTAACGATCTATTAAATTAATGTCATGTTGGTGGTGACACTTCTCTTGCAACATGTTTAGCGATCATAGATATTATACTTAGCTTTTTTGGCTTCTGATCGCAAATGCAGGCAAACTATGGAGGCTTAGATTAGCGAGCAAGGTCCTGGCAGATCGCTAGGTCACACCGGTCCTCACAGATGAAGAAAAAAAGCGCATAGGAATCGATAGGCGGAATCGAAATTTTAATTTGACAACAAGTATCCGATTCCTGACCTAAGTATCCGATTCTGGAATCGGAACCGATTTTCGATTCCCAACCCTAAATATGTGCAAATCGGGACATGTGCAGTCGGGTCTGTGTCTTCCCAGCCAGGTTCGGGTCCAACTTTCGAATAATGGTCAGGTCCGCATAGTACATTTAAGGAGTTGGGTCCCACTTTCAAATAAAATACGGGTCCGGGTCGGTTCCCTGCAGCATATTTACGGGTCTCTTCAGGTTGGGGTACGAATTGTTTGACCCGTGAAGACCTCTACACCATACTGCTTCTGCTGCTGGTCTTTCAATAAGCAAATCTGAAAGGTCTATAAAATAAATGAAATGCCAAAAGAACATAAAATAATAAACCAGTTATCAAATTATGACAACACATAAAATATAATAACGTGTAATAATTTATCCAGTTTAATAAAAGACCTAGATACAGCATCATTGCATCGTTGTTGTGATTAGGGCAGATGCGCAAATGGCGTGACACGTTTACATTAATCTGCACCCCGCCTCTAGCAGCGTGGGTGTGTTGGAATGTTTGAAAACAGTATACCGGCGCTCAGACTTTTGAACTTATTTTTGCCCCAAACAAAGAACGAAAACAATCTTAATTTGAAGTATTTTGGGGCCTTAAGCCTCATTGTTTGTAGAGAGAGAGATGCGCAGACACAGGTTCTCACACGCAATTTTCACCTCTCTCTCTGTCCATCTCTCGCTAATTCAAATAAATGCGATTTACCGCACAACATCTCTGTGTCTGGTTTGAAGCAGGCTGAATGGTAACTAGGGTTGTGTATTGTTTGGGGTTTTTTCGATACCGGAGCCAAATCGATACTTTCAAAATGGTACCGGTGCCTAAAAGGTGCCTGAACTGATACTTATAAAAATAAGTATATAATGCATTCTGATTCGGTTCTAGTACATACTGGTTACATAGGTACAGGTGCCTTATTGGTACCGGGTTTCCGTACCCAACACTAATGGTAACGAGCCTTAACTGACGAAAATGACCATAATTTGCACAGTGGAAGAATTATCATCTTGTCGTATACAACCATTCAAAAACTCTGCAGAATTTATGTGACCGCTGCACCTGATGTTCATAAACTTAAAGTGGTAAGTGTTCGTTGAATGTTGACTTGAATCTGTTTCTTTATTTGTTTACTGACCGTTGCATGCAATCATGAAATACAGCATCTTTTAAAAAAAAACCCGAGTGGCACATTTAACTGTGCCACTCGGGTCGGGTTGGGTCAGTTGATCTCGGGTACGGACCGGGTTAGGGCTTCAGTTTAAAGCCTGTACAGACCTCTAGACAGCTTTTAAAACAATGTTGCAAAGGACCCAAAAACGATTATACTCATGCGAGAGATCCCCTTCCTAAAACGTAAAAAGTCTATTTTGATTATTCATGTATAGTGTGTTAAAGAAATATTAAGCATAATATTACAAACACAGTGTTTTCAAGAGTAATTGGCTTTTATTTTGTTTTGTCACTTTATTGGCAGTAAAACAAATTATTTAAACATTATCTAGAAAATGGTATGTACTTTGAATTGTGTCAACCCTAACATACAATTAGTTTTCTTTTCAACTCATAATGTGTTGTATAAAATGGAATATGCCATTTTTAATTCAATTTCTTACCACTTTTCACATATTTCATAGCAGTTTTACAGAACATATCACACTATTACATATATTATAACAGTATTAATGATTACAAACCAGGGGTGGGCGATATGGAAAAAATATAATATCACGATTACTCAATTTTATCATGATTCTTTGTCATGTTGGTTTTACTATTTTGCAAGTTGTCTGAGCATTTCAGCCAAACAAATTTTCCCTAATATAAAGACAAAGCCTTTCAAGGTAGAAAATAATAATAAAAAAAGTGTGTCAGATATTTAGGCCAAAGTGGGCAAAGATAAAAAGTCTTTGTCATTATTTTATCTGTGTTATTAAACAATAAGAAGAAAAGAAGTGCTGGATACTCCAGTCTTTATCCACTGCATGACACTCAGCTGTCAGTAATGGGATTTTAAGTGAGTCATATCTTCTTGACTTCCATCATATGACAGCAGACACTGAATATTATAACAGTCATTCACATCTGATTAAGCATCAAGGTAGATCTAGTCAGATAGCAATATGGTGTGTGAAAACAGGTCTGAGGAGTGTTTTGCAATCTATTGAAGAGTGTGACATTACACAAACTGTAAGAGATCTACTGTGACAGCATTACACAGGAGCTCTATAGGGTTTCTTGTTTTGACCAAAGAGGTTTATAATATTTGGAGAGTGCTTTCTGGTCGCATTCACCACAATGGCAGTTGCTTGGTTGGCGCATTATGAAAATCTGTCATCTTTGATCATTGGCGGCCATTTTTGACCAGGTTTTTGAAACCAATTACCTAAGCCACAAAGTAACACGTAAATTCAATATCAAGAATTGTTTTTTTTTTTTACTTCTTTTCCACAACTTTTTATACAAAGTAAAACTGTTAAAATTAAGTGATTAATTCGCTCACAATTCACTCATTAACATCTCTCTCTTTCTATATGGGTCTTTATGGATCAGTGTTTCTGGCATTGTGGACTGTTTCAAATTAAAACGCCCTTCCAAATCATGCATAATCAAAAATTCAGCATTTCCCACTTGTAAAAACATTGCTCGGAAGTAGGGCTGAACGATTAATTGCATTTGCGATAATATCGCGATATGAAAAAACATGATTTTTCAACCGCAGAGCAGAATTCGTGGCAGTTTTGTTATCAGCATCTTTTGTAGTTTTTTCCCCCCATTTGTTTAGAAACAGTAAATGGACAAACAATATCTTAAGCACCGCCACCAATCCTAAATTCAGACAACATGACAAATATGCATTCATACATGATTATTATAATTACTAAAGTTATATCCTATAATGCTAAAATGTTATGCTAAATTATCATATAATGTTTGACTGACTGACTGATGCTAAGTGAGGTATTTAAAAAGATAGAGATTAGTGTACAATGTTTTATAATAATAATTTATTCTATTTAGTGACCATTTCATTCATTTAACATTTAATATTGGGGCATCCAAGTTATTTTACATATTTGAAAATTTCTTTTTTAAACTAACAATAGTTACTTTCCTTGGTAATTAGTTTTTATTTTATAATGATAGTTACTATTTGTGAGAAGTAACTAGTAATATAACTAAATACTTTTTTTAAATAACGTGCCCAACACTGCATAATATACAATGATGTATTGGTTGTCTTTGATGAATAATACAGAATATAAAGAACTTAAAAAAATTGCATATTAAATCACAATCGCAATATTGGTAAAAATAAATCTCAATTAGATTATTTTCCAAAATCATTCAACCCTACTTGGTAATTACCATATTTCCAACTTCACTTGAAGGGCACCAATAATCCACTCTGATTTTGTTTGTAAATGATAGTTTAAGAAGAATGTTTCTCTAAAAAACAATTTTAAAAATACAGTCCTGAAGATTGCTGTCAGAGTATGCTTTAGCAAAACACTAAAATAGGGCTGCAGCGATCCGTGCGTCGACGAGTCACACCTTTAGCCACGCCCATTGCGCGGCCCTGCAGTTATCCCTTTAAGACTGCAGTTAAGACTGTTTTTCTGTCATGTTTAACACAAACAAGACTCTAGAGCAGAAGGTAAAGGCTAGTATGGCAACATCACTCAACATTCATAGAGCATTCTATTATCATACGACCGTCAGAACTGCATATATATAGCCAAACTGACGCCTTTACATTGTCAGGATTCACATCCGCATTCAAAGCTGCGCTGAATGAACCGGACAGCACAGGACATCGAGTTGCCGATATAATCATGGAGGGTTTAATGCACTCACAGAGACGGAGAAGGAGAAATTATTCACGTTCATCTTAAACCGGAGCTGCCATCAGTTCTGTGAGTGTGTGTGTGTGTGTGTGTGCGATCACGATAGCTCAGAGATGCACGCTAGGGGTCGACCGATATGTGTTTTTCAGGGCCGATGCCGATACCGATTATTACAGATCAAGTAGACCGATAACCGATATTTTGAACCGATATACGTGTCTGGTGTAAAAATGAAAATTAATGCCAAAATTAATAATAACAAGAGCTCTGACAAAAATCGTTCTTTAAATGCTTTTAAACATGTCTTTAATTAGGAAAACTGTTAATAACAACATTAAATAAACAGTAATATTATTATTAATATTAATAATAATTGTTGTAGTTGTATTACGTATATTCTACTGCACCACAGTAATATATTCGGCTAAACCGAACTTATATTTTGACAGGTTGCCATGAGGACCTTTTAAGTTTCTGTAGCCTATGTATATATGATATGACGATCGTTTTACTCAAATGAAACGGTCAAATGCTCATGAAGTGACTCTCCGAGCAGTTCTGGGGATGTTGTTCATGTATTTATGTCCTCATTTAGTGAGACGGCAGATGCTGAAAACACCGCGAGCATCAGACGCGCTTCAGTATGTATGTGTGCAGTAAATTAAACCGCACGTCTGTGTCATTCATTAACAGAGATGCAGAACATGCAGGATTCATATTTAAATAGTGTTTTTGCGGCTTAATATTTATAGATACTAGTCCATAGCGCGAGTCGATTTAAGTGTACTGACCTACTTTTGATTAATTCATCCAAACTTCGACACATTCCGTGACATTCCGCGTTATACGGTAAATTCCATTATATGACTGCATTCCGCGATTCCGCCCGCATTTTCCGCATCGCGGACATCATAGTGGATTGTGATTTATTGCAACTTCAGCAACGTCTGCTGCTGCTTTACCTTTGAAAGACAACTGATGCGTGATCACTGAGGCAGCTCCAGTTAGCAAGTGCTTTCGGTGTGAGACTGCCTTCAGTTTTCCGCGTTGATTGGTCGGACTCGTGACTCTCTACATATCAGATGAGCGGTGGGCGGAGATTGCTCTAGGCCACAGAGTGTTGAGCTCAGACAGGCTACATCGAGACAAATAGCGCATTTAAAAATTAAATAATTTCACCTGTATTATTTATTCACCAATAAATAATGTCACCTGTAAATAGTATGTTTGTTTGCATAATAAAAAAAAATTATATAAAAACAATTATCGGCAAATCTGTTTTGAAAATGGCCGATATCGATAATCGTAAAAATGCTTAATATCGACGCCGATAATCGGTTGACCCCTACTGCACGCACCAAACGCTAACAAAGCATTTAAAGTTATCGTTAGTTGTTTAACTGTGTGATGGATTGGACAATTCTCGACTTGGATCATTTATTTAAAAACGGCTGTCAGCTGTGATAAACTCCCGGTGTTATGACGGCATTTTTGATTCTATCGCTCTCGTGTCCTGAATGCGGTTGTGACTTCAGCTGTTCATTCATATACAGATATGTATTCAAGCAGATGTTTTAATCTGCTGAATAAATAAAACATGTCAAGTCTCTCACCTGCAAGAAACTGCTGTCAGTCTCAAACAGAACTGTGTATGCAGCATAATGTGCATTTCTAATGACTGTATCACTGCCCTGTAATGCTCTCTTTCTTTCTTTCTTTCTTTCTTTCTCTCTCTCTATTGCTTTCTTTCTCTCTCTCTTTATTTCTCTTTCATTCTCGATTTCTTCATCTCTTTCTTTCTTTTTTATTAGTTATTTATTGTTATTATGTTTCTTTTTCTCTCTTTTCTTATTTTTTATTTATTGTTATTGTGTTTCTTTCTTTCTCTGTTGTTGTTATTTGTTTTTGTAAAGTATTAATAATGAGAAAAGGTTTGACTAAATTAAAAGATAAATAGCAGAATTTACTGTTATTATTTATTGATAGTTTAACTAAAGAATTCATCAAGTGATGAGAAAATAATAAATAGATTAAAAAATTATTGATAGATTAGTCGACTAATCAAAAAAATATTTGATAGATTAGTCGACAATAAAAATAATCGTTAGCTGCAGCTCTACACTAAAAATAGGGCTGCGACGGTGGCAGATTTTTACCTCTGTGGTAATGGACAAACGACCACCGGTGGCGCAGTGTTGTAATATACATTTTATATATATATATATATATATATAGATATATATAAAACATTATTTATTACGCATTTATTTTTATAAATGAGGCTCATTAATTATTACATTTATGCAATATAAAGATACATCCCAACAAGCCTTTTTAATTATTTATTTGATTTAATATATTTTTTATAATTTATTTACTTTTCACTTGGTAGATCTCGGTGAGTTTCTCATTTGTAAAGTAGATTGACACCCCTGATTAATGTCAGACTAAGAAGTCAAAAGGCTTAAAACGGGCGCTTTCACATTTCATTTTTGAAACTCTTCCACCATCGTCTTGTCTGACACACCTCACTCTTCTTGTCTGACACACCTCACTCTTCTTGTCTGACACACCTCACTCTTCTTGTCTGACACACCTCTCTTCTTGTCTGACACACCTCACTCTTCTTGTCTGACACACCTCACTCTTCTTGTCTGACACACCTCTCTTCTTGTCTGACACACCTCACTCTTCTTGTCTGACACACCTCACTCTTCTTGTCAGTCATCTCTCTTGTGATAAATGAAATCTGATCTGTGATGTAGAGGTCTGCGCGGGACTGTTTTTTAGGTTTTATTCCGCACACACCCACTCCTGCGATATATTCACTGTTTCTTCACATTTCTGATGAAAGACAGATAGTTAGGCTAACAAATAAAAGTGTGTCTGCACAATTTTATTTATTTTATTCGTCTTCTCAAGAATCTTGAATTTATTGACTGATAAATGTC
This sequence comes from Oxygymnocypris stewartii, assembly GCA_003573665.1. Taxonomy (NCBI): domain Eukaryota; kingdom Metazoa; phylum Chordata; class Actinopteri; order Cypriniformes; family Cyprinidae; genus Oxygymnocypris; species Oxygymnocypris stewartii. Next base: position 240,927 of record QVTF01012291.1, read on the forward strand.
AATAACATTTTGCTGCCAACACGGAATAAAGTGTCAAAACAGACAGAGAGAAAAAAAAAGTTATATAAAAATTGTAATCCTTATTTTTATTAGTTTTGTCAGGATATAATTTGTTTATGCTAACATTCAGCCTACAACACAATAGGAAAAAATTTAGGTTTAGCCTAATAGCTATTTTATTAGTCTTGTCAAAATACTAAATTCATTTAACATCTTGCTGTTAACACAGTGAAAAGCGCAGCAGAGAAAAATAAATAAATTCGACACAGTCTGTCATTTAAAATGATAGGATAAGCATAATACAAAAAAAAAGAAAAAAGGAAAGAGAGTTGAACGTCCTTCAAAGACATCGCATTCACACTCCATCTTTGTTCTGATCTGTCACTCATCACAACCTGCCAGTTCTGTTTGAGAGCCGTATATTAATTATATCTGCTAGCCTGCTCTGAGCATCTTTGCACATGCTGTGCTCAGACCCCGCAAATAAAACGTGTGCAGCGCGAGCATAACGGTCCGAGTACTGTACTGATGCTCGAAACGAATAAAGCGCAGATATGCTGTTCTGAAAGGATGTCTGGGAACGGGATATAGTTAGACCGCCCGCTCCCGTTCAAATTGCGCCAGAGTTACCGACCGTTACCGCGTTGTAATCGGGAAATTAATCCCGCGGCAAAATCTGGTCGGGACAAACGCAGCACTGCAGACCTAGACTGCTGTGATGCACGGCTTTCTTCGTTCGGTGCACTGCATTGAGCAGCAGCGTTCAGTTTTAATTGTAGTGTCCTCTAACTGAACAAAATTATTTGTATTACTATAAAAAAAATCTAAACGACGGTGAGGGACGGTGGGCAAGTGACGTAACGGTGTTGCGGCTTAACACCGGTTTAACCGTCATCACCGTCTATCGCGGCAAGGCTAGTAAGCGCATCATAAATTCATAATTTTTAGTTTTATTCACAACTTTGAGTGTTTTAAAGGCTTTCCGGTTAAATGTTTCATTCAGCGGTGGTCAGACGTGCGCTTTTTCTGAGCACGTACACCTGAAGAGCGCGCACGGAAAAGCCTGCCTAACAGCGCCTGATAACTGAACCAAGTTATCTTTTGAGCTAAAACTTGTTATGTTCTGACAGTATTATGTATAGACTCAGTTGGTTATGTCTAAAAGGAAAGTAAACAGCCGAGACAAACGGATGCGTGCCTGTATATTAGACACGTGCTGGTCTTAAAGGGACAGAACTAAACATGCAGCCGACTGTCATTAAAGGGATAGTTCACCCTAAAATTACATTTCTGTCATTATTTACTCACTCTCATGTTGTCCCAAATCTGTATTCATTTCTTGTGCTGAACACAAAATAAGGTATTTTGAAGAAGGTGGAAAACCAAACAGTTGCTGGTCCACATTGACTTTGATAGAAGGATATAAATACTATGTAAGTCACTGAGGACCAGAAACTGTTTGGTTTTCCACCTTCTTTAAAATATAATTTATGCTCAGCAGAAGGAGGAAACTCATTCAGGTTTAAAACTAACTTAAATGATTAATGATGGTATAATATAAAACAATATGACAGAATCGACAGAATTATTATTATTTAATGCTAACACTACAAAACACAGAGAAAAAATGACTTGCTACTTTAGAAAAAAATATACAGCTGCTTTAATAGGAATCAATCTATATAGTGTTTTATTTTAATATTTGTTCATTCAATTTCAATGCTCTGCTAAACATGCCTATTGTACCTGAAAATAAAGCACTGTTTATTTAATTTTTATATTAAGTGTATTTGTAATGTGTATCTTTCTTATTATTTTTTAATAACAAGGATAAAATAATGACAAAGCTATTTTATCTTCCCCCACTTTGGTCTAAATATCCACCATACTTTTTAATATTTTGTAACCTTGAAAAGATTTGTCTTTGTAATAGTGAAAGAATCAGACAAAGAATCGTGAAATTTCAAAAGGAATAGTGATATTATATATTTGCCATATCGCCCACCCCTACTTTGACTGTTAGAATAACACTTTAAAGAAACATTTGTTATAATTCATTAACAGCATTGACATTATTACAGCACTTAAAAATGTAGGTCAATAATATTGTATAAATTATAAATGTTTACTAATGTATGTTTGGTATGTTAACATTATGCATTAAACATACCTAACATTAACCAATATCATTAATACTATACATATGATGATCAATCACTTTTCATTTTTTCAGTTCACTTATTTATTGAGTCTGGTTATTTGCCACCTATGGTATCGATTTAGTATAATAATGTGTTTTATGGATTCTCGTCCATGAAAATGCGCCACTTACGATATTTTTCCGGTTAGTCGACGAGAGCATTGATGATTTAAAAAAAATCGACTCGTTGCGACAAATCGAAAAATTGTGACAGCCCTACAGGTAGGTTATCATTGCACAAATTAAAGTACTCACTACATTTAATTTAACGAGGAATCGCATACACAGTGCCTCGTTTCGAAGCGCTGGAGCGCTAATTATAAGAAAATTGCACTGAAACAAAGGAAGCCACAGTCATTTTAATATAAAATTCAAAAATATTCAGTAAGGAATTGAAGTCAGCTGACAATAACACGAACAACTCAGCCACTTGATAAATAATACACAACCCCATTTTATTGTTCGTGTCAAGGACTGCTTGAAAGGCAAGACCTCTAGTGTAGTAAGTCACGCAAACCTGATAAACACAACAAACCTCGCATTCTCCAGGCCTTTCCATACCTTGACCTAAACATACATCGACACTTCTGTCATGCTATACAGAATGTAACAAGCTTTAGATGCAGAAACACACAAGTTCTCCAGCAAAGGCCTGGACAGGGTCAAAAAGAGTCTAATGATAAAGAAACGGCTCATTTAACTGAGATGGTTCCTCTTCTTGTTTACCGTAAGATCCTTTGGCATTTCTCACATCCATATGTGTTTTAAAAAAGGAGATGTAAACTACAGCCTCTCACCCATTACTTGAAGATGACGCTGTTTCCCGTTTTGTAAACTTTCCATATGCAGGTCCTTTTTAGGACATGGTTTTGAGAACCACTAATAATGAATGGACAAATCATGAATGGACATCTTTGAAGTACAAAAAAACATGTTTCCTTACTCTTACAGCTGACAAATCATATAGCCTTCAGATATTATACAGGTGCATCTCAATAAATTAGAATGTCGTGGAAAAGTTCATTTATTTCAGTAATTCAACTCAAATTGTGAAACTCGTGTATTAAATAAATTCAATGCACACAGACTGAAGTAGTTTAAGTCTTTGGTTCTTTTAATTGTGATGATTTTTGCTCACATTTAACAAAAACCCACCAATTCACTCTCTCAACAAATTATAATACTTCATAAGACCAATAAAAAAACATTTGTAGTGAATTGTTGGCCTTCTGGAAAGTATGTTCGTTTACTGTATATGTACTCTATATATATATATATATATATGTATATGTAGGGGCTCCTTTTGATTTAATTACTGCCTTAACACTGGACTTCAAGCAACTTGGGCTCTGAGCTTCTCCACCCTTCCTCCAGACTCTAGGACCTTGGTTTCCAAATTAAATACTTGCTCTCATCTGAAAAGAGGACTTTGGACCACCGGGCAATAGTCCAGTTCTTCTCTTAGCCAAGGTAAGACGCCTCTGATGACAACTGTAGCCAAATGCCTCGACACGTCTGTGTGTGGTGCTCTTGATGCCTTGACCCCAGCCTCAGTCCATGCTGCGTTTCTCTCGGTTGGTTGTGCATCTTTTTCTTTCACACTTTTTCCTTCCGCTCAACTTTCTGTTAACATGCTTGGATACAGCACTCTGTGAACAGCTTCTTTGGCAATGAATGTTTGTGGCTTACCCTCCTTGTGAAGGGTGTCAATGATTGTCTTCTGGACAACTCTCAGATCAGCAGTCTTCCCCATGATTGTGTAGCCTAGTGAACCAAACTGAGACCATTTTGAAGACTCAGGAAACCTTTGCAGGTGTTTTGAGTTGATTAGCTGATTGGCATGTCACCATATTATAATTTGTTGAGAGAGTGAATTGGTGGGTTTTTGTTAAATGTGAGCCACAATCATCACAATTAAAAGAACCAAAGACTTAAACTACTTCAGTCTGTGTGCATTGAATGTATTTAATACACAAGTTTCACAATTTAAGTTGAATTACTGAAATAAATAAACTTTTCCACGACATTCTAATTTATTGATATGCACCTGTATAGCAGGGATATTTGCACCATTAAGAATTGACATGTCCCTAACATCCAATCAGGGACATTTTCCATTGCAATTTTTTCCAGGGAAATACCCGAGGGGAAAACGAATGATAATCAAAGCAGGTCTGACTGCTCAGAGATAATCTGACCTTTGAAGAAGAGCAAAGAGTGGAGGCTAAACTCAAGTGTCAAAAACATGAAGCAGCACCGACTTCTGAAGACTGCGGTCTTAACGGGCAAAATGTTTCCCTTTACAACTGTTTTTCCCTCAAACCTCAGTTGCACAAAGATAGATAAAAGAAAGGGCGACAGAGAAAATTAAAACTGAAGGGAGGTAGGGTTTTAACTAGTGGGGAAAGTAAAAATTAATCTCACTGGCAAATATCTATCCATTTCACAACATTGAGTGAAGCTTAAAGGGATCAGCCATAGTTGCCAATGAGGTTTAACATTCTCATCTAACTCAGGGTTTCAATTCCCCCCCCGTTATACGAACCTCTCTGGCCTAAAATATTTACTAGAAGTACTACCTGAGATTTGAAGTTAATATTTAAATAACTGAACGACTCTTTCGCATGTTTTTTTTGGTTGTTGTTTGATTTTTGGTTTGGTTTTAATGACCACACATGCATGTAAACTAAATATGTTTAAAAAAATGTGGGTGTTGCATTTTATTGATTCATTTTTTATTTATATATATATAATTTATTTATTATTAGCTTTCCATAAACTCTTGAATCTCAGTTTTGGAAACCCTGGATATAACCCAATTAATAAATAAATATCTACATAAGTAAATAAGCAAGCAAGCAAGCCCAGATCTCATTTAATGCCAAAATCAACAGAGAAAGAATTCAGAACAATTAAGCACATTTTATCTCCAATTAATTATTCTCATTATTTTAATGCATCCTCAAGTTTACTTGTACTGCTCCCATTACGGTCACTGTTTATTCTCATAAATGTAATAAGAGTAATTTTACGGAGCACAAAAGCTTAGGACTATATAATGTTGAAATAGTATAGCATAACAACAAATGATACCATGAGGTATTAATATATTTAAATACTGTCTGAAAAGGAAAATCTATAAACAAAGAATATGACCTTTCTTTGTATCACAATAATGAGAATTGAAGAGAACTGACATTGAGAATTATATCGCAAAGCAAAAACTATCAATGAGTCTAAAAACAGCCATTGGCATCAACATAAGCCTTACGTGAAAATGAAGCGGAAAAATCTGCCTCCGGAAGAGCATTCAGCGATACCCTGAGGAAATACCGGTGGTGGCATTTGCGTGCAAGCAGGTAACACGTAGCTAGTCCGTGGAGGAACAGCGATGAGTCAGTGAAGGAGAAGAAAACTGCTCTCCCAGTGAAAGCTTTCATCCCTATGTGCAGTTGCCATGACTACAGCTGATGTGATTACCAGGCAGCAGTGATGTTATGAGGTGTGAGCAAGTGTGCCGCTGAGGCACTATAGTATAACGCTAAAAGAGTCATGTTAGGAAGCCCTGTGAGAATGCTACATCATTTTAGATGCGCTTCATGAATAAAATCCAGCAAACAAAAATAGCCGGTGATACTACGCCATGCAGGCTCTGATGTGTTTTGAGAGAGGCATGAGTGAAGAAAGTGACTAACACCAATACAATCGGCACAGTCCAGGTGATTTGTGCCTATGGATAATATTCAGAGAGAGCGCAGATAGATTTGATCATTAGTTTCACCGGATAGATAACAAAATATGCAGCTGGAGCTTCTTCCGAAATAGCTTAAGAAACAACACTTTTCTGAATCATGTTGCAATGACTTTTGACCTACCGATCTCAAGGTAGTGGATGCATGAAGTCAGTTCTCATCAAGTTCACTTGTGTTCTAACGTAACAACAGGTGGCATAATTAAATCACACTCATAAACTTGATTATACTCATTACATTATTTTTGTGTTTTGTAAATTTCTGTATTAAAATGATCAAAGCCGTTTGACAGGTCAGGTAGGTACCATTGCAGTATAACTATCTACTGAACCGAATTAGTAAATAAGTGCATTACTGTGGGTCCAAGTAACAATATGCATGGAAACATCAGCCTGATATTCAGAACTAGCACCTGACACATGGTTTTATAAAGGTAATGTGAATTTATACAGAAGCTAGGCCTATGCCTTTCAAAACTAACTTGATATGCTCCTGTCCCAACATGATTTATTTACTGTGTACAAGACCTGAATAATTGCTAGTTTAAGGCCCAAAAACTGCATACTAGACTCTGCAAGCACAAGTTACAACAGAACAAGCAACTTAATCAGGCAAGACTGAAAAACACCTCCCGCTTGCACAGATATAACTGTTACAGGGCAAAACACGTGTTTCTCTCTCGTTCTCAGTGTTAGGTTGGGGTTTTTTTGGGGGGGGGGGGGGGGGGGGGTTGGGGTTTTTTTGGGGGGGGGGGTCAAAGTTTCAACACTGTTAACTGAACTGAACACGTTCATTAACCCACCGCAGTCAATGTTAGTTTCACACAAAAGTTATACATTGCACAACTCAACTCTATGTGAAATGATTTGTATAACCGTCCACACGCTCTCCACAAACATAACGTTGACTTAACGTTACTTCTCTATCAATTATCGCCCCGCTGTGCTTTTTGGATTTGCCTAACCTTATTATAAAATACACAAAACGACAAATGTATTTAACTTCATTAGCTGCACAACGATTTAATGCTCGTACTCACATTAAAAAAAGGCGCTTCTCCGGGATCTGTTATGCTGCACTCCGGTGTTGTTATGATAGTCTTCCGTCTGTTTCTGAATTACGAACAACTCCCGAACTAACGTTACTACTCGAAAAAAAACAAAAATCTGAAGCACAGAATAACTTGTGTTTCAGTTGTAGCTTGTCCTCGTGTAAACGCGCGTCTCTCTCTATTGTGTCCACGCTGTTGATAAGTAGACGCCGTTTTGCCCTCGAGACGAGAGACAGGTCAGCGGTCCTGCACCGCTACACTGTACAACAGCGCCATCTAGCCGTTACACACGGAGCAACATATTAAACTGTTCTGAAAGTTCACCCCGAAACAAATGCTGAACATTTACTGACACTCAGGCGATCCAAGATGAGTTTGTTTCTTCAAAGGAACAGATTTGGAAAAAGTTTGCATTACATCCCTTGCTCACCAATGGATCATCTGCAGTGAATGAGTGCCGTCAATATGAGAGTCCAAATAGCTAATACAAATATTACAATAATCCACAAGTAATCAACACGAATCCAGTCTATCAATTATCATCCTGTGAAGCAAAAAGCTACATTACAAACATAAGAAACAAATGCATCATTTTAAATGCAAACTGTTCCTATTCTATCTAAAAGTCCTCTATCCGTAATATTGCCTTTATCAGTGAAAAAGGATATCTAATCTGAATCAGGTGATAAATGTGCACAGATCAAGCTTAATTTACAAGTAAAAACTGGACGAAGTTCACTGGACAAAGCATTATTTTGAATTATGGATTCATATTTTGTTTCTTACAAACATGCAACTTTTTCCTCACAAGACATGATTGTTGTCCTGGAGTCATGTGCATTGTGATGTGTTTGTTTATCAGCAGTTTGGACTCTCATTCTGACGGCACCCATTCACTGCAGAGGATCCATTTGTGAGCAAGTGATGTAATGCTACATTTCATCAAAAACTGTTCTGAGGAAGAAACAAACTTATCTACATCTGGGATGGCCTGAGCACCATTTTCATCATTTTTTTAATTTTGATGAACTATTCCCAAAAATAAAGATTCCAACATATGCATAAATATGTAATTTGTATGAATTCCACAGATGAACCGATCTGGGTTTCACACAGAATCTTGCAACGATTTTATTTATTTTGTCTTATTCTTATTGTTTCCACTATAAAGAAAATGTTGTGCAGTAAAAAGCTTCCACTGAATTAAAGTTTATTTATAAAATCATCTTTGCAAATAAAGCACCCTTATTTTTAAGTGAAAAGGCCTCACCTGAAGGAGCATTCACAATTTCACTGCCAGATTATTAATTCGGATAAAAAAGAATTATAGGCCAATAAGCTTTGAGATAACATACTTTGCAAAGCCTTTAGTAATTATTTTAGAACCTTCCATCTCTTTTGGCTAACAATTTGCAATCAAATAAACATTTTTAATCCAACAGTTTATTGTGTACTCCACACACTAAGAACCTAGTTTAGCAGACCTACTAGTAGTAACCGAATGATGATAGATGCATTATTTATCATAGTGCGAGCATGAAGGAGGGGTTTACAGTCACCTGTGAGGAGTTTATTTCTTATTGTTGACTCAAACAAGGTCGTCTGTCACAGTTTGACCATATCAGATCATCCTGAACAGGAATATGTCACGTATTAGACAAACCAGTGACAAGCTAGTTTAAAAAAAGGGCTTCAAATGCTGTGAATAATTTCCTAAGGCATTGTGCAAATACTGTCAACTATACAAAACATGCTAGAATGCAGTATGAACTACTCAAAAGAGAGAAGAATAAGACACGGCATATAGAGTAGGCCCTATTCCATGCAGGTAATAATGAGTCTATTAGACTAATAAACAACATTCATTTTTTACACATATTTATAAATATAAAACCATAAACTCACCTGGCTTTTTCGAGACAGCAAATTAATTAATTTTTTGCTTAAAGTGAATCCAAAGGGTTGAAACCTCAATTTAGGCCTATAAGAGCTCAAAGGCACATGTGTTATCTCGGAGCAACACTAACCCTCCCCGAACCCGTGATAACGAATTCTTAATATTAAATTTGCCCACCACAATGCAGCACTATTCGTCCCTCAGAGGAACAGAAATAGAGCTGTCCTCGCATCGCACCTGTCCCGTCTGCGCATTCCGCGTTGAGTTAAGCGGCCTAAATGTAGATCGCATTATTCACTGGAAAACCAGGTTTTGCAGCTCTCCACTTTTCTAAAATTCTGCCCCGACTTGTTTCCTAATTAAACCAAATTTGCTGAGCCATTTATTCAAGCAGCAGGCTATGTTGAATAATCACCAAGACTGTCGTCTCAGGCTTTCACTGGTTTAATAGGTAGGTCAGGAGCGAACATGACAAAGGATCGGGTAGTAAGATTAGTAATATGAGCAAAGAAGATTTGAGGCTTAGCGCCGACCTCAAACTGGCGTTTACGCGCAAATGGTTTCTTGTGCGCTTCTCTTATATCGCTATCCAAGTGTAGAAATGTGAAGATTTCAGCTATTTTAATGTGTAGCTTTTAATTTATATATGGCTGACATTAAACACGTGTTGTTACCATTATATTTTTTAAATTACGGGTTAATGTAAAACACTTAAAATAGATTGAAAATGAATGTTCATAAATCAGAATGCATGCATGGACACCAGCCGGAGTGATGCAGCCTGCAGGCGGGCGCTTTGTATTTATACATGGCTGTATGCTGAAGTGAAGTATCTGTCGTTTTCTTATTTGAGCTGACTCTTTGTTGTAAATCGGTTGATTTAGTCATATGACATACAGCAAATTGTTGTATTATTATTTTAATAAAACAGTTTCAGATTGTAGGCTATAATTAGCTTAATTCCTCTTCATGTTTGGTGATGGGAGTAGTTCGCCTTTATAGGTTGTCGTTGTCAAGTGTGATACAATTCATTCTTCCTAAATTCTATGGAGTTCATAACGGTAATTGTGATATTAATAATTAGCGGTAGGCACAATGGTAATTTCATTCGCGTCTTTGCACACTTTAGTTCAGGCTCAAATTCAGCGTCTTGGCGGGGAGTCAGAAATCGGCACAGGCTCTGGAGATGCTGTGACCGTGGTTGCCTTTGGTTATTTTATTTATTTATTTATTTTCCTAAAATAATGTTGTCGATTTTTGTTCTCTTTAGAGGAAATCTCACATCACACTTGTTATGTTTATGGAATATTTTGCTTAGACACGAGAATATTCCAAAATATTGTGCATGAATGCTGCATGAGTTTGTATAGGCTGCAGGTGTAATGAGGGAACAGAAGTTTAGTAGAAAAAGGTTTGTGCGTCATTCTTACATTTCCATTTTCTTGGTCAAAATGTAAAATGAAATAAATGTTAATTCATTTATTTATTTGACAACAAAATGCATTATAGACTAATTGTCAATAAAGTTATTTATATTTTATGTATGTATATGTATGTGTGGATGGGTGTATGTGTATACTCCTGGGTGGCCCACCGCTGTCGCCAAGGCATCTCACTCCGCGGTCAAAAATATAAGTCTAAAACTATTAATCTTGGATACATGGAACCTACGCACACTTCTTGATGAGCAGAATGGAACTGACAGACCTCGCAGGCGCACTGCCCTGGTTGCGAGCAAGCTTAACAAATATAACATAACATTGATATCGCAGCTTTGAGTGAGACCCGGCTTGCAAGAGAACTCGCTAATAGAAGTCGGGCAAGGAAGGATACACCTTCCTCTGGAAGGGTCTTCCAGAAGACACCCGCCGTCTCCACGGAGTAGGTTTAGCCATTAAAAGCAGACTGCTCCAGAACATTGTAGAGTCTGCTGTGGGAATCAGTGAGCGGCTGATGACCTGGCGCATTCCCCTTGGGAAGGGTCATTATGCAACCTTGATAAGCGCATATGCACCAACTCTGGATGCTGAAGAAGGCATTAAAGACGCTTTTTACTAGTCTCTTGACACAGTTCTCCTTAAAGTTCCTCACACTGATAAACTTGTGCTTCTGGGAGACTTCAATGCCAGAGTAGGCACAGCAACATGCATGCTCTGGTCTGGGGTAATTGGGAAACATGGATTAGGCAACATGAACAGGAACGGCCTGCGACTCCTCTTCCTCTGCTCTGAGCACAAACTGGTCATAACAATACAACTTTCCAAATGAAAAACAAATACAAAGAATTCAAACACTGGCACCTAGAGGACTACGTCATAACCCGGCAACAAGATCTACATGAAATCTCCATCACCCGAGCAATGCATGGGACAGATCATCGGCTGATCAGATCCAAAATGCATTTAACGATCCGATCTCAACACACTAGGCAACAACCCTCAAGACGGCTTAAAATCCCCTGACATCACTGCACCGTACCGTTGCTGCTTTACTGATAACCTTTCTTCTGTTCTCATTTATCCCCTACACCAGGGCTTCATTTGTGCCGGAACAAGCCGGATCACCTCCGAAATCCGATCTGGCACCTCATTTTGTTGGATCCCCCTCCTCACGTGCCAATGAAAGACGTTTGTGCTGACCTATAGAGTGCATATACGAAAAATCCTCTATAATGACCACCCTTGCAGCACATCCACATTTGAAATAAAGAACCAGAACACGCAAAAGACGCGAGACATAATGCACGGATCAATAGCCTACCAGTGTTGGCAACTTTGTTCAATGGAAAGTAGCTAAAGCCAGTTTGAAAAGTCACTAAATGTCGCCAGATGACCCAATAGGGTCTGGCTGCAGACTTGCACTTGCACGCTCAGACACTTGCTCAACACAGTCGCAAAATCCCACTAACGCATCCTAGAAGTGACGTCATCTTTGTAATCGATGGACTGCATAAAGAAGGATACGTGTCATTTTGACTCCTGCGACACAGAACAAAGCGATGATTGACAACAAGTGTAGCCTAAACTTTCTTTAGTCCAAGGTTTGTAGCATGCATTTTGCACTCTTAAAGAAAAGCTGAGAGCAAAAACAAGTGATATAAGCTATTTATTTGTTGTCTTTGAATGTTGAACAGAAAGTGAATCACAATGAGTCAAGAATAATGCCAATACCAAATGCGTGTGAAGCAAAGAGTCAGTGAGTATATGAACTTCAAAAATATGAAACAATAGGCTCTATAACAAAATGTACAATAATACCCGGACATATATTTAATAGTCTTTCTTTCTTATTTAAAAAATATAGGTATAGAGGTACATGGTAAGATTAGTAAAAATATGAGAATTTGTGAATATGTAGGCTATACTGATGGGTTGAAAAACCACAGTGCATGACAAGACAATGCGTAGGCATCTTGCTGAAGCCCCTCTGCTGTCATCTAAACCCTGTGTGGTTAGACCAAAGTAAAGAAATGCATTCACAGCAGGATGTCAGAGACGAGGGTCTCATGAAACAGACTCAACACCTGCTCACATGTCCATTCACTGCAGTGACACAATGACATATAATCAGCACTGATATAAAACTACCATTTGAATGATACAAATTATTTACACAAATAGCACGGAGCATACATAAATATGTTTGTATACAGTGACTGCATTGACATGCATATTGTTCCCATCCCTACAGATCCCCAAAAAGCCAAATTGTTTCAATTTTGTTTTATTGCTTAAATTTGTAAGAAAATCATCCCTGATACAAAAAGTAGTTTTCATATCACAAAACTCTTGATGCTAAGGTCACAGGATTTTGTTTCCCTTTTTAAAGCAATAGATTGTATGCATTTATAGAATGGCATTTTAACATGACATTGCACATGTGGGTATTTGAAGTGCATGGTGGAGATACGTCTCAGCCCCAGTAAGCGAGCGAAGGTGTGGGCGTTGAGCATTGGCCGTTCTTCGCTCACCATGCTGCTCTTTTCATCTCACACTCGTGTGGTTAGATCAAAAACACACAACTGCACTCAGCATTACAGCAGATTGTCAGATGCAGTAGAGTCAACCAGCAAGAAGAACACCTGCTCAGTCTGCACTGACCTTTCTGAATAAAAATCTGTAGATCTGTGCAACACATCGCAATATATCGCAACAGTGACTTCGTGGATGATATATGAAATATATTAACCTGAAACATCAAATCTCTATCACTTAGGAGCTTAGGAGCTCTAGGAGCTAACTTAGGAGCTCTATGTTAGCAATACCACAAGCAGCACAATGTCCTTTTTGGCCTCTGAGTTCAATAAACATGGTTATGTCTTGACAGACATATCATGTATGGAATGAGAAATATTAACAGGCCTCAGCAGACTGACACATTGTACTTCCAAAGTAAGGAAACTATAATAAAGCATAATAAAGTGTATTATTCTGGGAGATGCATGTAATATGGTCCCATGACCCCATTTCCAGAAACTCCAAATTAAGCATATTTAAATTTATAGCAAAATTTTAATTTAAAATGTTCTTGGCAACATGTTTTCCAAAAGCATCATGAGTTATGACCAGTATAACTAATTAGCACCTTCAAGAGTGCACTGGGAAACTAACGCACAGTGCAAACAGGTCTTTGGATCCACAGTAGCAGCGGGTGTAGGCCTAGCTTTTGCACGAGTGAGTACTATAGGCAATGAGGGTCCACCCACTGGAGAATTGCAAGGTTCTTCTTTCTTAGTATCTTTCTCCTAGCAGGCCGTTTTCAGTCAAACTGGGAGGTGTTTCGTTGTATGATTGCCTTGTTAAGTTAAAAGTAACATAAGATATTTTTTTCTTGACACTTGAAAACATAAACATGGGTACTTGGACGCATCTTTGGACGTTGTTATGTTCTTGCTTTTTTGCTTCACATAGTAAGTTTTTTTTACATTTTGCCTGCATTTTCAGAACATTCTATCACATGTATTTTTATTAATTGCAAAGAGTTTAACAATTTAATCAAATATTTTAGTCATAATGCAAAACTCAGAAACATTTGTAAACATGTTTTTATTATTATTTTGTTTGCAGCTACTCACTCGTTCATCTTGACTCAGTCACCGGGACTCGCGCACGTCTCCGCCGGCGGTTCTGTAGAGTTAAGATGCATATTTGAGCAGAACGTTAAATACTGCTATAATACTGCTGCGTGGGAAAAGCTGAATCTGCGGACTGGAAAACTCACGGCAGTGAATGCTAACTATGGGAATAATTTTCGACCACATGGTGATAAAACTTGCGTTTTGACTCTTACTAACTTAACCGAGAAAGATTCAGGCATATACTACTGCATTAGTCATTATAACCAAATGGCTATGATCGGCAATGGCAGCAGGGTGATCGTAACAGGTAGGCCTAAATCTGGAGTGAAATCTCATCACACTTTTTCTAGAATCAAAGTCACTAAAACAAACCACATTTTGACTTGCAGATCATTCTGAACCAAAACTCTCCATCTTATACGCACCACAAGAAACTGACTCGTCATCGGTAGATCTGCAGTGTCTCGTGACTGGACTCGTCCCGTCTCAGGTGCGCGTGTTCTGGAGGACTGGAGAGAAGGAGCGTGCTGGATGGACCGAGTCCGGCTGGACAGACGACACTGATTCAGCCACAGAATTCACACGAGCTCATCTCTCTGTTCCTGCAGAGGAGTGGAATGAAGACGGTCAAATACACTGCTTTGCTGAATATGATGGCAAGAGCATCTCCAAAACTCTGAAGCAAAGAGGTGCGTAAATGTACTGAAAGTACTCAGAGAACAGGAAAATGGTCAGGTCTACGATGGATATTGTCCACTCAGTTTCTTTTTACACCGTACTTACATTTCGTTTTTTTCCAGTTTGAATTTAATTACTCTAGAAGAAATATAAATCATGAAATCAAGTAGAAAAGTTTGTTGCAACAAGTTACATGAATTGGAAAAAATTATACAGCTTATGATGAAAACACTGCCCAATGTTACAGCATTAGAGTTATGGTTATTAATGAACTTACAGCTATATATTTAGCTCGCTGCTATATTTCAGGACCTGAACCTGAAATCTACTCGTGGCTTGTGTACGCCGGCTGTGTGGCAGCGATCCTGACCATACTTATAACTGTCATTATGGCTGTGGGATTATACCGAGGTAAGAATTTAATGCTACTGATTTTGTTTGCCTAGACTACACTGTTGTAAATACAAATGTAAATTTTGTAAATATAATATATTATTCTTTTTTAAATAGTTAGAATATATAGGCCTATGACAAGCTTATTTATTTCTTTGTATTGAAAAGTATTAGCTTTCAACCCAAAATCATTCAGAATATTCATGTACTGGTTTACATAGTCTGGAGAAAACGTGTAGGTTATGCACAGTTCATAAACAAATGCAGACGCAAAAAATTATTTGGATATGAAATTTTTAAACTACCGTGACATCAATCAGTAATTTTGAATTCAAACGGAAAGGTATTGGTGAAATTGTCCAGCTGATTATATTACATTTTCTTCATTACAATTCTCAGATATGTTGAAGACCAAAAAATCCAGACGGTCAGTATTACATGTACTTTATACACTTAAAAACTCCAAAATTGATGCAATACAAATTAACTTAACCAACCCGAAAAATATTTTTCATTTTAGGCTCACAAGAAAAGATGCCCACCGCAAAATTTCATATGGTAAAATGACTTTTCTAAGCTAAAACTTTATATCCTAATGTGATATGCTGCATTAATAATCACAATAATTGCTATATTACACAAAAAAATAGTCAAGGAAAACATCAGCAGACTAATGAACGTGTTTATTGATTTGTTCTTGATCAGGTAAACCGATCACGCTGAGAGAAGAGAGTGCATCTCCTATGGTAAGAGACAGAAATGAAGATAATACACTTTTTTTTCTGAATGTGTTAACTTAGACTGTTTCTGCTTTTTCAGAACAACTATTACTTAACTAATAAACAAGCTTCAAATATGTATCACACAATATGAACATGTATTTTTTCGTGAAACTTGAAGAATGCGAGTTCGGTTACTTTTGTTAGTGATATTGGTAAAAGGTTTAGCATTTTTAAGTACCTAAACTAAAAAAGCAAATAAATGGTAATAAAAAGTGTATTAAACATGTGACAATTTTCTAAGTCTTCTAAAGGACCAAACTGAGACTGAAAGTCTTTGGCATTGTTGTGTGTTCTGCGTATATCTTAACTGAACGCAGGCACTTCAGTTCAAATGTGATTTTTTTCAAAGAGATTTTTTTAAATGATAGCTTAAATTTTGGTTTGTTCCTCATAGTTTTTGTCTGCAAATGATTAGGACTAGCATTTTAAATCACTTACTTTAATAATTTTGCTTTGGAGCTATAACACAAATGAATGGAGAACCTATAAAAGTGTTCTTTTTAATGATGGCTCTCTGTATCACTTGATGCATTGAGCTGCTAATATTTATATTATATTTATTCATTGGCAAATAACAGAAATATGAGTAAACTATTCAAGCAAACACACGACAGATACGATATTCTTATAAGAGCGTGATAAAGCTGCAACTATTTGTGGGGGGGGAATGCTTTGCAAACTTTTCATTAAACCAAATTTATACACTTCCGCTTGCATTTTATGATGATAACATTTTGTCCAGTGTTTCTCTGGGGATCCCGTCAGTCACAGACAGGATGTCGGTCCATCAAAAGAATAAAGGTGATGCGAAAGCAGAATTTGTAATTATTTGTATTAAATGAAACCATAAAGTAATTACAAAGTAACACTTATAAAGATGATCATTCTCACATACTTGCCATTTCCTTCTTTTTTTCAGTGTGGAGAAGAAAATGTTGGAATATGCTAAAATAAAAATACTAAAATAAAAGTTCAGAAACTGAATATATTGTTATATATTGTTTACTCGTATATCTTAAAACAGTGGAATCACCTGTTCTTCTTTTCGTATAATGTCCATGGTCATGAATATGTATAAGTTATTAACTGTTTTTTATCTTATTTGTTTCTAATAAAAAGTTGTCCATTTGAAAATGGGTTTAATTTTGGCCCTCTGTAGGCCTTCGCCGTTTCCAGACGGGAATGCACATCATTTTATAACATCATTTTCTGTTGAAGAATCCTATTAAAGTGTCTACAGTACACGAAGCAGCACAACCGGTTTCAACACTGATCATAACGGTTTCTTGAGCAGAAAATCAGCAAATCAGAATGATTTCTGAAAATTATATCCTGCATCCCTTAAGTGCGTAACTTTTCCTTGCAAAAGCGGCCCATGCATCAAATTAAAATTCATCTTATAGTAATGTTCATGTGTATTATTATTATAAAATAATAATGCAGGCATAACCAAGCAACATATATTTGAGATTGTTGTCATGTATGAATTACAATTTGTTTTGTGATGGTTTGAAAACCCACAATGCATGAAACAGGAACACGTAATGGCCTTTTGCTGTAGCCCTCATACTCTCATTTGACAGCTTGTGGTTAGACAGAAGCTGCATAACAGGATGTGAGAAGAGACAAGGGCCTCATGAAACAGCAGTGAAAACCTACTTTCACTGTCCTTTTGCTGCAAAACAATGATGTTACATGCACTGTGGGTTTTCAAATCATTACAAAAAAAGTCATATGACAACAATCTCAAATTGTTAAATCAAGTTGCCTGCATTATTATTTTATTAATACTCAAATGCATAATTCAAACGGTTTCATTTCAAAGCCTAAGTAATGAAAGATTTCACGGGCATTACTTGAGTTTGATATGAAACTGTCTGAATTGTCTTATGTTCTCCTTCCCTTTCCTCCATCCCTACGGTCCCACACTAAGAGTGCTCTGACATATACGTCTGCACAGCTGTATTAACAAAGCATTCAAAATAAAAACATTATCAATATTATGAAAAATGGGTTTATGTTGACATATTCACATATAAAGTTGAATTAGAGCAAAATTGTGAATAGCCTCTCTTTGTATTATGTAGATTTTAGGGTTAGGATTAGTGAATGTAAACTCTGAATTGAGAAATATGTTGTGTATTTCCTATGTTCCTGTGGCTCAGTGGTAGAGCATTGTTTTAGCAGCGCAAAAGGTTGTGGGTTCAATTCCCAGGGAACACATACTGATAAAAAATGTAGCCTGAATGTACTGTAAGTCGCTTTGGATAAAAGCGTCTGCTAAATGCATAAATGTAACTATTTCAAGTGTATGATTTATATTGGTTAAATTCCATACTTAAATGAATAGGCCTATTTGACCCAAAAAAGACAATTCTGTCATGATTTACTTGCATAACCCTGTATGAATTTTATGCTCAACGATGTTAAACAACACTGCATGGAAAAAATACATTCCACAGGAGAAAGCAAATCATTTTCGGGTGACCTTGACATCGCACACAGATGCAGAAACAGCATGGGCCGTTCTTACACCATGCTGCTCTTTTCATCTCAGTGCGGTTATATCAAAACAAGTGACTGCATCCAGATAGTACAAAGATTTTCATAAAGCAGAGAGTCAACCGGCAAGAACAGCATCTCCGATTGCAACGAATAACAAACAAATTCATTAAAAGAATTAGGAAAAAACTCTGCAAAATAAGGCACAATGTGTATTAACTTGAATGAGTTTTTCTCAGTATTGACTTTTTATGTTATCTGTATTTTTTAATTGGCATTTCATTGCATGTAAAGGTCTTTAAAAGTAATGGATAATGTTTATTTTCTAAATGTACAGTACAGAATACAGAGATATATGAACAGAATAGAAAACATCAGCACAATATGACCTTAGAACCTTTACATCAAACATTATTAGTGGTGAGATTAAAGCAATATCAAACCATAAGAACTTCAACGGTATATGAAACATGAAACAAAGTGTTACTTTGCAGCCTGTTTGCTAAAACAAATATTAGCATCATAGTAAGTCCGTACACAGTCTCTGATTTGAAGCATAAATATATCTTTCCTTCACTGTTGCTAAAGGAAGGGCCACCCTCTGGTGAGTTTTTTTCCACTTGCTGTTTCAATCAAACTCTTGCGTACTGGCGCCTTGTTGCATTAAGATTGTGACAGGTGGTGATGTTAAAAGGTGCATTAGAGCTTTGAAACTGTTAATATGGGTGCCTGGATGTGCTGTTGGATTTTATGCATTTCTTGTGTGCTAAGTAAGCCTATGCCAGTTATCAATATCATGACATTTATCTCAATTACTTATTAACTTAATGTTTCATCATGCAGAATATTTGCTGTATGCCTTTTTTATTCTCTCATTTGCAGCTACTCACTCGTTCATCTTGACTCAGTCACCGGGACTCGCGCACGTCTCCGCCGGCGGTTCTGTGGAGTTAAGATGCATATTTGAGCAGAACGTTAAATACTGCTATAATACTGCTGCGTGGGAAAAGCTGAATCTGCGGACTGGAAAACTCACGACAGTGAATGCTAACTATGGGAATAATTTTCGACCACATGGTGATAAAACTTGCGTTTTGACTCTTACTAACTTAACCGAGAAAGATTCAGGCATATACTACTGCATTAGTCATTATAACCAAATGGCTATGATCGGCAATGGCAGCAGGGTGATCGTAACAGGTAGGCCTAAATCTGGAGTGAAATCTCATCACACTTTTTCTAGGATCAAAGTTGCTAAAAACAAACCACATTTTGACTTGCAGATCATTCTGAACCAAAACTCTCCATCTTATACGCACCACAAGAAACTGACTCGTCATCGGTAGATCTGCAGTGTCTCGTGACTGGACTCGTCCCGTCTCAGGTGCGCGTGTTCTGGAGGACTGGAGAGAAGGAGCGTGCTGGATGGACCGAGTCCGGCTGGACAGACGACACTGATTCAGCCACAGAATTCACACGAGCTCATCTCTCTGTTCCTGCAGAGGAGTGGAACGAAGACGGTCAAATACACTGCTTTGCTGAATATGATGGCAAGAGCATCTCCAAAACTCTGAAGCAAAGAGGTGCGTATGAAAATTGCAGAGAAACATCATAAAGAAATGTTACGCATTATTGCCCTCTTTTATTCTCAGAATTCTAAAAACAGACCAGCTGTCTCACTAATTGTCAAAGAAACTATAACATTTTAATTTAAATGACCGATTAAGATTTATTTTTCCCTTTAGTTTTTATATTACATTTTTAGGCCGTGGTTTTGTGTTTATTACAAACACCTGTAAAATGTATTAAATAGTAAAAATGTATTTGAATATGTAGAATATTTGTATTCATTCTGTTGTACAAATTATAACCATTTAATATAATTGGTCACACTTTTTAAGGTTATTTTTTATTATCTAGGTTTAAGGTATTTTAAGGTTAAATTCTCTCATTAATGAATAAACCATTCACTTTTATGAATTTTGCCTTAATAATCTCCTAATTCGGTGCATATTAATAGTTATAAATGTAGTTGTTAAGTTTAGGCATTGGTAGGGTGTAGAATATGGTCATTCAGAATAAGTGCTTTTTAAGTACTAATACAAAGTCAATATGTTAATAATAGGCATGCTAATAAGCATCTAATTAATAGTGCGAATTGATCTCTAAAGTGTTAACCCTACATTTAAATGTAATATCTGATGTGTAAACAAATCACTTCTAACATTCAGGCAAGCTATACTAGGTCAATATAAAGGACACCAAAAGACCAAATCCTTGTGTTTACTATAGAATCCCGTACATGCTAAAACATGAGTGTATTAATTATTCATTATACTCCGATCACAGTTAATCTTTCAGAGTTGAATCGAATTACTCCATGGACTCTGTACTGTGGCTTGGGGACAGTATTGCTGACTGTGGCCGTGGTCTTCTCTGTTTGTTTATGCCAAGGTAAAGATTTCAATTTTAATCTGGAAACCTGGTTAAATGCTGTAGTGATCATTGAGGAATTTGAACAAACTAAAATATGCAAATATTGAAACTCAGAATTATTATACATTCTTGTTTAAATAGCCTGTTGGTGATATGGTGTAAAATAGACTAATTCTCTGCATATATAAAAAAAAAACATAAAACTGAAATACATGGTTTATATATAAAGCACTTACACAAAAATATGCAACTGGTAAAAACGGTAAGATTCATTTTTACTTTCTCCATTACAATACTTAGAGATGCATATGGCAAAAACAATGTACAGTATCGCAATGGTATGTCTAAAACATTTTTCATGCAGGAAAATATTTTCTAAATTCTGATAATATGCCTGTAATATGACTATTTTACTGTAAACCGATTGATGCTGTTGCTATACTGTGTGTATGTTAGATAGTCACGTCATCTAGTGCACTAAATCTGCCTGTAGCTTCATCTAACACATAACTATTAACTTCACCGAGTCTTTTATTAAATCAAGTGTTTTCCTTTAACAGGCAGACAGAGTACAGGAATTGCACAAATGTCATCTGTAACGGTAAGCATGGTACAGTCCAATAATTATATGTATATATATTTATTGTTTGTTAAATGGAGTAGTTAATGGTGAATAAAAAATACGATTAAGCTACACAAGAGCCTGCCCGGCGTAGTTTTGGTATGAATGCTTCATTAAATGTGTTTATTTTGTCTAGTTTCACCCTGTGGATCTCATCAGTTTAGGGCTGAATTTAACAAAAAAAATGAAGGTAAAATGATTTTTTTCTATCATATATGTTATGTGAAACAGTAGTCAACCTTTGTGAAGACCACTTTGATGTTTTCTTAAGATAATCTTTCTTGTTTTATGTTTATTTTCAGGGCACCGCTGGACATTAGTGTTATTGAAAGGAATGTGATACTATGCCAAACTATTACTAAAAATTTAATTGAATTACATTAAAATGTTCACCCTCCAACAGCTTATGATGATCCAAGCAATTAATGTTATACTTTACTCTCTGATCTGACTTTCTTTAGTGCTCTGTGTGCGAACAAGCATCTTTCAGACTTAATGTGGAGTTGTTCTTGACTCAAAATCATATGAATAATCTATATTATTATTTGATTATGTCTCCTCTTGTTGCCAAATAAAGTAGTTTTGTTCTGCCTTTACTCATTTGGACTGAAAATGACTTCAAATCGTTTGTTAAGAAGCAATAGGAATTGAATTTTTATTCTGGTGCAGTTTTGAGGCGTTGAGTTTGAATATGATATTTGGGACTGGAAGCTATAGATTTGAGCAGGATTTTATACTATAACACTTCAGATCAAGGAACGCTATTAACTAGCTGCTTACTGCCTGATAGTATTTATAAAGCACATATTAATGCTTTATTCTGCATGACTTAACCCTAACACATACCTAATCATAACTACAACAACTATACTCATTATCAATAAGAGGTCAATTAGGAGCTTATTGAGGGAAAACGCTTAGTTAATAGTGAATATGTGTTCCCTAAGCTTACCATTTCTACTTGACGTAGCCTATAGAAAACAAGGGTTTGTTTTTCTCTCTTATGTATTCATGTTTGAAGTATTTCTGATGCTTTCCAGATAAGTGGAAAGAAACGGCAAAAGTTGAGGAAGGATCCTTTGAGCTGATGACCACATACTTTTGAAACTCTTTTTTTTTCCCATCAGATTCGAGTGATTTATCAGTTTTAATATGCTCTAACAGCACCCGACTGTGAGACAACGGGTCTCTGCAGGCCCGTCGTCAGGCGAAAGGGTTCACCCAACCCCAAAAAGTTGACAAAAATATAAAATACAAATGATGGCAATACTCGCAGAGATGTTAAGTGAAAAGTGACGATTTATTGACATTTATTGTCTTCTCACGACATCTAAAACAGTGTCTCCACAGAGAAAGGCTCATTCATATGCTATAAAATGGATAGGATGCACATAGAGACGCAGGCTGAGTCTTTGGTATTAGTGTTGTTTTTACCACACGAGGGCACTTCACGACTTCAGTGCTCTTGGTTTCAGCCACAGCCCAGGTCTGGTATATAACAGCAATCCTGCTATATTTGTATATTTGTGTCATTTTGTGCTAACAACAACCTTTACACTGTTTTAACAGTTTTTGTAATTTAGTAATTTACTTTGAAAAAGAATAATGAAACGAATCTGGATAAAATGTCATTGGCGATTTTGTTACAGTGAAATATTTCATATTATCCAATAGATGATTTAAATATTTATTTTATTATTGACCCTGCCAATGTCAAGAAATTAGTGCTGTCAAACGATTAATCATGATTAATCGCATCCAAAATAAAAGTTTTTGTTTACATAGTATTTGCATGTGTACTGTGCATATTTATTATATATATATATATATATATATAAATGCAAACACATGCATGTATATATTTAAGAAATATAATATTAAATATAGTTATATATAATATTAAATTATAATAATATACATATATAAATGTATATACATTTAAATAAGTTCAAAATATACATACTCTATGTGTGTGTGTGTGTTTTATATACATAATAAATAAACACAGTACACATACATATACAGTATTATGTAAACAAAAACGTTTATTTTGCATGCAATTAATCTAGATTAATCATTTGATAGCACTAGAATAAATATATATCTAATCTTTGAGGTCCCACAAATTCTTTGTTTTTATGTGTATTTGAACCCTCACCAACAACACACTCTCAGAAATAAAGGTACAAAAGCTGTCACTGGGGCGGTACCTTTTCAAAAGGTACATGTTTGTACCTAAAGGGTCCATTTTGATACCTTAAAAGGTAGATATTAGTACTTAAAGTGTACATATTTGAACCTAATAGGTACAAAAGTGTTCCTTTTGAAAAGGTACCGCCCCAGTGACAGCTTTTGTACCTTTATTTTCTGAGAGTGTAGCTGTATGACTTTGAGATCCTCACACAAGGACAACTGAGGGACTCATAAGCAACGATTACAGAAGGTTCAAACGTCTTGTATTTGAAGATCGGGTCAATTTGACTTAGTTTGTCTTCTGGGAAACAGAAGTATCTTAGCTTCTGAAGGGCAGTACTAAATTAAAAAATATGGTACTTATTCTGAAAAAATGCTCTTTATGCATTTTGTATGATCGCTCTTATTTTGGTAAAATAATTAACATTTTGCAGATTCTGCAAGTTGTATGTAAACTTTTGACTTCAACTTTATACAGAGAGAGAAACAAGCAAGCGAGAGAGAGAGATTTTATGCACATTTACATTTATTTGTAACAAATCAACATTTGTATGATGTTTTCGGGTCATAGAATCAAATACATAATTTATGTGGTTTAGAAGCGTCCTGCTAAAATTAATGCGGTTGTCAGAAAAAGTAGAGCAGTGACAAGTGCACAAATTCTGGTTACACTGACAAGAGAATAGCAAGTGTCCTGGACATCTGAGGGGAAAAAATAAAACGACAAGTATTGTGAGAAAATAATCAAAAATCATTTCTTCTTAAAAATGGACAAAACATCCACAATAGTTTAGATATAAAATCAGTCAAGAAATCCCACAGATCCCATTTTTGGACACATAATATTAAAACATTTGATTTGCTATCTTGATGAGGATATATTAATAAAAGTTACTTACTGTAATAATGCAGAGTTTTGTTGAACATCCATCCACCAAACTTCACAACGCAAGTGCACGCTCCTCCTGTCCTCCACTCCTCAGCTGATACTGCTACATAATTATGAGTTTTCACAGAGCTCTCTTCACCTTCTTCCCAAACAAACAACGTTTGTCCATTTTCCTTTCTACTCCCTATAAGCCAGTACACATAGACCGGTGATGAAG
Source organism: Oxygymnocypris stewartii (assembly GCA_003573665.1). Taxonomy (NCBI): domain Eukaryota; kingdom Metazoa; phylum Chordata; class Actinopteri; order Cypriniformes; family Cyprinidae; genus Oxygymnocypris; species Oxygymnocypris stewartii. The sequence goes on from QVTF01012291.1 coordinate 265,616, forward strand.
CAAATCCTCCGACTGTACAATGAAGAGTGACTGTAGAGTCGTGGTTGTTGCTGCTGGCAAATGCCATGATACCAATAGACGGCATTACAGTGCTGTCAGCTGCAAGAAGAAAGATAAACCCAAAAAGGACTGACACATAATTATATAATAAAAACGTGAGCTTTCTTATCAACAGAAAACTTGAGAACCATCATGTTAGGCAGTAGTTCAGAAACTGTTTATGATACAGTACCTTGTACAGTGACAGCTGTACCATTCCCGAGGTACATATGCTTACGGTCTGTAGCAATGCAGTAATACGTCCCAGAATACTGCACTGTTGTGTTGTAGATGGAAGCCTGACACACTGTGGTTTCCACCTGATCTTTAGTCTGGTGAGGGATGGTTGAGTCCTGCAGAATGTCTATTACTCCACTCACGGGATGTACTCGGACCCAGGCCACTGTGTGACAGAACGACTGCACCTCATTCAGCTGGCAGTGCATGGTCACTCTTTCACCCGATCTCACCTTCACTGACGGGGGAAACTGATAAACTGTTCCCGCCATCGCTGTAAACGGATTCAGGCATCAAGAAATGCTTCTTTGTTAGTCTTATCAATTACACTAGTTTTAGGTACAAACTTACTGATATGCATAAACAAATACAAATACTGGTAGCTTACCTTTTGGCGAAATTAAACAGAACAGGAGTAAAAGGAGGTCACGCATGCTGTCTGAAGACTTCACAGGCCCAAGAAACTGAGAGAAATGTGCTGAGTGTGACAAATCACACACCTTTTCCTGCCTATATCCACAGTCGTTTCTTCAATTGTTAAAACTGTTAGACTCTAAACTGATAAACAGCTTTATTCCTGATCTCACTACTACCATTACAACATTGCAGATTGAACCACAAACCCATAACTGCAGCTATTGTTATTAAGGCAGCACTATAAATGTGAAAATAAGCAACAGTGGTTGCCAGAAATTTACTCTAAAAATATGGAAGCAATATTTGAGGTTTTACTAAAGTAGTTTTTTATTTTTTACTTTACAATATACTGACCTGAAAAACACTAGTGGTAAAGAGAAACTGACACGATGCATCAAAGTTAATCACAAATGTCTTTTCTACAAGCTGACCTAAATATATTAGAAGCTGCACAGTGTCATTCACACAAACACAAAACACAATAATGGTAACAAACATGATACTAATGCCAAGTTCACACGGCACGCTTTTCAAAGTCATCAGATCATTGCTGTTTTCACACTGATTATTCTTAAACTTGGACCTCGTTATTGAAGTACAAATCCAAGCACCAGAAGCAGCACACACTCTCTAAGTTTTCCTTAATTGATTTTTTTCCCTTCATTCAATGTTATACAATGTTTTATATCAAAACTTTAAGAACCATTGTTTAAGAAAAATGCCTGATTGACTGATGTTTCATAGACCTTCAGTTGTTACACTTTCAAATGTCATGTCATTTGTTATTTCGCAGTATTTTCACTAAATTACTACACTTGTGAAGTCACAATTCTATATTGGTACAATTTACTCAGGCCAATGACATTTTTTGTATGACATTAAAATTATTTTCAAAATAATTGTACATAAATAGATTAAACAAAACCATTGTGATTATTTCTGAGAACTTTTTAACTGCAGACAGACAGCCTACTTTATTATTATTATTATTAAACATTTATTTAACCAGGAATTAAAAACTCTTGAGATTTAAAATCTCATTTACAAGAGGGTCCTGGCCAAGATAGACAGCACATTTAGTTACACATAAAGCAAAATACATTAGTTTACATACACAGAAATATACAGAATTCACTCAAGACATTTACAATCAGGTGACTCTACAACTAGATCCTTTAAAATACATCTAAAATAATTTAGTGATACCAACTCTTTGAAGCATAACTTATCTTGTAATTGATTCCAATCAAATGGAGCAGCATAACTGAATGCCTGTTTACCTATATTAGTACGAACTTTAGGGATGCTTAAGAAATAATAGTCCTGTGAGCAAAGCCCATAATTCTTTATACCTTTTTGAAAGACATTCTGCTGTAAATATGAGGGAAGTAAACCTAAAATGACTTTATATATAAGTAAGTACCAATGCTTAAGTCTACGGGATGATAACGCCCAACCCGAGAGTACAATAAACAATAATGATTAAGGACTTTTGAATTTGTGATGAACCTTTATGCTCCATGATAAACTGAATCCAACGCCTGTAAACAATGTTTAGGTGCCTGCATATATATGATATCACAGAAATCAAACACTGACAAAAATGTAGCAGCTACCAATCTCTTCCTTGCTGCAAGAGAAATACAATACTTGACTCTAAAAAAAGCAGTTTCGACTTAAATTTTCTCACAAGGTACTGAATTATGAGGCTCAAAAGAAAGAGAATCATCAATTAAAAACCCCAGGTGCTTATACTTAGATACTTTATATGTCGGAGGACGAGGTTTCGGAGGGAACTAAGGAGAGTGAACGTAAGGAAAGCAGCAGGACCTGATGGGATTACTGGCCGCGTTCTGAGGTCCTGCACTGATCAGCTTGCTGGTTTGTTTACTTCAATCTTTAATGAGTCCCTTGCTACCTCTGTGGTTCCCACCTCCTTTAAAAAATCTGTCATCATCCCTGTGCCTAAGAACAGTAAACCCTCTTGCCTGAATGACTATCGTCCAGTTGCCCTCACATCGGCAGTCATAAAGGTTTTTGAGAGACTTTTAAAGAACCACATTTACTCCTCCGTCCCTGCTACTTTGGACCCTCTTCAGTTTACCTATCGGCCAAATAGATCTACTGGCGATGCCATCTCCCAGGTCCTGCACTCGTCCCTCACTCACATTGACAGCAAAAATGGCAACTATGTAAGGCTGCTTTTCATTGACTATAGCTCAGCTTTCAATACTATAGTCCCCATCAAGCTAGCTTTTAAACTCACAGACCTCGGCCTAAACTCTTCATCTGTGACTGGATTCAAGATTTCCACACCGGTAGACCTCAAGTGGTGAAAATGGGCCAGTTCACCTTCAACTTCATCACCCTGAACATAGGAGCCCCACAGGGCTGTGTCCTGAGTCCCCTGCTCTACTCTCTCTACACACACAACTGCGTGACCTTTTACTTTACTTTACTTTTATCCAAAGCGACTTACAAAAGTAACTAAAACTATAAGTTACAACTCTATAAATACTATATATACACATTTAAGAAAATGGAAAAAATAAATAAAATGACAAATGCATACAACAACGTTTCAAAACTAAGCATTTAAATGAAAACAAAAAATAAAGCTAAAAACATTTCAAAATATTAAAACAACAAAAGGTATGAGTATAAAAATTATTCTAACATGACACTAAGCCAAACACTACATTTATTTTCCATGTTGTATGTTGAAGTAACATTAATAAAATAAATACAATTTATTAAAACTTAAAGAAAATACCTATAAAGACATTTCATACATAATTTATCAAAAATTAAAATCAAATCAACAAATCAAACGGCAGTAGTTTATCAGTAATCCTAAAAAAAGAACACTGTCTAAAACACATGCTAACAAACAACAACTTACTCACACATAGTAAAAATTGCTTATAAAAAAATAAAACAGAAGGGAAACAAGTAGTTAGAAAGAAGATAAATAAAAAGCGATACTTATATCCTTTGACAGTGTCCCTTCCGGGTGGAGTCGCACGGTAGATTCGATGGTCTTTACACTCTTCGGGCTTCTCACGAGGAGATCTTCACGCAACCGCTGCCGTGGTGACCTCTCACAGCTCCACTTCTATTATCAAATTTGCTGATGATACTGTGGTTCTGGGCCTCATTTCCAACAATGATGAGACCGCATACTTAGATGAGGTAGAGAGACTCACATCATGGTGCCAGGACAACTGTCTCTCTCTGAACGTGAGCAAAACTAAAGAGCTGATCATGGACTTCAGGAAGAGACAGCAGCGGCCCTACACTCCTCTTATGATCAGTGGGACCCCTGTGGAGAGGATGAGCAGCTTCAAGTACCTCGGTGTAAACATCTCCGAAGACCTGACATGGACTGCACACATTCAAACACAGGTGAAGAAAGCCAGGCAAAGACTGTACCATCTGCGACAGCTGAGGAAATTCAGGGTCTCACCAGCAATCCTGAAAACTTTCTATTCAGGGGCCATAGAAAGTGTATTGACACAGTGCATCTCAGTGTGGTATGGTAACGTCTCAAATCAGGACTGCAAAGCTCTACAGAGAGTTGTGCGCTTAGCTGAGCGCATCTCAGGGTCTACTCTCCCCTCTCTGCAGGACATCTACCTCAAACGCTGCAAAAGCAGAGCTGCTAAAATAATCAAGGACTCAAATCATCCCGGTAACCATCTTTTCCGTTTACTGCCATCTGGCAAGTGCTTCAGGAGCATGATGGCAAAAACTGAGAGACTGAGGAGGAGCTTCTTCCCTCAGGCCATCAGGCTTCTAAACTCAAACTCAGTTTCATAAACATTTACAAGACTCATTTACTAACTGTAAAACATTCATATACTCATCATCCGTATTGCTGCTATGTGTACATACCCGGTACAACCTGTCTGCACATCCCTCTTGTGCAAGGAATAAAGAAAGATTAAAAAGATAGGTTAGTGGTGGCACATAGGTATTATGGTACAGTACAAATATTTGGAGCATCCCTTGTTCTGTCCCTAATTTTCTTAAAGAATAAACACTATTTTCTTAAAGAATTAAAGCTAAAGAATCACAATTGTCCCTTATTTTCTATTTCTGAAGTTAATTGGCAACGATATGACTCCCCTAACAGCAGCACCTTGCTCAAAAAAATTAATAAAAACTAAATGAACAAAATGTGGACCGGTCTAAGGTATGAAACTTCAGGGCTGAAAAGGAGTTCCACTCCGGCCCTGGCGTGACTATCTGGGGTAGCATTCAGTCGTTGGTGTTTTCACATTGCACGATGGACCGGCGACAGGAGGTTTCACACTGCATGACTTTACAATAAGAAGAATCACCGACAACTCTGTCTGCTCCGCAAACTACAGCCAAACGCACACGAGAAGTGAAGGATATAACGCAAGGTCACGCTGATATTATGGTCTATAAGTCCTCCCCGAACACACAATAATTAACAAAGATGACTTGTTAAACTTCTGCTGGGAAATGTTTATATACACAAATCTAAGTAGCCTACTTGAAAGTGAAACCAACGTGTTGTGCATTTCATAATGAGTTCTTAAAGCCTATAAAAGCCCTCAAATTATGAAATATAAACATGCAATAAATCTTTTGTCAGATTACATAAATTACAGCCTCTGCTGGGCCTTTTTCACAATGGACTCGAGATGATTGTCCTACTTCAGGTCTTGAGAAATTGTGGTTACTAAGAGATATGAATGTATCCACTGCAGTCACAGTGCTGTTCATGATGGTGAGTGGGGAGAGAGCTGGGGGGGGGGGGGGTTCTCCTAAAGTCCACGATCATCTCCCCAGTTTTGAGCGTGTTAAGCTAGAGGTTGTTAAGACTGCACCAGACAGCCAGCTCCTTAACCTCCTGTCTGTAAGCAGACTCGTCACTGTCCTGAATGAGGCCGATCAGTGTGGTGTCGTCTGCTCACTTCAGGAGCTGGACGGATGGGTCTTTAGATGTGCAGTCATTCCTGTACAGGGAGAAGAGCCGTGGGGAGAGACCACAGCCCTGAGAAACTCCAGTGCTGATCGTGCAGGTGCCGGATGAGAGTTTTCACAGCCTCACTACCTGCTGCCTGTCTGTAAGGAAGCTGGTGATCCACTGACAGATGGAGGTGGGGACGGAGAGCTGTGTCAGTTTATTCTGAAGGGTGTCCGGGATGATGGTGTTAAAAGCGGAGCTGAAGTCTACAAACAGGATCCTCACATAAGTCCCAAGTCTGTCCAGATGCTGCAGGATGAAGTGCAGTCCCATGTTGACTGCAACATCCACAAATCTGTTTGCTCTGTAGGCAAACTGCAGGGGGTCCAGTAAGGGTCCAGTGCAGGCCTTCAGATAAGCCAAAACCAGTCTTTCAAATAATTTCATGGCCACAGACGTTAGAGCCACAGGTCTGTAGTCATTAAGTCCAGCAATTTGGGGTTTCTTTGGGACGGGGATGATGGGGGAGCATTTGAAGCATGAGAGGACTTCGCACAGCTCCAGTGATCTGTTGAAGATCTTTGTGAAGATGGGGGCCAGCTGGTCAGCACAGGATTTAAGGCAGGCTGGTGACACACTGTCTGGCCCTGGTGCTTTCAACCATGAATTAAAATAGGCTAGTGTTTTATTTTTATACCTTCTTTTACTCAAAAGCTTCAAACCTGAGTTTCCTTCTTCTGTTAAACATAAATGCTATTTTGAAGAATGTGGTTAACCAAACAGTTGCTGGTCCACAGTGTTCCCTACCGTCAAAGTTAATGTGGACCAGCAACTGTTTGGTTACCCACATTCTTCAAAATATCTTCTTACTGATGTATGTATGTGGTGCTGTACGGTATATTGATACAGTATATTAGGTCTGCCAGAACTGCAGCTGATAGAATGTGCGCTGTAGCAAGATGCAACAATATTTCTTCAAAAGCAGATTGTGGATACATCTCTATTAGGGCCGCTGCTGGCCAAATGGGTGCCCTATAAGCAGGAGTGTATTGTGCCCCCTCCCTCAAATATTATGGAAGTAAAAAAAACACCTACCATTTGGGGTCAAAATATTATTAATATATAAAAGTAAATAAATAATTGAATTGTAATTAAATTGTATTATTTACAAAATTGTAGCTCTAGACAGTTACCTATGATTGATTTTATGGTCTCAAGCTTTCAGAAATCACACAAAAGAAAATTAAGCAGTTTTACTACGAAAGCCATGGTTAATTTTTGTGAGGGTTGTGATGTCCACATGTTTTTTGTGTAAGAAATTTTAGAGGGCTGTGTCATTTATAGCAAAAGGTGGCCAAAAATGAAAGATTAAGTGGATATTTGAATTAAATGTTTGGCCAATAGTCTATTAAACAAGTATATGATCATTCTGTAAGTGTAACAACAGCAATTACCAGGCCTTTGGTGCCATTTACAGGCATTTATAACATGTAATGTTGAATAAAACATTCGAAACCATCACAAAATGTGTAATGGTTTTACTGGTTATGTGGGACTTGTAGTGTTTTTACTGGAAACTGTAATGGACCCTGTTGGTCTCTACTGGTAATTGGTCACTTTCTATTGGTGGCTTGTTAAAACCAATAAATCCTAATGGAATATGTCCCAAAACACACTACAGAAAACCATTTTTGTATGGTTTTAATGGTTCAAATTTAATGGCATTTGTGATTTATTTGTGATTCATTTGTTATGGTGTTAGAATTTTCTGTGATGTTTCTATTGTGTTTTTTCTGCTGGTTTGCCTCATTGTTTTTGATTTTAAGTAATTTCAAAGGCTGTTGTTGGCTTAGGTCTGTTTTTTATAACCACCAAAAAAATATTGTCTAAATACTTTTTTGATTATGAATTTAGCCTACCTGAAAGTGACGTGCAGGCTTCGTTTTCTCTCTCTTTTTTTCTTGGTGCCGGACTGCTGATGTCTTTTCACGGGCATCAATTATAATCATCTGCATTCAGCCGCAAACATGGGGTGTGAGCGCCATGTGAGCGGGAGCGGTCGCGGGAATGGTGCGTCATGTTGTTGGTTTTTTTTGGCAACTGGGATGTGCTGCAACCTTCAGCTCTCTCGTGAATCCAACACGCAAGTGACTAAAACGGCAATTCATCGACTGGCCGCTAGAGGCTGGCTCCAAAAGGGAATCAATACCATAGACTCACCATGTTAAAATGCCCAAGAAAAAAGTATGTTTACAGTCTGGTACAAAAAGTGGTTATGGTCTATAGCTGATTTTGCCCTTCATGACAACTGTGAGAGGGTGAATTTTTGTATTACCCATTCGTTTAAATTATATTAAGCTTTAAAGTTCTACATAAGTAAGGGCGTGGCCACTTGAGTGACACGTGGATTGCAGCTGTCGCGCTAGGCGGGCTGGAAACCGCCTTTTATCAGACGCTCCCCCTGATCCCCCGGGGCCCTAAGCGGCCGCTTACCTCAGAGTCCGCCCCTGTTAAGCAACACTGGGATTTTTTGCTGTTTGTATAACTACTTGTTTGTGTTTGTGCATACAGACATCTTGTATATTAGTAGTGGCAATTATTCTGTGACTTTTTCTGAATGTTGTTGTTAAACAAAACAGTGAGTCATTGAATCATCCATTCGACCAATTAATGCTCATTCATTTAAACACTGAATTATTCACACACACACACACACACACACACACACACACACACACACACACACACACACACACACACACACACACACACACACACACACACACACACACACGGGCGGACTTACCCATTAGGCAAAGGTAGGCAATTGCCTTGGGCCACCAAAAGGGAAAGAAGAGGAAAGAACCTCTGAAGGGAACCGATTATGGCATTTTCATTTGACCTGATAAAGTATAATTTATGAGCTGAGCGCTGCTTTGTTTACAGCTGTTACCGAGGAAGCCGCTACATTTCTGACATTCCAAAAGTCCCTCCTAATGGCAGAGAATGATTGTGCTTTTTTCAATAATCCAGTCTTTGCAGTTTTTGTTCAAAACTGTTCGAAAAATCCACTCTAAAAATATTCAGTTCAATTGTGAGGCTAATAATTTTTTTATTTGTGTTTTTTGTTATCTTCTATCTCAACAGTAAATCAATTGCTATTTTGTGGTCAACAACATTAAATAATACAAGTATCTGCTAAATGAATAAATGTAAATGTAAATTAAAGAATCCCATCATTACATGTACATGACAAATGTAGAAACATTTGGACTCAACACCATTGTGCAACAGCAAGCATCACGAAAAAAAAGGAACCTCAAGGTTGATCTAGGTAAATGTGTGAAAATGTATAGGGCCCCATTCCTATATTTGCCTGGGGCCCCCAATTCATTAAATCCGCCCCTGCACCCGCACACACACAGACACAGACACACACTCACACACACACACACACACACACACACACACACACACAAAGTGTGACTTTATGCGTGAGTCATTGAATCATTCACTCATCTTATTAGTTCAAAACACAGATTAATTTATGAATTGAACACATTATTGAATGTTGCTCACACAACTACTGGTCATGCTTTGGCTTTAATTGTTTTGGTTGGTGGAGCAAAACACTGGCATTTCTATATAATGGATGTTATTCAATATAAATTTTTATTCTGTTGAACTACTGTATATGTTGGTCTGAATATCAGCACCACTGTGGATCTGTGGAACGACAGCACTCTTGCTCATGTGCTATTGCTTAAATAAGAAATGTAGTAAGTATAATGACTGTATTTATATTATATTTCACACAAACTGGATTCCGTGGTTTTTCAAGGTGTACTAAATCTTGAAAGAATTTCAAATGAGAACTGCGTTAATTCTATGTGGGTAAAGTGGCAAAATCATGTCATATTTGTTGCACTCTTAATGTATAACACAAAAAATGTAATCTATTTAACCTACGACAATAACGACTAAACACATGAACATGATCTAAGACTGAAGCAATGTGGCACATGATTGTGTCCTATTTCATTTAAACAAAATCAGCAATTTTGTTCTTCCGCCAAAGTCTTTGGGGTTGGAATTATGCATCTTTGAGGTTTCACTGCAGTACTTTTGAGACTGAAGTTTTTCCGCTGACAAAGTAAAGTGTGGACATTAACCGATATGAGGTGAGGTTATATCTCACCATTTTGCTTGCGTGATGCTGCAACCACAAGATAAAGAGGACACAGAGATACAACAAAACTGAGGAAATGAAAAGAAACTCACTTCCTGGCCCTGCCACACACAACAGAAGCCACAGAAGGCACAATATATAATAATTGTTTGTTTTTACATTACAATTATCACACTGACAATTTTACAGGCTATAGGTAATAACAAATCGCATAATATATGAAAATAAAATTGTTTATATAGTTATTTTATATTCTCTGGTTTAATTATTGGTGTAAATTCATATGATTTCAAGATATGGGTCAAACAATATGTTTATTAGATTCAGGTTTTTTAATTTACTCTATTGGAATAAACAAAGCTCACAACAATTGGATGAAAGTATAAATTTACCCTTTCAATTCACAAAATAAACAGCAATATTCAAAACATCAAAGATCCATGACGATCAATACAAATCTGAACAAAACATCACAATTGTTTATGCCTTTTGGGAAGAGATATATAAATATTAGTAACTGTTACCATCTTTTATCTGATGTACAGCAATGCCAAATACCAAAATAAGTTTGATGAATAAAAATGTGTCAGAGCAAAATAATGGATATAAACTGAAAACTCTTTAAAACGATATGTTTTTGCATACACATATCATACCGAATATTTTCCATCCCAGCCTATAAACAATCACTGTTACCAGAAGCAGGAGACCAAAAATTAGGCAGACAGACAGATATATGTATTTTACAGCATAACACACATCTGGTGCATCTGTGGAGAGAAAGAAATTTAAAAAGTTAATTTAGAAAAATTACTCATACAAAGATGTTCATTAGAAAACAATGAAAAAAGAAACGATTTTTAATGTTTTAAAAATAAATATCTAATGCTCACCAAAGCAAGCTGCTTTTATTTGATCAAAAATACAGTCAAACTAATTTAATAAAGCTGATTTTATTAGAATATATTTTGAACTGTAATTTAATTATGATGCAAATCGGAATTTTCTGAAATCATTAAAATATGCAAATCTATATGTTAGATTGAATGTTATACTGTACCATGTGGCTGAAGGGTCTTGGTATGGAGCTCTCCTCCAAACTCCACCACACACACACACTGCACCTTCCTTTCCCACTCCTCAGCAGTAATCAGGATCTGGTTCCTAGAGACCTTGATGGCACCATCGTTTCCATATGTCAAAACTGGCTGTCCTTTCTCTTTTCTCCCCTGCACAGTCCAGAACATATGAATCCGAGAAGCCTCGACCCCTTTCACAACACACTGAAGAGGGACCAAAGGACCTTTCGTGATCAGCGGAGTAAGAATATCAATAACAGGAAACGCAGTGTGTTCTGGAACGAGATTAGGGGAAATATTTGGTTACAATGGAAAGAAATACTAAACATAATAAAGCGTTTGAACTGTTTGTGGCAGTCATTATGTTGCTGTTCAATGGCTTTACTCTAAATTAGTCCATAATTAAGATGCGAGGCACATATTAGCCCTGGCGATTGCTTTGGAAAGCCACAATTTAAAACTTGAGTTTAATGGGAGCTGCAGGTAATTCAGCAGACAAACCTAAGAATTAAGGCCATTTCAAACACCGACAGACACAGAAAAACGGCAACAGACATGTTCGCCAAGTTTGGCTAATCCGTGTATTATCCCTCTCGGCATCTGTTGGCTTTGGTCGCCGTTTGTTTTTGTCCTTCTTGGAACATCTAAGAAGTGACGTACTGTTCTACTGTACTGTCGCCATTGGTCTGTGTCTGTTGGTGCAGTGTGAATGAGCCTTTAAATTAAATAATAATACAATTGGCAATTTTTTCTCAATTCAGGCCATAATCCCCAGATACCACAGATACCCATTTATTTTATTGAGAAAATGTATATAAATATGCAATACATTTGGATATTTATGTAAAGAAAACACTCCTGAAAGTTATTTGTGGTGTTTTGCTTATCGATTTTAGGCAGTGCATTGTCTAATACCTCCGAAAGCCGTATGTTGACCTTCCAGGGTGTCAGTAATGACATTTTCTATCTTGCAACTTCTATTTACGTATATTACTGCATTAATTAACAAAAAAGAGCTTAGTATTATTTTCATATCTCACCTTTCACAATGACTCTGGATCCATTACCGATATGAGCAAAGCGGCTATGCACAGCTGCGCAGTAGTACATACTGGAGTCATGCACTGTTGAATTGGTGATAACTGCAGAACAAATACTGGTCCGCTGGTTGGACGAGTGATGAGGATCGTTCTGAAGTCTGTCGGTCAGGCTGATCGTTGCGTTCTCGGGAATGACTCTCAGCCAAACCACTGTTGAACACGGGGAGTACAGCTCTACAATGTTGCAGTTTAAAATGACATCTTCTCCAGCCATCACATTAGCCACTGTTGGCCACTGGGTTACAATGAACGGCTTTGTCGCTAGATGAAAAGATTGTAATGTTTGTTTTTGTGTTATCTCTTAATTCTATCTCTTATAGAACTCAATTTCAAACAACATAAAGAAGTGTTTAATTTTTGTAATTACAAAATTACAGCCCATCAATGCATCTAGGCCATCTATTATCATTTGCCTTCTGCAAATTAAATGTTTGCTAAAGTGAAAAAATATCACTTACAAAGACAAATATACAAATAAATAAATATTTCTCATAGATTAAAGCAGCTTTAAATACATTTGATTTTCCAAGCAGTTTAGTGGAACGCAAAACATAAACAAATTAGCACATTAAAACTGTTTACCTGTTCCCACAATGTGAGACACCCAGATCATCATCAGCCAGATGCTCATCTTTAAGATCTGATGATCATAACAGAATCTAGCCTTCGTTTGACTAGTTCAGCAAAAACCCGGTCTTCCTTTCAGTCATCTGATAGGGTATTTTTGCAGTAGATAATGACTACAGAACACACAGGATACTCAAGAATAACCCCATGGTCCTATAATGAACTGGTTTTAATATATGTTGGAGTGGAAAACCTGTATAGTGTTAGGTATGAATTGTCTAAATATTTCCTGTGACATCCCCAACATAATGCTTTCTTCTGGGTTTTCTTCAATACCAATCACCCTTTTGTTTATTTGTTTTATTACTAATTACTCAATCAATCAAAGATTTTGAGGCTAGAATTACTCTAGAGAATTCTTTTTAAATACCTTTCATATTTTATGCCTCTTAATACAAAAAAACAAAACAACAACTAACATCTGGACTGGTAAAGCTAAAAAAATCCCCTTTAATCAGCACTAAATCAACTAACATTAAGCAGTTATGCTACTTTATGCTACTTTTTGCAGATAAAATCAATGTAACAAACTAATGTTCTTTTAGAGTATTGGGTCAGTTGATAATATGAATAGATGTGAAAACATAATTTATATGCATTTCTGATTTCTGATGCCATTTCATTTTATTGAAACCAAAGAATAATGGTACAATCACTGGTCCTTTTTCCACTGGAGCACGAGCCCTATTTAAGGCAGTAGGAATTCTGCTCTTCAACAGAAATAAATAAATAAATAAAACATTGCTGATGAGGAGGAGCATTAAAATGCACGTTTCGTCTTATTTTCCGTCATATTGAGGCTCCGCTGACAGTTTGCTGAGTGGCCCCAGGCCTCTGATTGAGAGCTAAAATATGGAGCTTGTGCTCCAGTACTGATGAAAGGAAAGAAACAGATGGAGGGAGAGTCATGACTGTGATGTTATTAGTTATGAGAAATAAAGGCAGGGTAGACGTAGATTCACTTTAGCACAGGTTTGAACAGGACAGGGTATTGTGACACTGGCATCAGAATAGACAGAGTAAATACACATTCTATCAGTCATATTTCACCGCTTGTTGAGATGACAGGGAGCTAATCCTTATGCGCTCAGGTTTCCTGCTTCACTTCTTCTCTATGTGAAAAGTAACAGGTTGGAAAGCATACTGATATTATCAAGTTATGTTGCTAGTGACGCTACAGTAAGACAAAAAAATAAAGATATTCAATTATATTTTATACAATTATCCAATTAAACGCCCCCCCCCCCGCCCTATAGCATTTTTTACTATAGAACTATACTTTTCTAGTGTTTTTGGCAAAATAAAAATTAAGTGATCAATTTAACTATTATTCCAATGCTCTCTCTCTCTCTCTCTCTGTTTAGTCATCCACAAGAATGTTGCATTCATTGAAGCACCTTTGTAATGTAGATGATGACACACTCATGAGCAAAACGCTGAAACTCTGAAGTATGCGTAATCTATGCACCACAACCATACAAGTGTGAACACGAGTTTGTATATAAAGCAAATGTGTTCTCTTTGCATTTGCAGTGGACTGCAAGTAAAACAGGCAGTCTGGGAATGGCAGCTTGCCATCAAAAACTGTGTGGTATGTGAAGAATTTGCAGTGAGCTGAAACTATCATCTGAGAAATACTGCTCTTTGTGCATACACCCAAACTAAATGACACTGAGTAGCAAGAAAAAGAAAAATGTGACCATCTACAATATATTTTAAGATGATGCTAAACCATGATTCTTTCTAGTTGACACAGAAACAAACAGTTAACAAACCAGAATCAACATGCACTAAAGAAACTGACAATAACACTTCATAAGCCAGACACAAAGGGCCATTGTATTCCAGTGTGAAAAAGAAGTGTGCGTAATTGTATTGAATGTGCTATTGTAGTGTACTTCAAACCATAAAAACATACTTAAAAAAACTGTACCTGCAGATAATGAAATAAAAGGCCTCTTTAGTTCATTTAAAGAAAGCTCATGTTTTTAACACACTTAAGTACACTTTTATAAGGTGCACTTTGTAATGTCAAATTAACACAATTTTAAGGAGTACACTTCTTTTGATGTGCTGACTAGCATACTAAAACACAAAGTTCTTGATTATAATTTGAATGGTATTGTAATTCAATATTGCATTTAAAGTTAATATATTTTAAATGAACTAAATTGCAACTTCTTCATTACAAATGTGTAATTAAAAATATATTTAAATGCATGACATACAAGTTTCAGTAGAAATGGGATTAAAGTATATTTTAGTTTACCATAAATGCTTGTCAGTACATTCAGCAGTAAACGTATTTACCTTTATAACCAAAAAAACAGAAGTATGAAATTACATATAACGACTATTTAACTGTCAGAAAAGCACTTCAACTAACTGGATTTAATTTAAAGTATTATTCATTTTCATTAAATTGTAAATAACATGTAATTATGTGTCTGAAAACATTCAATTCGCACAAAAGTATTCTTGTGAAGTACATTAGTATGCTTTCAAAAGGGTTCATACATGTGTGTACATATGGCAAAATGAAAAACATCTCTGACCACTTGAAATATTCATATGATTATACGGTGCATGTGTAATTCTGCTTGTGTAAAGAAGTCAGTTATACAAAGCCCACTAGGTATCAATTACCATTTTTGGACTTGCACA
Organism: Oxygymnocypris stewartii; assembly: GCA_003573665.1. NCBI lineage: Eukaryota > Metazoa > Chordata > Actinopteri > Cypriniformes > Cyprinidae > Oxygymnocypris > Oxygymnocypris stewartii. The sequence continues at coordinate 280,907 of QVTF01012291.1, forward strand.
AGAGGGTGGTGCAACTGTTTGAAGATGAGAACTGACTCATTCAGTGCTCAGTTTGTGTATGTGTAAATCTGCGTGATGATACATACCTGTGCATTGCTGTCCTATATTCTGTACAAGTAATATGCTCATGTGCAGTCAAAGGTGTGTCGTGTCTAGTACTCTTAGTGGACCCACCCAAAATGCTGAGCATGCCCTTGCCTGTGCATTTCCAGAACTGTTCAGAAAACAAGCAGAGGAAGACAGCCAAAGCCAGTGAATTTTGATCTGAACAGGGACACGCCTTGCTCAATGGGAATCCCACTATACAGTACTTCTGATGAAAAAGACATGAAAAAGACATACAGTCCTGTTGACCAAAGCAATATACAGAGCATTGAATGTCTGGCAGAACACCACAGTTCTTTAAAACAAACAAACAAACAAAAATCCTATATAAAACCTAGCCCAAAGCAAACCCAAACACATGTTCTGAATTAGGGGCCTGTTGTTGCACAAAATATTTTTTTTTATCCTGAGAGCTTCCAGATGTGTTTCCAAAGGAACAGTAAGTCTGTTTTCCAATAGTTTTATCCATCAACAAAAATGTGTCATACGGAAACCTGGCTTTCCAGAGTTTTTTCCCCCAGAGTGCGGAGCCTATGAAACCCGATCGTCTCCGCCCCGTTAGGTTCACTGTCCTAAAGCATCAAGTTACAGGAGACATTTTTCCCATAGCAGTCACTGCCAAGGAAGGTGGGTTTAGTTTTTTTCTCTGAGTGGGAGGATTCAGGATGTCAGCCAAGATGTGACAAAAGCGATGGGACGCTGAGAGTGTAAAGTAACGAGCATTGCAGGACGGGAACAGGAAAGTTTATCTAGAGCCGAGAAAATAAAACAAATCACGTCAAATGGCGACACAGGTATGTGGTTTACATTATGTCATGTATTTGTGATTTTACATTTCAATTGGGTTTCATGCAGTTATAGGTTTAGGAGTGTTTTCGTAAACTGCGCTTCGTCGGTTTGTTCTCTTGAAACTTCGCGTTTGTCTGTCAATCTCGGTAATCTTCCGCACTTGACCGAAACAGTGTCCAGATACTGTAGTTTGTTACTCCCTGCTAATAAATAACAATAGATGCCCAATAGAAACCATCACAGAAATTCCAATGGTTTCCAATAAAACACCATTAGCTTTTTCCTGTAAAACCAGTACAAAATTCATTTTTTCCAATCCAATATGATTTAACATCCCACCAATAGCATCATCACATACCAGCAGACACTATTATAGATGCCATTAAAACAATACAATTCCCATTAAAACCATTAAATCCATTACATTTTCTATTGTGTTTTGGGCAGGTTTCAATTGTTTTTTTCAGCAGGACTGTCAAAGGAACTCGTTTTAATTCAAGTTTATTTAAGGTTTTTGATATTTTTTATTTTTTGCGAGTAATAAATAAACTACAAGTGCAATGACGCTTTTGCCTCGCCCATTTTCTGTTTGTTTTTTATTACGTGTGGTTGACAGATGTCTTTGACCGTTGAGACGTGTCTCGTTGTTTTTCACGTCTTGTACCACAATCACCGCGTTGAAAAGTTGAAATTCAACTCTCAAAGACACTGTGTTCTTTCACATTCCGCTGCTCTGTTTCTGAACGCAAGAACACGTCCTGTGTTAACGGTCCCTAACAAAGAACAAAATATGGCCAGTGTCAAGCTAATTCAAGCCATATGAGTCGAGAGCCTCGCTGCAATGAAACGTTCGCAATTCCATCTATGCAAACGAGACAATGGCTGCCCCTGCCCTAACCACCCCCATCTGGCCTATGATACCAAAAAATGCTGTCTAAGGAGGCAGCTCACTAGGATTTGACATACAGACATTGTGTAGAAATGGAAAACACGGGGAATCAATCAGGGTCTTCGCGTTGTTGCTTTCTGGAAGAAGCCTCGCGAAGATTGCCTATGTGGACTTAAATAAGGGGGGGGGGGGGGGGGGGGTAGAAAGTTTTTGAATGGTCAAGACAGCAATTGGGGTTATATATTGACACTTTTGTATAATCGTAGCCACAATTTTTTCATGTATTTCAAAACCATAAAGTAAGTGTATTTTAGGTCAAAGCAGTGGAAGCCTAACCTTTTGTCTTAAACAAACAGGGAAATGGTTTCCAGTTTCCAAAATGCACAGCTTAAGTAAATAATGCATAGAGGACGGGCTGTCATGGCCTGATATGCAGGTATTTCAGGTACTGTACTGGACAATTGTCTGAGAGCAACAAGGTTTGAATAGACACAGTTTACAAAGTGTGTATCAGAATCAGAAAGTGCTCTGATAGTCTTGGAGGGAAGAAAAGCACAAGCTTTTAGATTTTTTAGAGGTAATGATCAATATGGAAGCAGGTGCATATAACTTAGTCCAAATGTTCATTGCTTAATTATAAAAAAGAGCTAGCTATTAACACTCCAAAACTGAAGTTATAATTTCTAAATACTGAAATAAGTACAGATCATCACAGCATTTTTCAGCTTCATGCATTACATTTTCCAGTTGAATTATGACAGACATTGAGCAAAAAAAGATCATTGTAAGCTCTCCAGAACAGTGTATTTGTTTCTAGGCTCTATAAAATGCCAATACATAAGTGGATTTCTAACTTCTATGTGAGACTTAAACAGGTTGACATCAGTGTATGTAACCCTTTTGGTTTTAACTTAAACCTATTAACTATATTAAAACCCCCACCTATAGTATTCTTCTATATAAGTATCTGTCTCCATCTGTACATAATGTCTGTACATTCTTAATTCAGCAGTATTCTGACCTTGAGAAGGCCATTAACACCTTGGTCTCAAACTTCCATGCTGCTTCTTCTGATAACCGGCCTACGCTGAAGGCAGATGAGTTCAAGAATCTCCTCTCCTCCCAGCTGCCAACTTTAGTCAAGGTAAAACCCATGGTGCTATTCATTCCAACAGATAGCAATGACTTAAAGCGGTTGTTACTCATTTCCTGTGATTGTACGTAGTGTGGTAATAGTGTAACAGCTGAGAAAATGCGACAGCAAAACCAGTTAAGTGATTACATTATGTTAACAATGATATTAGGTCTATACAGGTTTTTGTATCGTTTTAAGTCCTGTGTGTTACTCGTGGTGTTTTGTCTTTGTGTATGAAACACAGCGCACCGTCTTTGTTATTACTGACTCCATGTGCTGGAAAGACCAGTGTTGTTGAACTTTTAAGCCAGCATTCAGGTCTTAATTATTATCTGTATTTCTAAATTATTTTGGTAGCAAAAATGTTTTTTTTAATGTCATATACACACAGGTGTAAAATATATATCATCCCCAAATGCCTGTAATGTTGTCAACATATTTCTTACAGAAAGGTTCTGGCAACCACAACTGCCTTTGTTAACCATAATTGAGCTTTTTGTTCAGTCGGAGGGATTGGTTGGTTTCACAGAGAATGTTTGCCTCAGAAAGAGGTGTGGACTGATTACACAGATCAGTTTGAACTCAGGTTGAGCCAGAGAAGGACACTGGGTGTGGCTCCATCGAGAGAGCAAAATGGTGGCTGCCGTTGATCTGAAAGATAAATAATTTCTCCTGCTGTCAAACTGACTCTGCTGTTCAGTTACAGTCGGTATCATGTTATGGCAGGCCTTCTACAGCTTAAGGGAGAACCTCTAACATCTAGATTTTGTGTTTCTTTTAGCTGAATGAAAATGCTCTGAGGGATATGGTACTGTAACATTTGAACAATACTTCAGTGATCCCGTATTTCAGTGCTGATGTAATTATGCTCATAGATCATGTTTTGACGTGTTTGTAACAGAAGAGTGAAAAACTGTCCAGACTGAATAGAGTTAGAGAAAAAGCATCTTAGCATAGAATTAATATAAATCTTGTAGTTTAATAATTAGATTATCTTTAAAGATATCAACTGAAAGTTAAAATTTGTTGTACTGGCTGTGTTTGAATTTGCAGAGTAAGTGTTAAAGCTGTTACAAATCTTTTCAAAAACTAAAAAGAGTCCTAAGAATATTTATTACGGAGCCATACAGACAAACCACATGAGGGCGACAAAGTACCAGCTTTCAAAAGCGAAAAACTTTGTAAAATAGGTTACATTTTGACAGACTACATGAACACCAGTGAGTTTCTTTCTCTGTCTCTCTCTCCTTTTCTCTAGTCGGATAATGTTGGAGAGGTGCTGAAGCAAATGGGTGTGAAAGATGGGGAAGGCATCAGCTTCAAGCACTTCTGGAGCCTGATCCAGAATTTGGCCTCAACCCAGCATAGTGTGCTGAGCCCTGAGAAGTTGTCCAAATGCACCTGCCTTTTACTATGAAGCCATGGTCTCCGACTACATCTGCCACTAAGATCTGGTCTCTCTGCATCGCCACATTTATCCAGAATCACTCATCTCCAAACAAAACACTAACTTTCCTTTCTAAGCATTCCAATAAATAAACACATTTTGTATTTCAAGATGTCTTTATATATATATATATATATATATATATATATAATAAACAGTGCAGTACAGCCATCATCTCTCCTCATATCAAGTATCAGGTAAATCTTAATGTACAGATCAGTTAACTACTTCATGTACTAGAATTGAACTGGAGTCGTTTTTCACTTGCAACTGGATTTGCAGCTTCCCATAAGTGCATTTAACAATTGTTTCTCAGTAAAAAATATAAAATAAAATGTTTCCTTTTTTGTAATAACACTACCATAATAGTCTAAAATATGTGTATTTCAAGACATAGATATGTACTGAGTGGTTTATGTAAACAAAAACAATAATAACAAACATTTTTATTTATATTTTGTGATACTGTTTTTATGGCCAAAATCAATAACACCCTGAATTATTGTCTAATAAAATTCATATCAAAAATCGTCAGTTGTTGTTGTTTTTTATCAAAATGTATAATTCTCAATGTTTAAATAACCTCATTTATAATCAACTGTAATTTGATTTAGAATCAGCTGTCATTGTGCAACATAAATGTTACTAAGTCTGCCTTAGTGTAAAAGAGTGAGGTAATGTCTGACAAAAAAAACACACAATTACTATATTGTATTAGTCTTAGGTCTTAAGAACTGTGCTGAATAAGGTCCTTTTTTATTTCTTTTTTAAGTGTAGGATTTCGTGAGAATTTAGCCTTCACCACAAAGATCTGGTGACCACACCAGGTGTGAATGCATTTCCTATCCTCCTACATTGTCCCTTTATGCTGTAAAAGCAGTTCCACACTTGTCCACATAGACCCGATAATGTATTGAATTGGAAGTCTTTTTTGCAACTCTTGCAAACCCTAATTTGCATTTAGATGTTCAGCTAAGAAAGTCACAGGTGAACAGACCAATGCTTTCTACTGTGCTATGCCACAACAATTTTTTAAGGTAGACACCCTACAACTGATATACCTGTATATTGCCCAACAACCATTATTCTGATCGAACAATAATCATTGATTTTGGTCAAATATTAGAGTAATTATTTCCAGTTTTAAGTTCAATACATGCATGCATTCATTCATAACCTTTGACCTTTAAAATGGGCTCCACATCCTGATTATGTTCCAGAAAGATAATAACTCTGCTGTTGAATAAGATACAAATACATACGTTTGAGAGTACTGCCCCAGTGACAAGCTGTTGTACTTCTAAATGCAAAATGTTTGAAATTTTTAGTAAAATTGTTCTTGGAAACAATTGAGACTGAGTTCCTGTTTTGTTTATTTAGCTCAAGCAACATGATGCCAATCCCATGAAATGCATAAACCAGTTTAAATCAGTTTATGCAATCCCCGGGAATTAAAACCAATGGGTGAACTATCCCTTTAAGAAACAAATGCTGATGTTGATTGTGTTAAGACAAATGTGAGGTTTTTCACAACTAAAATTAATATCACAGCTTGATACAACTGAGAATGTTTATTAACACCAGCAGTTCAAATGTCACAGGTTCAGTTTGAAAAGACTTTGAAGACTATTACTATTTTTGTACATGAAATGTACTGCTGATGGTGAGTCATAGAGTCAAAGAGCTTGCAAAACATGAGGGTGAAAAATTTAAACACGGAAAAAATCAAATCAAACAAAAAACAGCAGTTTTGATGAATACTTGAAATCGACCTGTTCATATGTTGGTATTTATTGATATGTTCTATATATTTATCACTTGTCCTGACCACCAGCTGTTAAGCAACACACCAAACAAAGACGTTTAGATATTATTATGCCTAAAAATATATAATAACAACTTCAAAAAGGAGGCCAAAAAGTACAGAGTTCCTGGTTTAATGCTGCCCAGGAAGTATGTGGCCTGAGCCCATGCTTAAGCTACATGGTGAGACATGAGGGTCAGACATCCAGCTTCGATTAGCATTATCATATTTCCACTTGTATTACTGTTAGTTGCATTACATATGTTCAATATGAGACTGTATTATATAGTTCGTTTGAAACATGTTCTCTGTCCATGTAAATGAACTGACCCATTAAGGCTAGTTCACACCAAGGAAATTACTAAATATAGGTGCAAGCAACAATTAACAGTTGTTGGGCCAAGCACAACAAAGGCAAACTGAGGAGATAATCAAGCATGGCAGGGAGCATCAGAACATGGTCATCATTTCACATATGAAGTGAAGAGGTGGGTTTTCAATCCCCTTGTCTTATATTATAGCATATGCTGAATACATAATCATAGTTCTCCACACTTCTAAAGACTGTATAATAATAATTTGTTACATGTATGTAGCGCTTTTCTGGGTATTCACAGAAAGGGGGAATCTCCTCAACCCCCACTAGTGTGCACTGTGCAGCATCCACCTGGATGATGCGACGGCAGCCATGTTGCAGCAGAAGGCCCACCACACGAGGAGACAGAGTGATGAAGCCAATCAGTGTATGGGGATTATTACGAGGCCTTGAGGGTCAGAAGCCAATGGGAAAAATTGGCCGGGGTAACACCCAACTCTTTTTCGAAGGACATCCTGGGATTTTTAATGACCACAGAGAGTCAGGACCTCGGTTTAATATCTCAACCGAAAGACGGTGCTTGTTGATAGTATAGTGTCCCACTGTCCCCATCACTATACTGGGGCGTTAGGACCCACACAGACCACAGAGTGAGCACCTCCTGCTGGTCTCACTAACACCTCTTCCAGCAGCAACCTAGTTTCCCCTGGAGGTTTCCCATCCAGGTACTGACCAGGCTCAAGCCTGCTTAGCTTCAGTGGGCAACCAGTCTTGGGCTGCAGGGTGATATGGCTATTGAAGAGCCAGCTTCGAAATAACTTAGAACACAGAAACACTACTAAGTTGGTCTTTACATATCTTATATGACTATCATGAAAACCACATAATAAAATGAATAAAAACAAAGTTTAAACTGATAACTCTTTTTTTATAAAATATATTCAGATGTATTATACATATTTATTCTCTGGAAGCAGGGCTAAATGAGTAAAAGCTGTTTCTGCATTCCTGACATGACCCTCAGTCTCTCTCGGATACCAAAAACAGACATTGCTTGTAAAATAAATACCAGAATAGGTACACTAGTTTTAAGAAAACTCTCTGTCAACTGACTGAACTTCAAATTTGACTTTCTGGACTCCTGGACTTCGTTTAGCATATTGGTCTCACTATGGGGTTTAACTGTACTTCCCCTGAAGTTTCAGCAATGGGCAGTATAACATTGCCAAGATATTATCAAAAATGCCATGCTGCACCTTAATATCACATTTGATCATTTCTATTTTACCTCAAACACGAGTGTGACTTTGGACAGTTAGTGGCTCGGGAGGGTTTGAGTTAGAGATTCCAAATTTGCTACGGTCAAGGTTGAGACTGTTGTCTATCTTTATAAACAAAGTTTTTAAAAAATCATTCTAACTCTAAGAGAATAGTGGAGCCCACACCACAACTATAATGGTAATGCCACAAAGAAAACAAAACAATTTTGAATCACTTTTAGAGCATTTTCATTTCAGCTGACAGTTAACATTATAGTTACTATTAGGAATTCTCAATGTATCCATGGTAGTAAAATAATGACAGGTGTGTTTGAAACAAAAAAAGAATGTTGAACTGAATTGAAAAAAGTATGTATTATGCAGTGCTTGCAATTTAATGCACTGCATTTTGACTGAAATTAAACATTGTCAACACACACACACACACACACACACGCTTAGTGTGGCTTAAGCTCAGTATACACCTTATTGATGATATACAATATATACCGGCATGCAGATGCATTTCCCATAGGAAACCACTATAAATATATATATATACACACACATACTTAATATGGCATTAATGAATTAAGACAGTGCCATAGATTTACACATATATAAATATATATATATATGTAACGGATGTATGCCAGTAAGGGCTGTGTGTAAACCTCATTCCCCTGACCTCAAAAAGAGCGATTGACGCTAGAGTCTGTAGCCTTTAGCATCCTTGGTAGAGCGTCCGCCTCCCGCACCAGAATCCCAGGTTCGAGACCCGCTCGGTACAAGAACAAGTTGTGATGGTGTGGACCCGGGCGGGGGGGTTACATATATATATATAGATATAGACCAAACTACACTAGAGGATCAATCAATGTCAGAGCCTGTGCATGTGGTCACATGTACACTTGTCTCAATGCTTTCAAATCCAGTGGTCAAGTCTGGTTGTCACAAATCTGCTGGTTTCAGCATGTCAAAGTCTGATTGTATCGCTATCCCAAGTCTGGTGGTCTCTGTGCTTCCTATATCAGTCCAGTGATCCCATGTCTTGTGATCTGGTCCACCACTGGTGCTGGTGGTCTTAATCACGGAGGCCGCTGCAAGTATGACCTGAACCATTTGAGTACCATCCCAGAAAACCAGACCCAGTTTTACAGTCTTTCTAGAAGTATGTTATGATTGACAGTGTCAAACGTAGCACTAAGATCTAGTAGCACCAGCACTGATAGTTTGCCAGAATCAGAATTAAAGCCAATATAATGTATTATCTTAATGAGTGCTGTCTCTGTGCTGTGGTGTGTTCGGAAACCAGATTGAAAATGGTCCAGGTGAGTATAAGTAGCTGTTAAGCTGATTAACAACTAACTTTTCATCTTTTCGTCTTGCATATAAGATTCTGAAATTGTTTAGTCAAATTAATTCTGTTGTTGTCAGGTCTCTACAGAAATTATAATAAAGGCCATAAGCAGGCCTTTATTTTGGACTGGGCTGACCCTTTTGATGTTTTAGCAAAAGTAAGTCAGAGAAGTGAAGGACCTCATCCTTTTTCATCTAACAACTCATAGCATAGATGACCACAGAGGTATGAGGGGAATTTTCAACCACATCATGTTATTTCCTGTCACCAAAAAAAGAAAAAGAAAAGGGTAATTGAGGCCACATTCACACAGCAACAGATTACAGTTTTCAGTCCTGTATTTGAGTCCTTAATACGGTTGCGTTCACACAGAGTACGGTTAATGATGAGAATAACAATGGCATTCTATAACCAAACCCACACCTGTAAGTTTTCAGGACTCACAACCAAAGTACTCACTAAAGTAAAAGTACAGATATCTCGCCAGAAAATTACTTTGGTAGAAGTTAACGTCACTTTATAGAATATCACTTGAGTAAAAGTTTGTGATATTTCTTGCACTTAAGTATGATAAGTATTTTTTTTTATATTAAACGTACTTAAGTTTTGAAACTAAAAGTACAAATAAATGCAAAATGGAAAGTGAGCGCGCGTGCGCACACACACATACAACACACACACAAATATATATTTTGAGCAGATTATGTTCAGTTTTAACTCTTTCTTTCATTTTGTATTTTTGGTTAAACATAAAAAGCTTACCCATAAGAAGCTTACTTAGTCTCTTTTATTCCAACATATAAGAAAACATTCCTGTAATTTGCATCTGAAGTGGCATTTAGATGTATTTACAGTTTAATGTAGCTCAGAGGGGACACGGATGCATTTAACCTGCATAAATAATGCCTTGTTTTAAATATGAAATGCTGATATTTTCAATGATTTAAAACATGAGAAATATTTTTGAAATGTGAAGTTAAAATTGCTAGTAGGTGGCAGAAAGTGACTACTAATGAGTGAGTCTGAGATATTCAATCAATTCATTAAAATGGCTGATTCAATCAGGAACAAAGCATTTGACTTTATTAAAGGGGTGGTTGACTGTTTTTTTCTAGGCTTGATTGTGTTTATGGGGTGAAATAAAACAGTTAATTCTTTATTTAAAAAAAAACATATTTCGCATAATTTACAAAATTTCACTGCTGCACAGAGAGTTGGAGTCTGGATCCTTGAGTTGTGGTGTGAACAAAAAGGGTTCTGAGATCACTTAAGTGATGAAGAAGACCAAGAATAAAACGGTTATTTTATTACTTAGTTACATTGCATCACTGCTCACAACTACATACTCAGAAAGCCTGCGCTGTGTGAATGGAACTGGACTGGACAACTAATTTGCCTGTCACATCATACAGTGTGAGAGAGCTTCTCTGTGCTCAAATGCATGCAAAGAAATGAGCTGTGTGTCATCCGAATATTTAGCTCCAGTAACTGTTCTCCAGATATAAAGCTGCTGTGGGCTGCAGAAGATTTAGCAGATGAAGTTGCAGTTTGATAGAACTGTAAGTAAATGCGGCTGTCAAGCCAAAATACTGACAGTGTGAACGCAGCCATACAGAATGCAATGTCACTAACTCATTTAAAATACCTGCCCAAAACACTACAGCAAATTTACGTGAAATAAACCTGCTCCCTGTTACAAGGCGAACGAGACGTGCAGATCAATTTAAAAGGCTTTTATTCATAAATGAGGTCAGTAAACAGGCAAGATTCAGATAATGGCAAACAGGTAAAACACAGGCAAGACAAAGAGTAATCCTAGAACAAGAGTGGGTCTTCGATCAGCAAATGATATCCAGAGGGCTTGACAAGAGGGGTAATCCATAAAATCAAATGATAGTCCAGACAGGGGCGGACAGAATCTGAAATAGCAAGGCAAAGGGTTAATCCAAGAGATACAGGCGAGAATCAGGTAACAGGTGAACACAAGACTAGACTAGACTAGAAACTATGACAAGAACTGTGGTCCGGGGTGAAGTGCAACAGTTAGTGTAGTGCAAGCGTCCATGTGGTGAGCGGGTGAACTCTGGTGGTGAGTGAATGGAAGTTCATAGACTGTATTTGTGACATAGTCCCCCCACAAGGAGCGGCTTCCAGAAGCTCCTAACCCACTAAAATCCAGGAGGGCAGTGGAGAGGAGGTGGAACAGGGGAAGGGACGGAGGGCCAGGTCCACGTGGAAGTGGAGAGACTGGGGACAGAGGCAGAGCCAGCAGGACAGAGCACCAATTTGGAGCAGAAAACCAGAGTGAAAGGCGGCCAGGGCGGAGCCAGAGGCCAAGACAGGGCCGACAGAGCAGGGGCCCACCAGGGTGGAGCAAACGGAACGGGAGTCCACCATCGTGCACAATTAAAAGAACTGCGCTTCAGTCATGTTGTGCTGATAAGCGCTCCATTCAGCTCCTATGTGAGGTTAGTGCTTTTAAAAGCACAGAAGGCGCGATTCAAATAATTAATAAATAGCCTGATTCTAGGTTTCCATTAACCGTCCGTTGTATAAATACTGGGGGAGGGTGTTTTTGCTAGTTTTGGTTATTGGGGGGGGGGAGGGGTAAATATAATTCTGTTAAGATTCTAAAGTAATTTAATCAATCCGACAAAGTGTGATGGCAGAGTTGTATTAGATGGTGTGTCTAAAGTTGTACGTTTCTAACATAATTGAAACTGACTGTGAAAATGTTATATTTCTGATTGAATTCTAAAGTAACTGAATTGATCCGAAGTAGTGTGATCACAGAATTATTTCATGATTGTTGTGTTATAATGTAGTGAGTCTGATGTACCGCGACTGTTAAGTTTTAAACAGTAACCCGAAGCAGTGTGGTTTTTGCCCAACGTACTGTGGAACTGTTTTTAATCTGATGAATATCAGTTTGAGCCCGAAGAACTGTGGCTAGAAAAAAGGCTGTTTGAGAAAATATATATGTAAAAAAATATATATATAAAAAAAGGGACCCGACGTATGGTGGTTTTGTCCAATGTATTGTGACAAACATTGTTATATATATTTATTTCAAGCAGTTGCTAAATTTGAAGCTGTAAATGCATGTTTTGTCTGAAGTGTGAGACATTAAGTTTAAAGGAAAAACGTACTGTAGTGTGGCTATCTTGTTCATATGCTAAGAATTTCTAAAACGGTGAATACATAGACTAACAGATATCTTATATTTTACTTGTAGTCATTGAAAAAAAAGAGAGAACAAAGTTTTGAATTACCATACATAGTTCAATAAGATTTTGAAAATGGAAGAAATTATTGTTAAATACATCGCTAAACATGGCACTCAGGGAATGTTTGATGGAATAGAGAAGATTTTTGATAAACCAAATGAATGGGCCATCTCTAAATTTGAAAACTATCCAAAAATTCCTAGGAACAAAAAGGAAAAATTGTACTTCAAGCAGTTCTTGCATCATACACAGTAACAAAGAGGAGAGTAGATAAGCAAGAGGCTGAAAATGAGCGACTCTGTTTAGGAGTAATATCTACTAAAAATTACCATGCAAGTGAAACAATATGGAAAGAAGAAGAGATTAGGATGCAGAAAGAGATCACACGTCTTACAACTAACAATAACATACTTCCTCTATGATCCTCTGTAGAAGCATTGTCCAACGATTTGGAGGAAGCAAAGAAAGCTTGTCAGCTTGTGATAAAGAATGGCACAACTAAGAAACACAGCAGTAAGACACCGTTAGCGGTCACGCTGTGCATCCCAATTCCAGAAACACTAGATTTGCAGGAAGATGAGAGTTGGGAAAGAGATTTTGAATCATTCAGTTCTCAGTATTCTGGCTGCACAGCTATATTCCCTATGGCACCATTTCATGCTACTACAACTATGCGTACTAGTGAGGAAGGAGAAGAACCAATGACCTCTACCATGGTCAGAGGTTTTAATCCAAATAAACTGGAAGCTGTGATCAACAACATTGGAAAATTTGACCCTGCTAAGCGAGATTCATTAGATTTTCTAAATAAATTGGAAAAATATGCTGAGAATTTCAAATTTACAGATGGCGATGCATGCGTTTTGTTAAGAATGTGCTTACCTGACAATTTGTCTGGAGCCTTAACTCAGAAAGTAAAGGACATAACTTAAAATAAGTTAGAGAGGAAACAGGCATTGCTTGAAATCTTAGGTGTGATGTCAGTTAAATGGGATAACATATATGAAATCCAAATGAGGAAAGGGGAGCATCCAGCTACATTTTCAGAACGACTACAGGAGATGTTTAAAACGTTTAGTGGCGATCCTGATATTACTCGGAATGATGTCCGTTTCAAGTCTGCCTTGATTAGCAAATGTGACTCACTCACCCATTCTGCTATGAAAATTATTGAGACACCTCAATCTGATTATAGTGACATTATTGCTAAAATGACACAGTTTTACAATAATAAAGCTAATACAAAGAAAACATCCCGTGTCTGTAATAAGTGCTAAAAAGCCATATCAGAGTAGTGGTCATAAGGTCTTTTGGAAAAGAGAAGATCATGTCAGTGGAGAAAGAGGAGAGACCACCTCCTTATAACCCTGATATTCTCCCTGTATGTTCTTCATGTAGCAAAGAGGGGCATATTTCTAGGGAATGTACATTTTCCCTTGACAAAACAGGTCCAAAAATGTATTTACACCAACTACAGACCAAAGTAGACAGGCTGAGTAAGGAGAATGAGGAACGCGTTCTCATATGGAGAAGCAGAATTCTCACGGCAAGTCTAATTCAGCATAGGGATCTAAAGCCTCCATAACACGTGTAGCACCACTGTCACGAGACAATCATGGTAGACCAATATTGCTGTTGGAGGCTGATGCAATGATTGGTTAGTGGATTCTGGTGCTTCCTTAACAATTCTTAAATCAGATAATACCTCACAGAAAAGTAAAAATACAAAATTACAATAACGTCAGAGGGTTTTGATGGCACAATTTCTCTAGCATCACAAACCTAGAGTATTTAAACTGCTTGGTTGCTGCTTTAAGATGTGAGAAGCCGATTAGTCACCAGAAGAAACGGACAGCAGCTTGTAAGTGTTTGCAATACTTGTTCATAGATCTGTTGTTTAAATTATATACTTGCTGCTTGGAAGGACTACATCATTTCCTACCAATTTTTATTCTGAATTTTCGTTGAGGTTTATAGTTTTGATAGCACTTACTGGTAATTATAATCATTTGCGCCTCCATTGCTCCTTGGGCAAGGTGTTAGTTTCATCTCGAGCTATTAGCACTCTGTTAGTTTATTGGCTGGGCAAATCAGAAGCTGGTCACAGCTGTTTTCACTCTAGCCTATTAGACAGTGTACTTATTTGATGTCCGAGCGGGTTGTTGCTCGGATAAAGTTGCACAGGAAAAAGTTGTCGGTATTTACACTCGTCTGTCTGCACACGAGGCGGCTGAACGCTTCCGCAGATGCTTCCGTGTCAGTGCTCGGACATCATAGTCTTCTCCATGATTGTGTAGCCTAGTGAACCAAATGGAGAGACCATTTTGAAGGCTCAGGAAACCTTTGCAGGTGTTTTGAGTTGATCAGCTGATTGGCATATTTTAATTTGTTGAGATGAATTGGTGGGTTTTTGTTAAATGTGAGTCAAAATCATCACAATTAAAATAACCAAAGACTTAAACTACTTCAGTCTGTGTGCATTGAATTTATTTAATACACGAATTTCACAATTTGAGTTGAATTACTGAAATAAATGAACTTTTCCACAACATTCTAATTTATTGATATGCACCTGTATATTAGTGGTTGTTGACACATTCAGCAAATGGACTGAGTTATTCCCAGTCAAGTACTTTGGGAACACATTTTCTGTAGATTTGGTCTTCCTCTGAGTTTAGAAAGTGACAGAGGCACCCATTTCACAGATAAAGTTCATACAGACCTTACAAAAATGCTGGGAATAAAGCATCGGCTTCACATAGCACAACACCCACAATCTTGGTTTTAACAGAACAATAAACAAAAAATGGTGTTAGAGAATGGTTCCAATTGGGCTCAAAACCATCCAAGTCTATTAATGTCAGTTAGGGGAATTGTTAACAAAAGCACAGGCTACAGCCCCTATGAATTAATGACAGGAAGGAAAATGAGATTACCTGAACACCTTCTTTTTGAAGTCCCCAAGCCTATGATTGAAGGGTGGATGACTGAAAATTATCTCAAGAATCTGTGTAGCTATTTACCAGCCATGTATTACCAAGTGGCTCACAAATTCGACTCAGTCAAAAATACAACAAGATGTATTATGATCAGGATGTGTACGATCATAAATTCGAGCTTGGTGACGAGGTCATGGTAAAGAACTACCACCATGAGGGTCCATGGACCGCTAACTGGGTGGGACCAAACACAGTGATCGATAAATGTGGAGATGAAGTCTACAATATCTGTCATAAGTCTAAAAATAGAAAACAGGTTAAGAAATGGTTCCACATTGATCAAATTAAATCCTATAAACATTCAGAAGGCAATCCTACAGAGCAATGTGTATAGGAAAAATAATAATGTATAAGTAAAAGTGAGTGTGTGTGTTTTCATTTATCAGTATATTGTTTGCTGTGTTATGTGGGACAAAAAAAAGCGATGTCGAGAAGAGAGTGTGACAGAGATGTACAAAGATCTTTTGACAACTGGTGTTCCTGAGGTACCATGGATCAGATGCTACCAGAAAAAAACACTCAAAGGATTGCTCAGAGAGAATCTGTTCTGGACAGAAGCTGTTAGGATTTGTTTTACAGCATGCTTGGAGCCACCAGAACGGGTTTAGGCATTTCCAACTGGATCAGTGCTAAGGAACTTAAACAGAATGAACTTAAACTCAAAGCTCTTGTAGGGCAACAGGTTCTGCAAACAGATGCATATCTGCAAGAGGGACTAAGTGAAGAAAGACAAACTGTAAAGGATGTCCACACAATAGCGTCTGCCCTCTCCATTATAGCTTGACAAACTAAAAAAGCTTTCAACACTATGCAGAAACAAGTATACTCTGCACAATTTGCCCCCATTAAACATCAGGAAATAACCCGTATTTTGGAGGAAGTGTTGGCTGGTAAGTTTCCGTCAATGCTTTTCACAGAGGAAGTCATTATGAAGTGGTTTGGATTGAAAGATTGCTTTAATCCACCATCAGACAGATTCGGTGGTTTATGAGACAGATGAATGCTTTGCTGTTGACTGTGTCAGTTAGGCATGGGCCGGTATGAGCTTTTCACTTGAGTCTTCACGTGAGTCTCTGTCGTGATCGAGGGTGAAAGAGGGAGAAATGAAGATGACACAAATAGTTTACTTACAACCTGGAAGTATTTATTTAGCGATTGGCGCTAAAACGTCATCTGTATGGAACATCGTTTTGTACGGAACATTAGTCTACGTGACCGGAAAAATTCCCGTACGGCAGACTTGGTGTTTTTCGACGGGGAAAAAAGTTGCAGGGATTCATCTCCTTCGGCCATCATCATATCCGAACAGTGTTCATAGCCGAACACTGACTGCTTGCAGCCTGCACCAACCGGTGGGGGAGGGGCCGTGTGACTCGTGCTTTCTTCACTGCACAGAGCTAAGGGAGTCCTGCACTTTCCGTCTTTGACGACACGTAAAAAAAACTGCGCATACCGCAGGAATGGTATAACGAAAAATTTTAGTGGTTTTGAAACCGTGACTTTTTCAAACCACGGTATACCTTGAAACCGGTCATCGCCCCATGCCTAGTTTCAGTAGTTTTTCAAAAGGAACAGGTGTTCAAAAATAATCTAAGTGTGGGAAATCTGGGTGAGATATTACAAGATAACGTTTTGAAGGAATGGAAGGACCTACCCAGATTTGTCACTCAGTTGCCATCAGGAGAATGGTGGGGAATACATGCTGAATGCTGTGACAAAACTCCATTTGGGTTTATCTGTGAGTGTGATGTTTTGCAAAAACAACCATTGTGTGGAGCACAATAGACAAACTATGAATCATGTGAAATCAACCTGACTCATCTTCACATTAATTTCACTAGGGTAATAGTTTCAGACAAGAAATCATGTATTACCACGACTTTAAATCACTTTTCCATCTTTGTCGATAATAACCAGACATTATGTCCAATTAATGATACTTAATTTTGTATAACTCCCAAGTCAACCTGGTCTATAGGAAATTATAATTTTCCATATGTAAACACCACCCAACAGGCAATGTCAGTAAATCCGAAAGAACAATTGGGCTTTGTAGAAGAGATCCCTGAATTTGATTTTGAGCTACCAAAACTGGATGATATGCTAATGTGTTTAATGCAAAGGAAAGACAACCATATTGTTAAAGCTCAACAAGGTCTTAATGAAAAGGATAAAGCTTTAACTAAATATGTGCCAATGCATTATGTTATGCTGTATGTGTTCTAAGGTAAAACGTCAAATTGCAGATAGTTCAATGATCAATGTTGGACGTTCCAGTTGGTTGTGATGGTTCTCGATTACCTCTTCTAAACCCTAGAAACATTTTCCAAATTTAAACAAACTTGTTTATCAAACATTTTTTTATAAATAAATGTGATAATTTTGCTCAGTGTTGTGAGGTGTCGACCCAATGACAGTTAAAATGTTCCTTTGGCCAGAGGGGAACAACTTAAGGCAGGGCTTCACCGCCACTGGGCACCTACCCAGGAAGGGAGATGTAATCTGTGTAAGAGAGTGGATGTGATGCTTCTTTTGGGCCAAGAGCATCAAAGAGGGGACTGTAAGAATTTATCGTCTAGCCTCGACCAGCTTCCACTCCAAATTGTGTATTACACAATATTAATTTCCCTACAAAGAGCTTAATTATCATATAAATGGTGCTTACATTTAAATAATATGTAAATAGTATCTACGGAGTGATAATTTGTCACTTATAGCATAGGAACGGCAGTAGGCCATCGAGAACCATCTGCAGACCAAAAGGGTACAGGAAACAACTGATAGGTATTCTATTTAATCGTATCACCTTAACATTTGGTTGTTCTCACCTGAAAGTCTACCAAAGATGAGGGAACGGAAGACCATCACTTTCATTGTTATCCGCAATTTACATTTAAAACTAAACTTCATTTACACGTTGAGCGGGAAGATGAACGTAATACAGTATAAAATGTTGGAGCTTAGGATGTTGGTTGTTCATTCCAACTCCTTTGAGCCCAAGGTACAACATGTACTTTGTCTTTGCTGTGCTGCAATAAACAGTTTCATCAAGATCTTCAATGTCCTCATACTTTTTTCTTACACACGTCACTTTTTGTGGGACTGAATTTCTTCAAAAAATTATTTTAAAAAACAATAATTATCTTAATAATAGAAATAATGAGCGCTATTTTTGTTTTCACTGATGTGCAACCTGTTAATATAGGTTAACATCTCAAAAAAAATATTTTAGGGCTTCATGACACTTTAAGTGGGGGACTATGTAATTTTTCTGTCTTGCCCATGGATCTGATTATCTTTGTTTGCTTTGTTTTTCGTTTGTTTTGTTTTTTAAATTAACTTTACAAATGGATTCTTGCCTCTCTTTGCTCATTGTGTTGAAGCACTAAGCAGCCATGTTAGATTCAGAAGTTGAACATGTTACAATTCCTCTGAGAGTGTGAGTCAGATCTTTGACTTGAGAGGGTGTTCCAGTTAAAAGTTCATATTGGGAGAATGTCCAACTTCTGAGTACAAATTGAATGCGACATTAGTGATATGATATTGTTCTGGTAATTTTGTGCCAGGGCCTTTTATTTTATTTTATTTTATTTTACGTAATTTTTCAAGATTTGTCATAGGCACGTCATGGAATATTATTTTTACCACACCTTTGACACCCACAATCACACAACCATCATAAAATGATAGGTTAGAAAGGCAGCATGAGTCATTTTTGACCACCTGTTAATTCAATGGGAAGAAACTATGACTATGCAAACTATGCAATTCTATTACATTTACATTTAGTCATTTAGCAGACGCTTTTATCCAAAGCGACTTACAATTGGGGAATACATAAAGCTATTAATCTAGAAGAGGCAAACAGATAGAGGAAGTGCCCGTAACACCAAGTCTCAGGCATTGTTCAAATAAGTACAAGCTAGCAAGGGAAGGAGAGAAAGATAAAGAGAAAGATGAAGATTTTGAAAAAGTGAAGTTTTTTTTAATTTTTATGATGAAGTCAAGTAGAGTTGAAAGAGATGAGTTTTCAGTTGTTGCTTGAAGATTGACAGGGATCCAGCAGTCCGGATGGGGATGGGAAGATCATTCCACCGGCCAGGAACGGTGAACGAGAATGTTCTGGAGAGTGATTTTGAGCCTCTCTGTGATGGTACCACGAGGCGTCGCTCACTAGCAGATCTCAGACTTCTGGAGGGAATGTAAATTCGTAATAGTGAGTGCAAGTAGGTGGGTGCTGAGCCTGTGGTTGTTCTATATGCAAGCATCAGTGTCTTGAACTGGATGCGAGCGGCAACTGGTAGCCAGTGCAAGGAGACAAAGATAGGTGTAACATGGGCTCTTTTGTGCTCATTGAAGACCAGTCGTGCCGCCGCATTCTGAATCATTTGTAGAGGTTTAATTGTGTTTGATGGAAGGCCAGCCAGACGAGCATTGCAGTAGTCCAGTCTGGAAATGACAACGGCCTGGACAAGAAGTTGTGCAGCATGCTCTGTCAGAAAGGGCCTGATCTTTCTGATGTTGTGTAGTGCAAACCTGCAAGATCGAGCAGTCTTCGCAATGTGCTCTTTGAAGGTCAGCTGGTCATCGAAGATTACACCAAGATTTCTGACCGAAGCTGATGGGGTAATTGTTGATGAACCTAACTGAATCGTGAAATCATGCTGTAGAGTTGGAGTTGCAGGGAAGACAAGAAGCTCAGTCTTTGCCAGGTTGAGCTGTAGATTATGTTCTTTCATCCATGCCGAGATGTCCGCCAGGCAGCCTGAGATCCGTGCAGCTACCGTTGGATCATCTGGTCGAAATGAGAGATAGAGCTGTGTGTCATCAGCATAGAAATGGTAGGAGAAGCCATGTGCCTGTATAATGGGAGCCAGTGATGTATTGTATGTGGAGAAAAGGAGGGGTTCAAGAACCGATCCCTGAGGAACCCCAGTTACCAATTGATGTGCTTTGGATACCTTCCCTCCCCAGGCCACCCTGAAAGACCGACCAGTGAGATACGATTCAAACCAGCGGAGTGGAATCCCAGTGATATCCAGTGATGAGAGGGTGGACAGGAGGATCTGATGATTGACAGTGTCAAAAGCGGCAGACAGATCCAGCAGAATGATTTGGAATCGGCTTTTGCAATCCGCAGGGCTTCAGTGACTGAGAGTAGCGCAGTCTCAGTTGAATGGCCACTCCTGAAACCTGACTTTTTAGCGTCCAGTTTGTTGTTCTGTGAAAGTAACAATGAGACCTGGTTGAAGACAACCTGTTTGAGTGTTTTGGCTATGAATGGAAGGAGAGAGACAGGTCTGTAGTTTTCTAAAAGAGAAGTGTTTAATGTAGGGTTTTTGAGCAGTGGTGTTACCCGAGCCTGCTTGAATGCAGTGGGGAAGATGCCTGTGAGGAGAGATGTGTTGATGATGTGTGTGAGTGCTGGTAAGAGTGTGGGAGAGATTGCTTGGAGAAGGTGCGAGGGGTTTGGGTCTAGAGGACATGTTGTAGGATGGCTGGAGAGGAGAAGTTTGGATACTTCCGACTCAGTGAGGGAACAGAAGGAGAAGATGGGAGTTTGAGCAGTGGATCTAGTTGGTTGGAGGTCCTGTGTGAGTGGAGGTGAAAACTGACTACTGATTGCTTTAGTTTTCTCTGTAAAAAAAGTTACAAAGTCATCAGCTGTGATAGAAGTGGTGGGAGGTGGTGAAGGCGAGAATTACATGTTCTGAAGAGATTACGCATATCTTTTATAATTTTAAATATTTAAACATTTTTGTAATTTTTTTGAAGATTATATTGTTTCTACTGTAAATTTTACATAGAAGTTATTCTTAAAATACCAGGTTATTTTTAATGCAATTTAAAATCGGACATGACATTGATGTCATATGATTGTACCTGTTTCACTACAGATTATGGGGCAGATGTGTGTTTACCTTCTTATTTCCTAGGCATTGGTTTTCATGACCATTTCTGGGGATGATTACATAGTTCTATCAAGGAAGTGTGAGAATGCTCCATTTGTTCCAGGATTCAATCTTGCTGGAGAGGGATTTGATGTTGTGACAATGGAGCGAAAAAGTTCTTATGTGATCAACATTGGAAAATGGGATTTAGGGAATGGCACTTGTAAATTGGCAAAAACGTCTCTGTGTTCCGTATGTAACCCTAGTTCCTTGAGGGAACAAGACGTTGCGTCCAGAAACGTTAGGGTAGCACCTTCAACGTGACCAGTTCTGAATACAAGTGTAATCTGTAAAATGGAAGGGTGAGACGTCACGGGCGGGTGACGTAACGGCCAGGAAGCATAAAAGCATGTGCGATGGAACCGGCATCAGCTTCAGGAATTGAGCGACTGCTCACAGGGATGCCGGAAGTATGGCTTTCGAGACGCAGCGTCTCATTTCCTCTAGGAAATAGGGTTACATACGTAACCCAGATACATTCCTTTTCAGGAACTCAAACTGCATCCGGAAACGCTAGGGGAACAAGATGCCCACGCCGCCAGACTGACAAATCCCTGCCTGTTGTGTATGGAGCACAGCTAGGGCGAGAGAAAAAGGCCACAAGTGGCTAAAGTGGGCAGGGCCTGCGTCCTGAAGGCCAACTTCTGAGAAATGAGTCTAGATCCCCAGGAAAGTGGAGAGCAGAGGACTTGAGGCTATAGAATAGCATTCTGATCCAGCGCATAGCATAAGCTCTCTGGCCTGAGGCCTCAGCCACTGGAGGAAAGAATTAGTGTCTAGCCACTAATTGCCCACAAAGAGAGATGTGGTAGGCCGAATTTCTGCCACGTAAACCTTCAAGGTGGAGTGGGTCAACCCTGCGGAGAGTCGGGCCTGCAGGAACTCAATAACTGTACCAATCGGGCTGTACCAATTGACACAGTTGACTGTGTCAATATGGTGGTCTCCGCACCATGAAGTGAAAACACTTCAAGGCGTACAGTTTCCTCAATGAGGGAGCTCTGGATTGGAGGATGGTTTCAACAACCTTGGTCGAGAGACCAGAAGCTATGAGTTGCACCCCCTCAGGGGCCACCCCCACAACTTCCACATCTCTGGGCGGGGGTGATAGACTTGTGAGAGGAGATCCCTCCTGACTGGAATCTCCCATGGAGAGCCGTCGAGGAGAGAATTCAGGTCCGAGAACCATACTCAGCCTGGCCAGAAAGGTGCTACCAGAAGTAGACTGACCTCATCCCGGCGCACTCTCGCCAGAACTCCCGGGAGCAGAGCGATTGGGGAAAAAGCGTACAGACAAAGCCTCGGCCACGTCTGTACCATGGCATTCAGCCCCAGTGGAGCTGGATGAATTAGAGAGTACCAGAGGGGACGTTACACTGTCTCCTGAGTAGCAAACAGGTCCACTTGTGCCTGGCCAAACACTCTTCAGATCTGCTTCACCACCTCGGGGTGAAGCATCCATTCCACGGGCCTCGGCGCCTGCCTCGACAGGATGTCCGCTCCCATATTGAGATGTCCAGGAATGTGAACTGCTATCAGTGAGAGGAGTTTGTCCTGGGACCACCCAAGGATCTGTGTATGCCAGCCTGTACAGGGGGCGTGAACGCAGACGTCCTTGGTGGTTGATGTAAGAGACCACCGCTGTGTTGTTGGTGCTCGCACCGACACATGGTTGATCACTTAGGTCTGGGAGGAAGTGTTTCAATGCTCGAAACAACATCTCCAGCCAAGTGAGATAGCGGGTGGCCATCTTCATGACCGCTCTCCAACTGATGAGGGATGTGTCTGTTGCTAGCCTTATGTGGCAACACAGAGCTCCCAACACCGGGCCCTGAGACAAGAACCAAGGTGGAAAATGCAGCACCCAAACACTGGGCTAAACAGAAAGGGCTCCAAGCCAAGATGGACCTGCGAGCCCAATCAATGTGGGGGTTACGTTTAACCAGCCAGGTGTGACCCACATGTGACAAGGCTCGTGCCGCCTCAATTCCCCGGGCCAAACGATCAAAGACCTAGCTCCTCCGAGAATGCCTCAAAAGACTCACAGCAGGCCTGCTCGCTATCCCACATGGCTGTGCCCCACTCCCTCGCTTCCCCCACCAAGAGCGTGATGACATACGCTACACTGGATAGCTCCGTGGGAAAACAGGAAGGCTGGAGAGCAAAAATTTGCGAGCATTGTGAAAAAATTATCGACAGGAGTTGGGTTCACCCGAGTATGGAGCTGGCGGATTCAGATGCAGAGTGTGGGTGAAGGAGAAACTTTATTCTCGCCACAAAACACAAAATAACATACATAATATTTAATGGCTGCTTTGGACACCGAGATTCCAGAGCCGGCGGGCTGTGTCTGCAGGCCACACGAGCTGCTGGATCACCGTGCTTTCAGTTCTGCCGCACAAGGGGACAGAGGGACAGGTAAGGAACAGTGACAGTGCAAACACAAGCAAGGACAAAACAATCTACTCACAACGAGTAGTAGAAACACAGGGACATATATGGGAGAGGGGGAATGAGCGACAGGTGGGGGAGAGTCAGCTCGTAATCCGCGCACACCTGCTGCACGATCGGCACAGATTGCCCAGACCACGAGCTGCCAACATGACAGGACAACAAGGGGAGCCGGGAACGCACCCTGAACCGTGACAATTAACGTCTTAGAATTATAGCTTCTTACTGAGCTACTATAGAATGCCACATAAACCAGTTTTTTTTACTAGCTTACTTGCTTTTCAGGCGGTAACTGAGGACAACATTTTTAGTTGCTTAAACCAGAAAAGATTAAAAAACTGTAACAAAAACTTACAAGTGCTAGCACAGAACAATGGAAATAGCCCAAACTGGGTTTCAGCTACTGTGGATATACAAACATGCCCAGTTTTGTACAGAGTTCAAACTGCTGG
Source organism: Oxygymnocypris stewartii (assembly GCA_003573665.1). Taxonomy (NCBI): domain Eukaryota; kingdom Metazoa; phylum Chordata; class Actinopteri; order Cypriniformes; family Cyprinidae; genus Oxygymnocypris; species Oxygymnocypris stewartii. Next base: position 305,091 of record QVTF01012291.1, read on the forward strand.
AAATTTTACACAGAGGAAGCATGCCTATGAGTTTCTTTGGGGGAAGTTATGTTCCAGGAAGCTGCTGTTATAATGTTTTTCATTTGTATAAGTTACAATATTGTACATTTTATAACAATGATATCATCACAACTTTGTCATTGTTCTTGTTACATTTTGGTTAAAGAGGTGGTTGACTGCTTTTTTTTAGGCTTGATTTTGATTTTGTCTATAGGGTGCAGTCTAACATGGGTTCATGCTTTGTTTTTTTATATTTTTAAAATAACAATACGTTTTTGATCTAAACTGGTCCGGGGAGCTCAGGATGCCATGGCGGATCAAGCAGTTCAAACGGACTCAGGGGCTGTCAGTGGGCCGAAGAGCGGGGTTGCCGACGGTGGAGCGCTTGGCGGGCTTGACTTGGGATTAGCCGGCTGGCTTAAGAGAGCCGTGGCCGGTGGACTTGGCTTCGTGGTGGCTGGCAGACTTGACTGATGATCGGCCGGCAGACTTGACAGCGGGCTGGTTCTGGATCGGGGCCGGACACAGAGCATGTGAGCGGAGTGGAGCGGTCATATTTATTCAGAGCGGAGAGCGCCTTTCTGAAGATTCTGCTCCGCTCGCTCAATATGCTCAGCGCCGCTCGCTCAACCCAAAATGCCCTTTAGTAATTTTCTAGTTCGAGAATCTGTGGAATAGGCTAAGCGATAGTTTGTCTAATCTAATGTTTCTAAAAGCACATTCTAAAATCATGTAAAGATTGATAGACATTTTAATAAACTGCATTTCCCTACAGTTTCTGTCTATTTTAATTTGAGAAAATTTTTATTTTATGAAAGCCACAAAATAATTATTTGTTAGGTAGGTGCATTTCATTTTGTGTGTGATTTGATGGGACTGATAAGCAAGGTGTATTTGTGAAATTCGATGTGCATTTCATCATGTGCATGTTTTGAATGTTCTGTTGCACAATAACTGAAGCTGTGTTTTCATGGAAAAGTATAATTTTTCAGTTATTTAATCTTTAGGAAGGTTTGCCAAGTGGCTTCAAAAACAACACAGGTTTTTAAATTAATAATTTAATTTAATACATTTAAATTAATACAACTCTGCAATCTGAACGTCACCCTGAAACATAACCGTTACTTACCGGAATACTGCTTTAATTGAGACATTTATTCAAGAATTTAATTATAAATAAATAGGCCTACTGGATAATTTAATGTCAGAGCGTGATCTGAGCGGGATTTGGTTTACCGGTGAGCGTGAGCGGAACATTATTAGCATCGCTCACGTGCTCTGGCCGGACACCCTCCAGACACCGGACGATACCTTCCCTCCAGCTCAGTCCCTTGGTGTATGGGAGGTCCATGGGGCGATAGTAATTGGAATTGAGAGAAAAAGGAAAACCAAAAAACTTTTTTAAAAACCAGGAAACAAAACATGGGGAGTAAGTAGTGAAACAGAGGCTTCGAAGCTTGTATCAAAAACACAAAACATCTCACATCGAAGCACAGTATCGGAGCTTGATTCGTTTTGAGAAAAGCACGTAATTTATGATGTCCGAAGCTTCATTCACCTAAAAAAAACACGTGACTGCTTCAGTATCTGCTTCAAACAAAGCAAACCTCAGCACCGTTTCCTTTATATTACATTATAATGCGTTTGCATTGTTTTCTTTTTATCCTAATATACTGTATATATATTATGGTCAAATAAACTTTGCCCATGAAAAAACAGTCTAACGACTGAGGCAGAGTTAACATTGACAGATCACAGATTTAATTAATGAGTTTATTTTTGATTTATTTGAATTATTTTAGTGGCTGTACACCGACACAAATGAATGACGTTGACAATGGCCATTATTTGTATACAATAAATTAAAACAAGGAATCAATAGTAGAAACAGATGTGAAAGGACTGTTACTACAGGACTGTTTTGATCATGTAGACTGGGACATGTTCCGGGCAGCGTCTGATGATGACATAGAGGCATATTCAGATACTGTAACATGTTTCATCAGGAAGTGTATAGAGGACGTAGTACCGACAAAAACAATCCGTATCTACCCCAACCAAAAACCGTGGATTAACAGCGATGTTCGATCAGCCCTGTCAGCGCGGACATCTGCCTTTAAATCCGGAAACACTGACGATCGAAAACAAGCCAGTTACGATCTCAGGAGATCCATCAAAGCCGCCAAACGACAATACAAAAACAAAGTAGAAGAACAATTCAACACCAACAATGCAAGAAGTATGTGGCAGGGCATCAACAACATCACAGGTTTTAAAGGGAATAAACCAGCTACTGTGAACATTGCCACCTCTCTACCGGACGAGCTTAATACATTTTATGCTCGTTTCGAGGCTGACAACACCGCACACACAGAGAGCGCTACCGCGGCTGCAGTAGACGAGGTGAGTCCACTCTCCATTTCTGTCGTGGATGTAACCTGATCCTTCAAATGGGTGAACATCCGCAAAGCTGTGGGTCCGGATGGCATCTCAGGCTGTGTGCTCCGAGCATGCGCATTCCAACTAGCCAGGGTTTTTATAGACATTTTCAATCTTTCCCTCTCTCTGTCTGTGGTTGCCTCATGCTTCAAAAAATCCACCATTGTGCCCATACCGAAGAAAAATAAAATCACATGATTGAATGACTGGAGGCCCGTTGCTCTGACACCCATCTTCAGCAAGTTTTTTGAGAAACTCATCGATGATTACATCTGCTCTGTGCTGCCTGCTTCACTGGATCCACTACAATTTGCATATCGCAGTAACCGTTCCACAGACGATGCTATTGCCTTCACCCTACACACTGCTCTCTCCCACCTGGAAAATAAGAACACCTATGTGAGGATGCTGTTTGTGGATTATAGTTCGGCATTTAACACCATAGTGCCTGCCACACTGGTTGCGAAGCTCCAGACTGAACAGATCTCTGTGCAGCTGGATCCTGGACTTCCTGACAGGCAGAAGTCAGGTGGTCAGAATGGGCAACAACACCTCATCTCCCCTGATCCTCAACACTGGTGCTCCACAGGGCTGCGTCCTCAGCCCACTCCTGTACTCCCTGTACACACACGACTGTACAGCCACACACAGCTCCAAGGTCATTGTCAAATTTGCTGATGACACAACGGTGATAGGCCTGATCACTGACAGCAATGAGACGGCCTACAGAGAGGAGGTGAGTAACCTAGACCAAGGTTGAACTGAAAGTAGAACTGAAGATTTTAAATGCTTAAGTTATGATGACATTATTGATCAATGTCACTGGTAAACTGGTAAAACGTTTTAAAGCATCAAAGGAATTGTCTCCTGTTTCATAAGATCTGTGCATAAATCAGTTGTGATGTTGTTTTTAAAGACATTCATTGTTTTTAAAGACATTCATACTTATCTGGGAAGTCACATATGCCCAAATCCACCTGTCAGTCACTGGTTTCAAAAAGTGCACATTGTAAAATATATGTCAGTGCAGTCAGGACTCAGGACCCTTAAATATTATTGAAAATAGTGATAGTGCTTACTTTTTTAACAATTGCAGAAACAGAGTTAATTCAGCCAAAGTCAAAGGTCAAGAACCTAACTAAAGGGCACTTTTGACTTTGGCAATCATTGTGCATGTACCATATGAAAAAAAAAATGCCAAACTGGTTTGCAATATGTTTCTCAAAACCAGGCCCGGTTCTTGGTGGCTATGGAAGGGTGGGCTGGCAGATATCCTGGGTGGGCATTTTTTTAGTCATCGTATTATCTAGAAGATGTTTATAATGTAGATATTGCTATATTAACAATATTATATGTACACTGAAAAAAGATTTCATGGACAGCCTAGATTAGAATATGAATGAATTAATAAATGAATGATGCATTTATACAGAGCTTTTATTGTGTATTGTTGTACACCCAAAGCGCTTTACAATCATGTGGGGGGTCTCTCCTCAACCACCACCAGTGTGTAGCATCCACTTGGATGATAAACCAGAAGAACACAATATCATGCACTTTCCCAGCAAAATAAACTTTTTTCTTTATTGAAAAAAAGCCCTATTTGTTCTGTTTTTCTGGATCATTGTTTCTACGCTGGTGATTCTTTTCAACTACCTTTTTTATTTATACCAAACAAGGCCATAATCATGTCTAAAACATTGACCAGACCACTATGGTAATGGTATTTATTTAAAGAAACTAAATAACTGAATAACTGATGAATGAATGCGTATTATGAGCGGGTTTTTTAGAACATTAAAACTGATCAGGGCAGCGTTTCCCAAAAGCCTAAATTGATCGTAGCTCAATTGGTTTCAATGGGTCTACGATGTACTTAAGTTCTCGATGCTTTTGGGAAACGCGGCCCAGGTAATTACAGTGGTAGGCTATGATACATATTCATGTAGCCTATAAAACTCCCCGTAGCTCACAAACTTCCTGTGAAATATTTCTGCCCTTTTTCGCTCTTTACAGCTTTTCTGCAACCGATTGAAGCTCCGCATGAATTCAGTGCACCTTGATTTCAGCCAATAAAAGAAAAATGCTTCAATTTTCTGGTGTTGTTTTATTATTGTTGGGGGCTTGGGGCAGTCTCCAGCTATATTTTAAACTTCTCAAATTACAGTTTGTAGTAGTAGGATGTTTGGATGTGTAATGTGCGCATGCGCGAGTGTGCGCGGGAGTGAGGAGTTCAGTACAGAGGCATGAATGAGCACGTCGTCTTGAGCCCATTCTTTACTAATACCACAACATGGTGTCAGAATTGGACTTACCTCGCTTTCCAAGGATAACGGTCATCTTCGCCAGTTCTGTAAGAGGGTGTAAACGAGACCTTTAAAAAAACAAAAAATCCAGAAAAGGCGTCGGCAACGGGCAGCGGTGAGAGATGGACACAGAGCGTGAGTGAGCCTCGGGAAGAGAGAGAGAGAAAAGAAACAAAAAATGTGTACTCAGCCCACCAATGAAAAAGCTGTGTGGACCAAGCAACAAGCCAATACTGGTGAGAGGGCAGTTCGAAGCATCACTTAATCATAAGGGGAAAATGATAAAACACCCAGTGTTCGTGATACCAAGACTAGTGACCCCTCTCCTTGGACTACCTGCTATAAAAGAGCTGAACTTGCTGCACACAGTGGATGTAATTCAGACATCCAGACAATTACAAAGAGCTCTTCCCAAAAGTCTTCACAGGTCTCGGGAAACTAGAAGGAGCTTACAAAATTAAACTGAAAGAGTCAAGCACTCCATTTGCTCTGTCTGTCCCCCGTCGAGAGCCCTTGCCCATGATGAACAAAGTCAAAGAGGAGCTGAAAAGAATGGAAAACCTGGGGGTCAAAGCTCCCATCGAAGAAGCAACAGAGTGGTGCTCAGGTATGGTTGTTGTACCAAAATCAAATGGCAAGATCAGAATCTGTGTTGAGTTAACACATCTGAATAACAATGTCTGCAGAGAGAGACTCATTCTTCCGGCAGTGGATGAAACACTTGCTAAACTGCCAGGTGCAACAGTTCTCTCTAAGCTCTAAGAAAAAACTTGATCACAGCAGTCACACTTTATAGAGCTCCACTCAAAGAACAACCGCCTGAAGCCAAACTAAAAAGCTACACACTGAAGGCCGGATGAGATGGTCAGCTACACACTGAAGGCTGGAGGAGATGCTCAGCTACACACTGACGGCTGGAGGAGATGCTCAGCTACACACTAAAGGCTGGAGGAGATACTCAGCTACACACTGAAGGCTGGAGGAGATGCTCAGCTACACACTGAAGGCTGGAGGAGATGCTCAGCTTCACACTGAAGGCTGGAGATGCTCAGCTTCACACTGAAGGCCGGAGGAGATGATCAGCTACACACTGAAGGCTGGAGTAGATGCTCAGCTTCACACTGAAGGCTGGAGATGCTCAGCTTCACACTGAAGGCTGGAGGAGATGCTCAGCTACACACTGAAGGCTGGAGTAGATGCTCAGCTACACACTAAAGGCTGGAGGAGATACTCAGCTACACACTGAAGGCTGGAGGAGATGCTCAGCTACACACTGAAGGCTGGAGTAGATGCTCAGCTACACACTGAAGGCTGGAGTAGATGCTCAGCTTCACACTGAAGGCCGGAGGAGATGATCAGCTACACACTGAAGGCTGGAGTAGATGCTCAGCTTCACACTGAAGGCTGGAGATGCTCAGCTTCACACTGAAGGCCGGAGGAGATGCTCAGCTACACACTGAAGGCTGGAGGAGATGCTCAGCTTCACACTGAAGGCTGGAGATGCTCAGCTTCACACTGAAGGCTGGAGGAGATGCTCAGCTACACACTGAAGGCTGGAGTAGATGCTCAGCTACACACTGAAGGCCGGAGGAGATGGTCAGCTACACATTGAAGGCCGGAGGAGATGCTCAGCAACACACTGAAGGCCGGAGGAGATGCTCAGCAACACACTGAAGGCCGGAGGAGATGCTCAGCTTCACACTGAAGGCTGGAGATGCTCAGCTTCACACTGAAGGCTGGAGTAGATGCTCAGCTACACACCGAAGGCTGGAGATGCTCAGCTTCACACTGAAGGCTGGAGTAGATGCTCAGCTTCACACGACACCACTCAGTCACTAACTGAATGTAACTCGTGTGTCTGCAGAAGATATTTGACTACTGTGGCATAAACTCAGGATTTCTGAGGATTCAGAAACTCAGGATTGTTTTGAGTGATCTTAAAGTATTATACAGATGTCAAACTTGGGAACCTTAATCACATGGGTTCTTGACTCTGGCCCTTGAGGTCCACTTTACTGCAGACTTGAGCTCCGACCCTAGTAAGATAAATCTGAACAGGCTAACCAAGATCTTCAAGATTACTAGAAAGTCAATGGTAGACAAAAATAGAACATAAGTGTATATGTAAGTTTTTATACTGTAAACAAGATAATCATATATCCAATAAGGTTGGAGGCAGAGATGCCGGCGGCACCCAACTTTTTGCATCAGGTAGTATGAGTCAGTTAATTGTTAATCATCAATGACAAAATTATAAAAATTACGGTTCCTAAACAAATCTTGGTACTGTATCTACTTGGTTTGCACCTGTTTCTCCAGTATGAAGATTTAATCTGTCTTTATTGTACAACTTTGTACACTTTTAGTTCACTGCTCAATGCAACGATACCTTCAAAATAGTGCATCGGTGACATCACACATAATAAACGCATGTGACTGACAAAGACAGATAGATATGAGTTCTGACACATATCCACACTTCCACTAATTACCTTTCACTACTGTCTTGATAACTTTGGGTATGTAAAATCTTTAAAGTGTCTCCTGTTAGCACAAATTACATGATGAACATGGTTCTAGAGTGACGTAAAAGCCACATGAAATCCGACATGGTCACATTGCAAAACATCAGACATGGATCGGATTTAGTACCACATATGGAAGTGGCACAAGAGCAAGAAGGGGGGAAATGTTGTGCATTGCGTTTATGCTGTTAGTCCATGATTCTTCCCCCTTGGGGAAGTCATGGCCTAATGGTTAGAGAGTCCAACTCGTGCGTTTATGCTGTTAGTCCATGATTCTTCCCCCCCTGGGGAAGTCATGGCCTAATGATAAGAGAGTCCAACTCGTAATCGAAAAGTTGCAAGTTTAAGTCTCGGGCCAGCAGGAATTGTAGGTGGGCGGAATGAATGTCCAGTGCTATCTCCTCCCCTTAATACCACGGCTGAGGTGCCCTTGAGCAAGGCACCGAACCCCCAACTGCTCCCTGGGTACTGCAGCATAAATGGCTGCCCGCTGCTCCGGGTGTGTGTTCACGGTGTGTGTGTTCACTACTGTGTGTGTGCACTGTGGATGGGTAAATGCAGAGCACAAATTCCGAGTATGTGTCACCATATTTGGCCATATGTCACGTCACCTTTACTTTCAAAGGACATGATATAACTGTGCAGATGTAATTGACACATCCATGAAACTGAAAATAAATGTTCTTCTTTGTTCCCACACAATGTATTAATAATTGGAAGAATTGTCATAGCCATGTCATAGCATATATATATATCTCACAAACCTGACAACCACAATCACACAGCCATCATACAAGGAGACAGGTTAGCAAGACAACATGTTTCATGATCCATTTCATAACTCTTCAATTAAAATCTTCTGTGAATTTAAGGAAAATCATCAAATTAATATTTATGATTTTATAGAAACAAATGTAATTATATTATTTCTTAGAATGTTTGAGATTTAGAAATAATGGTATTGTTACTTTTATAACAATTTTAAAGTAAAACTTCTGTGTCATTGTTCATTTGATTTTACTTTTTACATCCATAATGATTTGACAAAAATGTTTCTATCTCATGACAGATCATGGGGCATTTGAAGGTTTACCTTGTTTTCTGGGCAATGCTTCTCACAAGCATTTCTGGAGAGAATGATATAAGTCAATCAAAAGAGTGTGAGGATGCTCCCTTTGTTCCAGGACACAATCTAGCTGGAGAGGGATTTGATGTTGTAACCATGGAGCGAAAAGGTTCTTATGTGATCAACATGGAAAAATGGGATTTAGGAAATGGAACTTGTCAATTGGAAAAAAATAAATACCTCAGAGGAATAAAACAGAAGCTACCAGTAGCAGTTGTAGACTGGAGGACCTTGCCAAAGTGTTCAATGAAAGTCTCTAGTCAGATCTTTGAATCAAGTGAAGCACTGGTCAATGATTCATCATCAGCACTCTCGGTCAGCTGGAAAGTTGGTTTAGATCTGAAGGCTGTTGGAGCTGCGGTTGGAAGCACTCATTCCAGGGAAGCAAAATTTGCCATGACTAAATCAAAACAAGACAAATACAGTTTCACCAAACATGAAGTTGACTGTGACTTTTACAGGTGAGACAGCTGGGGGTGTTTTTCCTCACTCATACTGTTAAAAAGATGACTATGAAATAAACAATAACTTTAATTGCAAATCCTCTTTTATCACATTTAATTAAAATATGGTTACTGTTTTTTACAGATATCGAGTAACTAAAAATCCTCCTCTGCAAGCAGAGTTTCTTCAAGCAATCAAATCCCTCCCTGCGTCCTATGATCCAGACGCCTACCTCAACCTGATCACCACATATGGCACTCACTATACCACAAGTGTCAAGTTAGGAGGGAAAATTAAAGCCATAACAGCCATCAGAACCTGTCAGGCAGCAATGAGGGGACTTACAGACACTGCAGTGAAGGACTGTTTGGATGTAGAAGCCTCTGGTTCTTACAGTGTAGCAACTGTGAAGATAGAGGCACATTTTTGTCAAGAACAGAAGAAAAATATGGGCACAAATGAAAAGTTCAGCTCCATGTTCAATGAACGTCAGACAGAGATTACTGGAGGTAACATAAATGGAGAAGATCTTTTTTTTTCTGGTTCATCACACCCAAATTCCCGAAAAAAATGGCTTAGGTCTTTAAAGAGGATCCCTGAAGTTTTGCATTACTCTCTGAAACCTCTCCATTTCTTACTGAGTGCTAAACACCCCGCAAGGAAAGGACTGAAGAAAGCTGTTGAAGAATACATCATTCAAAATGCCCTCATGAAGGTTTGCTCTGAGACTTGCAAGATTGGCAGGAAGTGCAGCCCAAGAGACCGATGTGCTTGTGTTTGTGAAAGTAGTCAAGTCATAACATCTAACTGCTGTCCAGTTGCAAAAGGACTTGCCACCCTGAAAGTCTACAATCTCAGCGCCACAGGTCTTTATGGAGATGTGATCACAGAAACAGATGGCACTGTAAATGTTGCATATGACAACCAAATCAAGCGCACTACAACCATTAATGATAATAACAATCCACTTTGGCCAGAAACATTTGAGTTTGGTCCCATTAAGATCAGAATGGCCAATAAACTAGCTTTTGAAGTATATGATGTAGACTTCGCCTGGAACAGTAATCTCCTTGGTAAATGCTCTTTTGAGCTTAGAAGTGGAGTTGTAACGGATGCTTGCGTTTTTAAATATGGCACCTTCTTTTTTACCTATGAAGTGAAATGTGCTCCCAGTCTCCAGGGCCCTCAGTGTAATGAATACAAACCTTCCCCAATGGCTGCCCCTCTTGCTAATATTTTCAGCTCAAGAAATGGTGTTCTGGTTAAAGATATGCAGAGGGTTGAATTAGCTCGCAATAACTCTAATAAGTTCAACTCCAAGAGTACTTATGGAAAGCTGATGAGGCTGTGACCTGCATCTGAAATCAATCCTTTATGCATGAAAAATAGCCCCAATATAGCCTAATATAGTCTTTCATCTGCTAGAAAAAAATGTAACCCTTGCTTATTTCCTTTCCCATTGCTTTTCTGTTTTATTTTGTGTTTTTGCATTAATAAAGCATTCATAAAGACAAATATATGTTTCATTCTTTATTTGTTATTCTTTCATTTTTCATAATTAAAAAAATGCAATAGGAACTTACTACAGGGAGTGCTGCCCTTGCCTCATTTAACATCATAAATGAGAAACAAGAAACCCCACCTTTATCATCAATTATGCAAATTTACACACTTTTTTTTTTTTACAACTGTCATATTTCATTCTTGTCTGACACAGCTCATCTGTATCTGTATTTCTGTAAATTACTAAAATCACACATGAACACCTGGAACATGAAGTTGTTAAAATAACTAAAGAAAAAGGAAGGAAATAATTATTGTAATCAAAATATATTATATATTCAAATACATAGTGAATATTATAATGTATTTGAATTATATATTCAAATACATAGACAAGTGAATGTCGTTAATGCAGACCATGTATGGTCTTTGTGAATATTTGCAATTTATATTTCTGGTCACGATTTATTTTGATAGTCCACTTTAGGCATACTAACTATAAGTAATTTTCTGTCAGGAACACTATTGTCAATATAACTTACGATTAGCATACATTTTAAGGTTGGGGGAATAGTTCTGTTCTGGGCAAACTCTCCGTGCCCATCCATGCAGCCTAGCATAGATAGGAGCAGGGAGAGCAGAATACACCCTTCTAGGGAAACAGAACAGAACCAACATCAATTATAAATGCAGATACCATTAATGCTCTATGTGACTATTTTAACAACATTATTCAATGGTCCTACTCGATGATATATTCACTGCCAAGTCCTGACTGGACGGGAGGAGGAGCTGGGGATGGAGGTGGGTGATTCCTGAGCAAAACGATAGCTGCTGAATAATGACTGAAGGGACCTTATGAATGGAATTATGATTGGTGTCGTAATCCTATAGGTGTGTCAGCTGATGCAAGCTTGACTAACATGGCCTGCCAGAACTATCGCTATGCTCCCATTTCTCTCAGGACCACTATCGTCAATATAACTTACGATTAGCATACATTTTAGGTTGGGGGAATGGTTCTGTTTGGGGCAAACGCTCCCTGCCCATCCTAGCATAGATAGGAGCAGGAAGAGCAGAATACCCCCCAAAACAACCATATGCTGAAAGCTATGAATGCCTTACGAAGGAGAGTGGCGGCGATTGGGGGCTCTTCTGCTATGAGCAGGTGGAAAGAGCAGCTTGCCCCTTTCAAGAAAACAGTGGCAGCGAAGGGGTGCTCTTCTTAATAGCAGCCAAGAAGAGTAGCAAGCCCCTTACTTGTAAATGTGTAGCAGCGAAGGGGTGCTCTTCTTAATAGCAGCCAAGAAGAGCCGCACGCCCCTTTTTGATGCAACCTGAAATTAAGATGCAGAATCCACTAGTTTTCAGCCCATTTGCCAGTTGTAGCAAACACTGCATACTGCAGCTGTAGAGCAAGCATTGACAGATTTAGAGATTGCAGGTTCTGTCTGGCTTAAGCTTAGTATCCATAACATGGCATATAACTCAATAATTCAAGTCATGTTTATACAGGTTTTCACCTCCCATGATATTAGCATTCGCTGACATACAGGTCCTCTATCTGATAACCCGCATTAGTGTAGTAGACAATTCTTATCAATACTCTCGAAGCTTATGCAACAGTGTGTAGATTGCTTAAGCATGGCATGTTGCAGTAGCCAGACCTAAAGAAATAGCATTACCAATAACAAGATGACCCATAGCAGCAAGCATATCTCAGAATAATTAGATGGCCTTAAAAAGCAGACCAAGGCTGCATCTCATTGCTAGTTTTACTTGATCTTAGTGCTGCGTTCAACACTATAGATCCTAAAATACTTGTAGATCAATTACAAAACTATACAAAAAATACATATTCAAGGGCAGGCTTTAAGATGGTTTAGATCCTATCTGTCCAATCGCTACCACGTTTATTTAAACGGGGAGCCATCTCAATTATCACCAGTAAAGTATGGAGTACCACAAGGATCTGTTCTAGGTCCTCTGCTAATTTCAATATACATGTTGCCCCTTGGTAATATTATAAGAAAATATGGGATTAGTTTCCATTGTTATGCTGATGACACTCAACTATATATCGCAACAATAGATATTTTTCATCTTAAAAACATATCTAAACTGAGACCTATACTCTCAATGTCAAATGCAGAAATGTTAATTCATGCGTTTATGACCTCAAGGTTAGATTATTGTAATGCTTTATTGGGTGGTTGTTCTGCATGCTTAATAAACAAGCAGCAAGAGTTCTTACTAGAACCAGGAAGTATTAACACATTAGCCCGGTTCTGTCAACACTGCACTGTCTCCCTATTAAACGTTGTATAGATTTTAAAATCTTGGTAATTACTTATAAAGCCCTGAATGGCTTAGCTCCTCAGTACTTGAGCGAGCTCTTATCGCATTATAGTCCTTTATGTCCGCTACGATCTCAAAACTCTGGCCATTTGATAATACCTAGAATCATGGGCGTAAATTTCATTTAACAGTAGGGGGGGACAATAAATATAAAATTTCTCATGACCAATTTTTGAAGGGGACACAAATAATACAGTCAAATTGTACTTATAAAGATATGTCCCCACAGTGAAAAAATGTGCTTCTATCATTATTATTGTAGCACGGAAACTGCGTCATTATGGTTATTTTCAAAGTTTTTCTCAGGTTCAATGACAAAGCAGATCAGCACATTTCAAACAGCCACAAACCAAAGATAAGAAATAAAATCCCTTTTATTTCATCCATGCTGACGATTGTAATGATGCCAGGTTGTTTACCTCAGCTTAGAGCGCTCTGCTCGTGCAGCTTCTCAGAATGTTTGGTCGCTATAGCAACCAGTTGTAGTGGAAAACTGTAGGTCCGAAACAGAGCAGAACCGAACTGAACCGAATCGAGCTGGTACCAGTCAGTGGAAAAACCCCATAAGTTACAGTGCACTATGCAACAAGCTATTGTAAACAAGCTAACGTTAACTAGATAAGTAATATTTTAATCGCTAATATAGCAGATTCTTGGAAAATTACATTGGTAATGTTAATCAGCATTTTTGCCGCAACTAATTTATGAATGAGTCTGCTGCATCAACTACATTAAAGAGAATCGCTTTATTTAAACTGAATAAAGTACCCTACTTACTGGAGTTCAACATTAACTAAGCCGCAGCCACACACCTGACTCGTGTGTGGAGTAGGTGAGATGAACTGGGAAAGCAGGCAGTGGGCCAAACCACTGTGAGGAAGGGGAGGGGGAACTCAACTGTTTCTAAAAGCATTTTTTGCGTTTGTTTTTTTTTCTACTTACACAATTATTTTAGGTACACATACATATATTTTTCACAATAGAGAGTGCGATTTTTTTGTAATATTTTTTTTGGGGGGGGGACAACCCTCGGATGGGGGGGGACATGTCCCCTCCGTCCCCCCCGGGATTTACGCCCCTGCCTAGAATATCAAAATCAACTGCGGGCGGCAGATTCTTTTTCTATTTAGTGCCCAAACTCTGGAACAATCTACCTAACACTGTTCGGAAGGCTGACACACTCTGTCAGTTTAAATCTAGAATAAAGACCCATCGCTTTAACCTGGCGTAAACTAGGGGTTGAACAACTTCTGATTTTTTTAAGTCGACTTTTATGTGATGAAAGTCAAGTCGAATCGTCTAGTCACTGATGACGTTATTAATGAAGTCTGGAGCTGTGACAAACACCTTGTGCACAGCTATGAAATATGACACAGAGCTGCCCACATGACTATTAACAGCTTATAACAGCTTATTTTTATCAGTTCTTTAGTCTTTGGGTCATTATATTTCTCACAGATTCATGTATTGTACGAGCTACTGTCTGTAGCCTATGTGTGTGCTTTACAGTGCAGCAGTGCGTTAGATTAGAACATGATTAACTTACCTGTACAATAAGCTGTTTAAAACATGAATTCTGCCGTTCAATTTCGAGTATCCAGTAATAAAATCACACATGTCTTGTGGAGCACATTCAGAGTATTAATTATTTTGTCATTTTCACTGTTTGGAAACGGAGCGTAAATGTGGATTTATTATCGACTAGTCGACTAGTATGTGAAACACCTAGCGTACACATAACACACTAATACGCTTCTAATATTCAAATCCGTTAAAAGATTGTTAGGCTGCATTAATTAGGTCAACCGAAACCGGGAACACTTCCCATAAAACAAGATGTACTTGTTACATTGTAAACACCCCCAATAGATGAGCCTGAAGCAGCAAGCCTGTTTCATATCAACAGCCTTGATGACAGATTAAACAAGAGCTGCTGGTAAATTTAACTGATAATGTTACCAGTGTGATAACACGATAGCATGCCTAGCAAACATAACTGAACAACTAGCTTAACAATGAGCAATATCTGAAGCATGTTCATCAACATAGCTTTAGGCAATAAAATAAAAAAAACTTTGCTTAGCTTCGTAAAGACATTCAGAGATGAATAAAGGGTGAAATGGCTAGTTGTTACGTGGATGCTTTAACCCATCTTGAATATCTTGCTTCTTCCAGCGGGGAAGCAGTTTGTGTAAAGTTGTTGGTGCAGTCATATTAGCACAACTTCGACAATGAATTGTGGGCAAAATTTCTATATCAATTGCGAGGAGCCATGCTCGATCAGATCGCTTCAGTCTATCGGCTTGACAAACAACGCGGCGAATTCGCTTTAAGTTCACAACTTTAATCTGGTGAGATACTCTGTGGGAATCCTGTCAAAAATCCTGATTGAATGCTTCCTATTGTCACGGATGTACGGGGTGCCAGGAACGAGGAGACGTTGAACTTCCTTCACATATACTTTATTGTACAACAGAGATCGCTGGAGCACAGGTACACACACCAAAGGAATGACGTTTAGACTGGACACAGATGCAGGGAAACACAGGGTTCTTAAAGGGACAAACGAATGAGCTAAACAAGATGATTAATAACACAGGGCTGGGGACTAATTAACTAAGATGAACACAAATGAGGACAGGAACAGGAACTAACCATATATGGGCACGAGAGGAGGGGAAACACAAGACACAGAGAGACACAGTCTGACATCACTCCCCCTCCCGAACCGTACACCATCCAACGGGGAGGGGGGGTGGGCGCTCTGGAGGCCTCAAGGGACACGGAGACAGGACAGGAGGCCTCCAGGGCGGCGCCCGTTCCGGGAGCCATGGCGGGTCAGGGGACTCGGGTGGCCATGGCGGAGCGGGGAGCTTGGGCGGCCATGGCGGGTCCGAGGACTCAGGAGGCCTTGGCGGGTCAGGGGACTCGGGAGGCCATGGCGGGTCAGGGGACTCGGGAGGCCATGGCGGATCGGGGGGCTTGGGTGGCAATGGTGGGTCAGGGGACTCGGGAGGCCATGGCGGATCGGGGAGCTTGGGTGGCCATGGTGGATCCGAGGGCTCAGGAGGCCATGGTGGAGCGGGGAGCTTGGGCGGCCTCCATGGCGGGTAGCCCCCCCCCC
The DNA here is from genome assembly GCA_003573665.1 of Oxygymnocypris stewartii. Taxonomy (NCBI): domain Eukaryota; kingdom Metazoa; phylum Chordata; class Actinopteri; order Cypriniformes; family Cyprinidae; genus Oxygymnocypris; species Oxygymnocypris stewartii. The sequence goes on from QVTF01012291.1 coordinate 320,916, forward strand.
TAAAATTTGCTTGGGGGGGTCATCTGGCGTGGTCGCTAAGGGCTCTGGGGAGCCGGACGGAACCGTCAGGGGCTCTGGAGCGCCGGACGGAGCCGGCAGGGGCTCTGGAGAGCTGGACGGAGCCAGCAGGGGCTCTGGAGAGCTGGACGGAACCAGCAGGAGCTCTGGAGAGCTGGACGGAGCCGGCACTGGAGGACGCTGGCGAGGAGCCGGCACTGGAGGACGCTGGCGAGGAGCCGGCACTGGAGGGCGCTGGCGAGGAGCCGGCACTGGAGGGTGCTGGCGAGGAGCCGGCACTGGAGGGCGCTCTGGCAGCGCAATCTCTCGGGGGCGCTCTGACAGCGCAGCGTCTCGGGGGCGCTCTGACAGCGCAATCTCTCGGGGGCGCTCTGGCAGCGCAATCTCTCGGGGGCGCTCTGGCAGCGCGGAGCTAGACGGGACCAGCGGGAACGATGGAGAGCTGGACGGGACCAGCGGAGAAGCATGAGAGAGCTTGCGAGGAGCGGCCACAGGAGGGCGCAGTCGAGGAGCAGGCACAGGAGGGCGCTGTCGAGGAGCAGGCACAAGAGGGCGCTGGCGAGGAGCAGGCACCGGAGGGCGCTGGTGAGGAGCAGGCACCGGAGGGCGCTGGCGAGGAGCAGGCACCGGAGGGCGCTGGCGAGGTGCAGGCACTGGAGGGCGCTGGCGAGGTGCTGGCACTGGAGGGCACTGGCGAGGTGCAGGCACTGGAGGGCACTGGCGAGGTGCAGGCACTGGAGGGCGCAGTCTCGGAGCAGGCACTGGAGGGCGCAGTCTCGGAGCAGGCACTGGAGGGCGCAGTCTCGGAGCAGGCACTGGAGGGCGCTGGCGAGGTGCAGGCACTGGAGGGCGCTCGGGAAGCGCTGAGCTGGACCAAGCCAGCGGAGACGACGGCAAGCTGGGCGGGACCAGCGGAGACACCAGAGGGCTGGTTCCGACTCGGGACCGGAAACTTCCCAGACACCGGTAGATACCCTCTCTCCAACACAATCCCGTGGTGTCTGGGAGATCCATGGGGTGATGGTAAGAGGCCCCGAGCCGAAACAGGTGGAGGATGGCCGCGTCGTGCAACTCCGTCACTGTGGCGAGCCCGCAGAATTCCCTGGCGAACTCCACAAAGGAGAGATTCCGCCGGCTAAGGGCGAGGACGCAGGCGGCGAACTCCATCGCCGTGAAGGAAGATGAGTTGATCTTGTATGGTCCAGTCTTCTGTCACGGATGTGCACGGGGGAGCCAGGAACGAGGAGACGTTGAACTTCCTTCACATATACTTTATTGTACAACAGAGATCGCTGGAGCACAGGTACACACACCAAAGGAATGACGTTTAGACTGGACACAGATGCAGGGAAACACAGGGTTCTTAAAGGGACAAACGAATGAGCTAAACAAGATGATTAATAACACAGGGCTGGGGACTAATTAACTAAGATGAACACAAATGAGGACAAATGAGGACAGGAACAGGAACTAACCATATATGGGCACAAGAGGAGGGGAAACACAAGACACAGAGAGACACAGTCTGACACCTATGGAGATGGAATTCTGATTAGTTCCTGAGCGAAGCGATAGCTGCTGAATAATGAATGAAAGGACCTTATGAAGGGAATTATGATTGGTGTTGTGATCTTATAGATAGACATGGATCAGCTGATGTGAACTTGACTAACATGGCCTGCCAGAACTACCGCTATGCTCCCATCTGTAACTACATGTCAACTAATTGTCATTCATTTGCAACTACATGTCTACTAACTCTAAGAGTAGGCTGTTAGGATAGGTTTAGGGATAATGGAATAAGTTGGCATATATTAATGTTTCTCATATTCAGTATGTTGTATGTTATGGACCCATCAAAAATAGTTGCAAAGTTACTTACTGTTAGTAGAATGTCTAAAGTGGACTATCGAAATAAAGTGTTACTATATTTCTTACTGAGATTATTACTGATGATTGATTTTTTGACTACTTCTTTCTTGGGACTTGTTCACCTGCTTGTGGAGGGGGTGCGCTGCACAAATAATACACAGACTCAGAAGGTGACGCTGTAGCGGTGTGTCCTTTGTCTTTATTGATTTTAATATCTTCCCTCGCCAGGTAGAACATGTTTAATTGTCATGGAAATAAATTTTATACATGTCATGTCAAAGTTGTGAAAATGGCAAATTTCATACTCTAAATTGCGTAAAAAGTCTGTAAATAGATGATTAAATGTTTGTTTCAACCATGTGCAAAGCTAATGGCCAGTACTATGTGGTAACAGAAATGTGAAAATAGAGTGAATTTATGGATATATAATGTGTTTTGATCGTTAATGTAGCATTTGAGAGTCATAAGTTACATAAGTGACAGTGATAAAAAAAGGAAGGAGAAACTTGTTGTTTTATGAAAATAAGGCTAATAAATGTGTTTGTACAAGGAGTATATTAAGAGATATAATTATTTGTTCTACCATGTGCTAAAATTCCAGAGCTCAGCTGAGTATTTTAAGGGAGTTAAAAAAATAGAACACAGTTCATAAGTTCAAATGTTAGGCAGAGTATCCTATGTGAACACTGTAAGCTATATGTTAGTATGCACATTGTATTACAAGTGTTCATTGAACTTATATGTTTAATTGGTGGAAACAGCACCTGATGAGAAGCTCTATGTGAGTTCCTCAGCATATTCATAGGATGGCTGCCAGTCTGGAACCTCTTACACGGTTGGGCCAAAGGCTTTTGAGACTGGCTTCAAGTTTGGACGATCCACCATTAATCTCAGCCAGAGCAGCTGGCATTTTTCCAGGGGACTCTAGTCCGGTGGTCCTGGAGGCCATGGTGGCCGTTACAGAGCCCACTCCTCTCCGGGAGCCCATGGAGCCCGCTCCAGTCCGGGAGCCCATGGAGTCCGCTCCAGTCCGGGAGCCCACGGAGTCCGCTCCAGTCCAGGAGCCCATGGAGCTGGCTCCGCCCAAGCTCAAGCTTCTTGCTCTGCCAAGCCCGGGCCTCTTGTTTTTCCGGCCCCACCCTGGCCTCCTGCTCTGCCTGACCCGCCCTGGCCTCCTGCTCTGCCTGCCTCGCCCTGGCCTCCTGCTCTGCCTGCCCCGCCCAAGCCTCCTGCTCTGCCTGCCTCGCCCTGGCACCCCTGTCTTCCTATTCCTCCAGGCCCTCTTCCAGTCCATGGGCCTGGCCCACCATCCCTACACCCACCCACCTCCTAGACATTTTTCTGTTTTAGTGTGTGGAGCATCTGGGATCCGCTTCTTAAAGTGGGGGTTGTGTCACGGTCCTGCTGGTGTGCCCTGGCCGGCCACCAGTTGTCTCTGTACTAAAATTCTTAGAACACTAATATGTTGCATAGGTATAAACATAAAATATACACTGTCAATTGACTGTTCGCAGGGAGCTTAACTGACATGCAACCAATCAAAACTCGGAAATTATGTGCCGCTGCTGCTATCCGCCATCATGCCCGACATCTACGGCCGGTGTCCAAAGGGGTAAAAAAGTTTGACTGAATTAAAACTTTTTAAATATAACTAAATATAAAAATTTTCAGAGGGTTAAGCTATGCTATTGTTGGTAATGGCAATAAGCTAAGGAATTCCTTTAAAGTACGTGTTTTGCATACCAGAAAATCTGTCATGTCCAGTGCTGCATGCATGGCTTGCAGCACCTAAATTAAAATACTGAGTGTGAATTAATAAAATGATATGTTAAAACGTATGCTCTTATCATTCTACCGCCCCGATCGGGAGCTGTGTATGCACATGTGAGCTCATCTGTTTTCAATGCAGCTAACCTTGCGTCGCTTCATGTCATCTTCCCACTCATTAAACTATGACAGGTCTTTTCATAGTTTCTTAGTTCAACCATTTTCATCGTTTTCATGTTTTATTGTTGGCTCAGAAATTATGTAAATATTTATGGCCAGTAGCTGTATCCCTTCTAGCCTTAACCACAAATCAGACAGGAGAGTAGATTAAGTTCAGCGGACTTTAAATTGAAAATGGTGTGTTCCACGGTAGAAATAAAACACTTTCTACTATAAAATGTATTAATGTTCATTTCATGCTTTACGTAAATATGAAGATTATCGGTTCAAGTCTTTGAACTGAGGCAATACACTGACCAGTTACAACAAATTAAAGAGCCTCAAAACGGTATTTATTGTTTGAATTTATTTAAAAATGACAAAATTTGAAAGATGAGAGTCTTGAGACATTGTTTCTTACCAGAAGCAAGCTCTGCTGTCTTGTCTGTCTGCATGTTGTCAGTTTACTCTTTATTCTGCTATGCATTTTTAGAACATGATGTGTAGTGTGAGAGCAGAACTATTTGTCCGGGGATAGCAACAGTAACTAAGGAGGGCGGGTCTTTGCGAAAAGTTAATTAGATCATCCAAAGACAAATTCAAAGAGAACAAACCTGGTATACTGTAGGTGAGGTTACATAAACGAGTGGTTCTCAAAATAACACAATAACAAAATAACGTAATTTACTTGTGGTTCTGACAAAATGTTCATTGCTTAGGTCTTTTAAAAATATAAATTCAATGAAGGAGTCAGTGTCTCACTTCATAAAGACTACTTTCACTATTTGAATCTCCTGAATTAATGATTCAATTACATACTTTTTAAACGGGTTGTTGTTTACAATACAAATGTTAAGATGCTTTCATTTTGATCGCTACTGCAGAAAATAAGTGTTTATACCCAAACTATAAACTTTTACCCCAGTACATCTTCACTAAAATGAAATTTCTTGGCTGAAGTTGAAGCCGAACAAAGTGAAACTCTGGGCCAAAGAGTTTCGTGTTTTTCCCCCCCATGTAGGCCTAGTTTGCCATTTTTTCACCATTGCATAAATGAAATAGCCAAAAAGTGCTTTTTACTGTTAAATTAAAAAATATTTACTGAACACTTACATTTTTTTTTACATTCTATACCAACAAAGCATATTTTTTGGACCCACTTCTTGAATCAGGCATGTATTTGTTTCTGTACAAATAAATACAGCCTTGCTGAGAAGTGTTACGGGAAGTAGACCAGACACGGAGGATATGAAATCACACTGTGATGTTTATTTGAATTCAGCAGTCCGGTAAGCAGGGAAGAATGGTGAGTAAGTATCTTGAAGTACTTAGAAAGTTAAAGGATATACTGATGATGGTTTTCTTGCCAGGAACTCGTGGATGACGTGGTAAGCACACACCTCGGGACGACGCCGAAGATGAGCTGGGGTGACTGACGAAGACAGGTAGACGCAGGAGACACGGAGGACCAACAAGGAACAGGAAGTAAGTAATCTTGAGGCAAGTAATCTTGAAGTAATCTCGCAGTCGGTGCTTCGTGCTTGTAATGAGTTTTGTACAGTTCTTTCTCTGACAGTTTTAAATACTTTCACACTGCAGACGTGTTTCTGCATTAGTGCACGCCTCTATTTGATCGTGTCACGTCATTGTTCGGTACAATTTATTCGATCTCCTCGCTTATTCGTCCGAACACCGAAATAGCTTTTTTTTGTTGCTATTTTCAGTTACCGAACATTCTGTGCATCCCTATTCCCTAGTACTTCTGTTATTTAAATGTCTGTAACACAGAAATAATGACGTGTGGTTGAAAAGACTGTTTGTGTTGCTTTCTGGACCAGCAGCAGCACTGTGACTGCAGTGGAGTCATTCAGATTCCTGGGCACCACCATCTCCCAGGACCTGAAGTGGGACAATCACATGTGTGTGTGACTCTGTGTGTACTGAAAACTTGAGAGTTTCCCATCTCAGAGTAAGTCAACTCAGAGTACAAGTTTTAACTCAGAGTTGGTTGAACCTCCTTGTTGAAAAGGGCTCATGATGCAGGTTATTAGATATTATTGATTTTATTGTAAAGTGTTACCAAAACCTATAGTGCATTTAATATAAATTTGAACCTCATTGAGGAACTCAATGCGAGGGTTAATTAATTGATTGATGGTTGTTCAGGTCTGTGCAATTACACATATTTCTATAAACTTGGGATTTCACATTTTCATTCTCTAAAACGCATTCTTTCCTCACTTATTCTCTTCCTGCAACTTGTATGAATGTGTGATTAGTTTATATTGTCTTTATATATTGTTATATTGTGATTTATCCAATAAAGTTTATTCATATTGAAAAGAGAAATATCTTTGGTTTTGAGCTTACAACTTAATGTCTTAAGCTTCGGATCGTATTGCCGTGCTGCTTAATAGTGTTTTCACTATATTTTAGAATCCATTGCAGGGTTGATGTTATACAGCTCGTTCAATGAATCGCTAGCCAACTCAATGATCAGCTGTAGAACAGTGATTCGGTTCAAATTCCCTATAAAACTATAATTGATTCCCTTTCAGTTAAATTGACCTGTTTCCCTGTTACCTGTTTCTGATGCATAAAAGCCAGTTCACTCATTGATCCATCTTGATGACCTCAAGACTGGACTATTGTAATGTACTGCTAGGTGGTTGTCCTGCATTTTCAATAAACAAGCTAGAGATAGTCCAAATTGCAGCTGCTAGAGTCCTTACCAGGTCACAGGTTACCTAAACACAACGCTTTTGTTTTTGCCCCCATTTTTCATGAGCTGAACTCAAAAGTTCTAAGACTTTTTCTATGTACACAAAAGGCCAATTTATCTCGAATATTTTTCATAAATCTGTGTTAGTGAACACTTCTCCTTTGCCGAGATAATCCATTCACCTCACAGTTGTGGCATATTGAGATATTGAATATTTATAATTTTGGTCAGTGTAGTATACTACAATAACTATTTGTGCAATATAAATGAAATAATGGATGAACAGTAGTTTGCTACTATGCCATTTCGAAAAACATGATTCAATACATTTAGCAAAGATGGCATCTGTCAGGGATCTGGAAGGAGGACCCAATTGCAGAGTGAGTGAATGTCAAGGATTTATTACAAAACAAAGATACAAGAGGGTAGTGATGTTTGCATGTGATTTATCAACAAGAACAGAGTAAACAGAGACAGCTAGGGAACACCACTGGGATAGCCTGGACATCAACTAGCAGAATAGCAGCAGAGTAAGCAGCAAGGCCAGGCAGAGTGAACCAGGAATAGGGTCAGGACAGGAACTCTATGACACAGAGACAAGACAAGGCTCCACAGGAACATAAGAAGTCCAATACAGGCAGGGGGATCAAAAAGGCAAAAAAACTACTAATAAAGAAATTACTAATTTAACCAACACAACTAAATCAAAGAACAACAAACAAATATAAAAATAGAAGATCAAGACTAGAACAAACTAAATAAATATAAAAAAAGGCAAGAACAGCCAAAATGCTAGAGCAAGGAGCAAGACAAGAACAACAAATGACAAGTCAAGGACACAAGACCGACAAGACAAGGACACAAGACCAACCAGACAGGGAGGGAGGGAGACAGAAACACATACTCAGCCACATCCACAGGCAGCGACAAAGACAGTGACAGAAGGGGTGAGAATGACAACGAACCGGCAAAGACAATAGGGCAAGGAGCCCAATAAATAAGGAGGAGAGCACACGAGGAACAGGTGAAAGCAATTACACTAACAAGGGCTAACAAGAGGGTGTGGCAAAGATTAAATGAGGGGATAGAGAAGCACATGGCTGACAAAGCCATGTGCTAACACAAGACAACATAAACAAGAACAAACACAAGACAAACAGTGTGTCAGGGCAGAACCCTGACAGCATCTTCCACCTTGTGTGCCTCTGTTGCCATAAGCCACCCAAAAAATATATTATTTAGATTAAATTGGAATGCTAACATATGACTCAATTATTTTACATTTTAAAATGAAATACAAGAAGCTCATGTAAGGAATAATTGACAACAGCCACTGAATTAATGAAAAACAATGCATACCCGAGGTGGAAATGCAGCCACAAAGCAATTCTATGGACTGGAATTGATTATTCTGCTTGTAAAATGCTCAAGATGTTGTTAAGGTATTTCAAGGCATTTGTCAGGTTTTGTCCTTAAAACACTCGTGCAGAATGCAGTTTTTAGATAAATAATTATTTTCTGATTTTGCATATACTTAAAATGCTTTGGCAATACAATAAACTGTAAAAACTCTGATTGTAAACCACAAACACGACGAGGGAGATTAAGATAATCCAAAAGAGTCTTTAATAAATTCACAAGTAAATCCAAATGGAGAGACACTACGGTGACCATGAGGGAAAATGTTCGGTTCACTTAATTTTGTCGTGGCCAAGGCATATTAACTTGTGGGAATATTATAATATGTCGTGGCTACGAGATATTAATTAGTTCATTAATTCTTGGACCACAAAACCAGTCTTAATTGTCATTTTTCAAAATTGAGATTTATAGATCATCTGAAACTGAATAAATAATCTTTCCATTGATGTATGGTTTGCTAAGATAGGGATAGGATAGGGAAGGGACTCTAAATAGCGCTAGTCCTTTAGATTTCTGTGTTTAGTTAAAACCAAAAAGGGATGTCTGAAAGAAGACAGTTATTACAGGGCCACAAGTAATGTGTAGCAAAACTTGACTGTGATTTTGTTGAGACCACAGTAGTCAATGGAGTCATCTATCCTTCTTGTGAACAAAGAAGAACCTGGCAGCTGCTGGGGAGGTAGAAGATATTAGGAAGCCATTCCTTGGCTCTTCCTCAATGTAATCCTGCATAGCCTTGCTCTCAGGTTCAGATAAGGGAAATGTCCTGCCCTGGATTGGAGTGGTGCTGGGAAGGAGATCAATAGCTCAATTACTTGGGTGGTGTGGAAGTAGATGAGAGGCCTTGGCTTCGGTGAGGTCAAGATAATCTGAAGGCAGGTGAGGTAGGGTACAATGGGGCTAAAGTTGCCCCAGGGTAAAAGGCACCTTTGATATTATTTTCATCTAAACCACTAGATAGCAAAAAACATGGCTTAGCACTTTCCAAAACATTCGCTTTTCAAGATCTAATATTTCTTGGTCTAATATTTCGTTTTTTAAATGTTGCAGATTTAAGTAGCAAATGAGAATCGCTAAAATGTATGCATATATTTTGAGAAAAAGTCTTCTTTATGAATTTTATGTTTGTTTAAGATAATTAAAGCAACAGTTTTTAAATAACGAAATTATATGTAAAGGTATGGTATTTGAGGTAAAAAGCGCCCCTGCTGTTGGGGCTAAAGGCACACAGTAATTAACATGATAATTAATAGATAGCTGACTTTTCCATTTGTTGACATGACATGGTTAGATTCAGATGGTAAATATCATATATTATGTTGAGTGTCCATATTAGAGATAATTACCGTGTTTAGAATGAAACTATCATATTTAAAAACATGATATTAATCATGCCATATAATAAAATAGTATTTGTTGTTACTACTGTAAATATATATTAAATTATTATTGGATCTCTTTCAATACTTTCATAATCTTCACTTATTAAAATTATTTTGTTTCTGTATTTTAGAATATATTTTTTACTAACATATTTTGTTGACAGTATATTTAGTGAACAAAAACAAATTATTTTATTTTTCAAAATAAGCAGAAAATAGTACAAACTTTGCTAAAATGATTGTTTTGAACAAGTATTAACTTAGACATTATTTTAGCTGAAGTATTTGTATCAATACCGTGTGCCTGTTACCCCATGCCTCTTGCCACCTCATACATTTATACAATTTTTAAACAAAATAAACAACTTGAATGATTTATTTTCACACAAAATCGTTTGCTCCATTAATGTTCAATACAACGTGTATATTTTTTCTGCAATTATACATTTTAGGCACAGTAGCTCTTCCTCAGTGGCAAGCCTGCTGCTTTGCCAGTGATGGCAGATGCTCTGACAGTGTTAGAAGAGATGACGGAGAGACACTGGTTAAAACACTGAGTACCCCACCTTGTTAGTTGTTCTTCTGGCCAGGATATTTGAGGGTTGTGTTGTTGTAGCATGTAGGGCCCCCGAGAGTCGATGTTAATGAGGTGAGGTGCTGTACATGTCCACTTCTCGGGGGACTTATATCTAGTGCCGTGACTGTCAAGAGAGGTGTACAAGGAATCAGTGGAATTTTGTGTACTTCAGCAAAATTTACATAAATAAAATTGCCTACTGCAACAAAGTCTTATCAGGACCTCAGAATGAACTTTGGTAGCAGCAAACATCAGAATTACTGGCACCAACAAGCTTGCTATACTCTGAAAAGAGGTAATCAAAGTATTCACTGCCGATGGATAATCTTGGGGCAGCCGAGTAGGGCAGTTTGCCCTGAAGTGTCTCGATGGGCTAAAGTACAAAGACAGTTGGTGTTTGATGCAACAAGTTTACTCCTCAGGGGTTAGACGAGTGCGTCCAATTTGGGCTATTGTTCGTCCACAGTTGTTGAATTTAGGGCTGGTGAAGGTCAGGGAGGTCTACGAGAACTCTCAAGATTCTCTTTACCATGTTCAAAAAATCACAAGAAAGATGGAGAAGGGACAAGACAGGCGTTATGCTGCAGACCCAGCTGAAAACCAAACCCCATTCTGCTGAAGTTGAACTCAAAGGAAATTAAGTGAACCCCTGGCCATATATCCATGCTCTATTATGCAGTGTACGCTTTGTTTGCCTAGAAAGAGACCAAACCAGCAGCTTATAAAATCTTAACATCAACCCTTCGGAAGCATGTAGAGGTAACATAAGGTAAATACTTGCATTGTTGCATTGGTGGTTTAAATGAAACTTTGACAGTTTAGCAAAAGGTTTTGCACAAATTAGCCAAAAAGACATTGTTGCAGGGTGTGCGATATTGTCTGCGATAATATAGTAATTGTTGTTTTAACGATGTGCGATTTGACATTATCAGTATTTTGCCAAAAACCAAACAAAACACTCTAAACAGTGTGCCGTGAAATCTAGTAGATTAGACTTGTCCGTATGCATTTGGAGTGCTTTCTTTCACTGCGTGAGTCAGTCTGTTAAAATGCGTTTAGAATGATCACAAAATTTAAGATATAGAAGCAGAAAATGTATATATTTATATAATTTCATATAGTAAATCAACATCACACGAAGAGTGCCGTTTTTTCTCCACAAATCAGCACGATTATGTAGATTTTCTTTCAAAAAACAAGACTTGCATTTTAGACATCATATTGCCTGCTTTTGCTCTATTTCGACAACAACAGTAATTCCAAGCACAGCCACCATACACAGTTTTGCGTCTCTGAGCAATGACGGTGTTTCCTTCTTGAATGAATCAACCGTTTAAATGATTCGCTTCAGTCGCAATGACTCTCTTAACAGTGACTTGCTGACACCTACTGGCTGTTTTAATTTCACATTTAAATAATCTTTTGATTTATTTTTATTTTGTATATAATTTCAAATGAGTATTCAACATTTCAATATTTATCAAAACATTATTTCTGCATTTGTAACTGAGGCTAAATGCTTTCATGTCAGTGTTTAAATACATATATGCCACTTCAGATGAAGCTTCTGTGTTTCCTCTGCATTGAAAATATTAATTTAGTTGATACGGATTTAATTTGCCTGGTAACAGCTCAAATGTGTTATTTTTCTAAATAACCGATTATTTTAATTAAAAACAACCAGTTTGATATTTATTGGCCTATCCCAGTGGTGTCGAACTGCAGAGCCCTGCAGAGTTTAGTTCCAGCCCTGCTCCAACACACATACCGTAGTTTTCCAATAAGCCTAAATGATTAGTTTAGCTGGATCAGATGTGTGCAATTAGGGTCATAAACTGTGCATACAGTTAAATACAGTAAAAACATAATTGCTTTAATTCTATTGTTGCTCATATTTGCTTAGTCTTTGTTGGTTTTGGTTATTTTGCTGTTGTAAGCTGTAAAGACTTTTGAAATAACATTTTGGGACAGTAATTTGAAAATCTAATGCGGCTGACAGAACTGGAACTACTTCATAGCTGTACTTTGACATAAGTGCATACCTTATGATGTCCGTCAGCCAATCAAAATCAGTCTCCTCTGGTATATAAAAAAAAATGTATAATCTTCAAACATTTGTAGATTATTCTATTTAAATCAATCAAGGACAGTACACAATAGTAACAATGTATTTAGTAAATTATGTTAACCCTGTGTTAAATAGACAGAGCATAGGACAAGTCATTGTATCATCAGTGCAAGTAAAATTGAAATACCATGCAATTATTATTATTTATTTCGTATATTCAAATTCCAGGAAACTGCATTTCCTGTGCACTTCTAAGTATTGTTGTGATGGCTTAAGTGTCTGTAGCTTGTAGGTATTCTGAGCTTAAGCATTTCACACATCAGTCGAGCTGAAGTGAAGTGCATTTAGCACTTATCTCTGTCATGCACACAAATTTGGGACTTATCATAAGAGAATCAAACTTACTGCAGTTACAATGGATGCTTTATTGTTGTTATTTAAATTAAAATGATCCATAATGCAAGTATAGTTATGCTGGTATATGCTTTATACATGGTTGTATATGTTTATATCATTGTATCTATCTATCAAGATCTGGCTCCAAGTCCACATTTCAAAACCATATTTAAAATGAATGTATTATTATTATTTATATTTTTGTTTTGTTTTAGTTAGGTGAGGTTAAAGATGTAGGAGCGTCGTCCGTCCCTTCAAAATGCACATTTACGTCCTCTCGACGTCACAGAAATTCCCAATTGTGATTGGCTGCTGCAGAAAGGCGGGTCTAATCTACAGCGCCTAGGAAGAAGAAGACGGCCATCTTCGTGAGGTCGCAGGCCTTTGTGGTGAGTTTTAATGGTGATTTGAAGAGAGAAATCGCTTTATATTCTTTTCCAGAAAGGGAGCCGGCATTTTTATTGAATAGCATTGGCTTATACTGGTTTCAGATGACCAACTTGTTATTTATCGCCTCAGATATCGGCTGTTTTAAAAGCCTGCTATGTAGGTACCTAAAGACGACACTACAGTTCCAAACACATCACATACATGAGCTGACATCTAGACGGGCGATCGCCGATAGTCGGCTGCCTGGAAAAATGCTAAATCCTGTGAACTGACAGCAAATATTTGCCTCGAAATTTTAAGTAAATCAACTCAGGAAAACGTGTTCGGTCTGGAGGACCAGTCTGTCAAAATCTTGTCAAGATAAATGAATAAATAAATGACTCTTAATTGATACATACGTTTCCTCAACATGCATAATTTATTTTTGTATTAATGAAGTTCTTTATTATTATTGGTGTTGGTGTTATTTGTTATTGTTTTATGTTATTACATTGTTATGTATTAGATTATAGTACAATATTTCTTGTAAAAAATAGATTTTTTTTTTTTACAATTTATATTTAACTGCACCTTATTGACATTTTATTTTATCTAAACTAATTTAATTAGATCATTAAAAGTGCTGGGATAAATTTGTGTGAGTGATAAAAAATGGGGGTGATAAAAGTTAGCCAGCCCTGTAGGGCACATGTGGTGTTATTTTGTTCACATTTTGTTTGTGTTTTTCCCTAGATGCCAAGACACTGTTCTGCTGTAGGTTGCAAGTCACGTGACACAAAAGACATTAGGAAATCTGGGATCACTTTTCACAGGTGCATATAGATATTTCCAAATCAGTAGTCAAATGTACCAACATTTGTATATGCTTTTAGCATTTTATTATATGCTTCCTGCTGTTTCTGTCCCTACCAGAACAGACCCTTGCTTAATCCACCAGTTAAGAACCACTGCTATACAACATATTCAGATTTCCAGAGATGTTTAAGTGCTTTCATTTTGATTAAGCATTAAACAGCTCATTTTCATAGTAACAACTGCAATAAAAAATTTAATGTAATGACTCAGCATTCAATGTATTGTCGGGTAGTTTGTACACTACCATGCCCTCATGTAACACCCCCTCCCGGGTCCACACCATCCTAACTCGTTCTTGCTCCGAGCGGGTCTCGAACCCAGGATTCCCGGCGCGGGAGGCGGGCGCTCTAACAAGGAACACCAAAGGCTACAGCCTCTAGCGTAGGATAGTGAGGTTTACACACAGCCCTTACTGGTATACATTCGTTACACTCAGGACATATTAAAATGATTAATATCTGCCTCCTAGTGACCAATTCACTGAACTACATGTTTACAATCATTTGCATCTCAACTCATTGTGAGTTTTCTTGTTTTATGTGATGAAAAGCATTGTAAAGGAATATAATGTGTCTCAACGGTAGTAACTTGATCTTAACTTGTTAATGTTATTTATTATGTTTTTCAGATTGCCAAAGAAGGGAAACCTTCGACGTACAATTTGGATTATCAACTCTCGTCGCAAAGGCCCTGAGGGAAAAGGCCAGTGGGACCCCCAGAGTGGATTCATCTATTTCTGCTCTAAACACTTCACCCCCGATAGCTTTGAACTCTCTGGTGTCAGGTCTGCAAATAATTACTCTCTTTACATTTCCTTCAGAGTCACTAAAGCGATGACCAAAACAAGTTGTAGGTTATTTTTGTAGTTGAAATACAATATTCAAGAAGGCACAACGTTTTTTACTTTCTCTTTTGTTTTAGTGGCTATCGCAGACTGAAGGATGATTCCATTCCCACTGTGTTTGAAATGCAGTCTCATGAAAGAGGAAATGCTGGGAAATGTGCAACAAAACGGAGAGGCAGACCTCGAAATGTGGACAAACATATCAGGTATTTTGCATAAAGCTGCAAAAAAACTCTTTCTATTATGCTTTCTCTTGTTTAAAAAAAATTACAGAAAGAAGCGTGCTTAATAGTATTCAGTGTGCACTTCAAACTGAAACATGACTGTTTCTTAGCACACTTATAAGTACACTTTACACTCATGTCACATATATGTTTTACTTTAAAGTACATTTTTTATCATTATGTTTTAATAATCTTGTGTTTAAAAAAACTACACTTATTTTGGTGTCAACTAACATACTAAAGTACTTTATTTAAACTGTAGTGTGTTACTTGATATTACATTTAAAGTTAGTATATTTTAAATGTACTAAATTGTCAACTTTACAATTAAAGATTTGCAATTTACAGACATAAAACCATTTTAATAGAAATGGCATTCAAGTATATTTTAGTTTATCATTGTCAGTGTATTTGGCAGTCCACTTTAACCATATTTCAAACACATAGTAATTGAAATTACTTTTAAATATGTGAATCTGGACCACTAAACCAGTCATAAGGGTCATTTCTTTGGTAATTGAAGCTGAATAAATAAGCTTTCCATTGATGTATGATTTGTTAGGATAGGAAATATTTGGTCAAAATACAACTATTTGAATCTGAGGGTGCAAAAAATATACATATTGAGGAAATCGCATTTTAACGTTGTCCAAATGAAGTCCTTAGCAATGCATATTACTAATAAAAAATTAGGCATAAAAGAAAAATCGATCATTTTGACCCATGCAATATATTGTTGGCTATTGCTACAAATATACCGTGTTATTTATGAGTAGTTTTGTGGTCAAGAGTCTCATATATACTTAAGTCTTACTTAAATGGGTTAAAAAGCACTCTTGAAGTCAGCTAATTGCATTTAAACTATAATAATTCATAATTAGGTGTTGATTGTACTGTTAGATTATGTTTGCAGGTATATTCTATTTAGTAGACTTGTTTTATAAAGTGTACATTTTCACAAACATTTGTGTTTTTTTTTAGTGTACGTATGTTTTTAACCTGTTTAAAATACTAATGCATATTTTACACCAAATTTCTTCAGTGTCAAGAACTCCTCCAATAATGAGGTCTCAGAAACCCAGGAGATCTTCAACAATGAGACTGTGGAGCAGAAAGTAGCAGAAAATGAGAATAAAAAAGGCGAAGGGGAGGATAAGCAAGCTCAGCCTCCTCTTCAGCCTTCATCTGAGGCTCCTCAAACCTCTGAAGAGACGGCACTAGATGACCAGCCACCTGACCCCTCTTCTCCTCCTCGTCCAGCTTCTCCATCCTGCTACATGAGACGTCTCCCGCCTCCTCCTGGATTTTACTTGCCCAAAGAGCACAACTACGCTCAGCTGTGCCCTCGAGTGTGGCGCAAGCGCTACGACAAAGCCATCGACAGCTTGGAAAAAGCGCTGCGTCTTCTGAGTGCCGCTCGACGGCGGGAGAACCGCCTACGTCATGCGTTACTGCGCCACCGAG
The DNA here is from genome assembly GCA_003573665.1 of Oxygymnocypris stewartii. Lineage (NCBI taxonomy): Eukaryota > Metazoa > Chordata > Actinopteri > Cypriniformes > Cyprinidae > Oxygymnocypris > Oxygymnocypris stewartii. Next base: position 337,076 of record QVTF01012291.1, read on the forward strand.
AGAACCGACTCAAAAGCACGCTGTTTCGCACACGAGACGGAGTCAATGGAAAGGAGGGCCGAGGAGGCAAGTTTTCAAGCTGGGCTGCTCAAAAGGGACAAGGGGCGAAGGTGGAGAGAGGTTGCAATTTTGAGGGATTGGAGGAGAGCGCGAGTGATGAAATAGACCTTCTGGCTGAGGGCTGGAACAGACAAGCACAGACGAAAGGAAAAGTCCCTGGGGAAGAAGAAGAAGGGTGCTGCTTTTACTGCGGAAGAGACAATGAAGGAAACAAAGTAAGTGGATACAAAGAAGCAACTGTAGGATCTGATGAGGTTCAAGGATCCCATCCAAGACATAAGCCCAAGAGAATCCAAGAAATCAAAAGGAAAGCCAATGTGCTCAAAGAACAGAAGTCAGAGACTTCAAAGACTGATGTAGCGCCTGTGGAGGAACAAAGCTACTATTTATATTACTGTGAGGGCGCAGAGAACGAGGACACGATGCAGGTGGTCACCATGGAATTGCAACCGCGCCAGCTGTGCACCGAGGAGGAAACATCTCTCGAGCTTCACAGCAATGCAGAAGAAATCCAGCAACTCACTCTGCTGCATCCACAGACTGACATGCACACTGCGCCTGGGCCTGTTCAATACTCCACAACACTACAGGAAACTTCTGCACCATTCCAGCTGCAGCAAATCCAACTGCTTCAGCCGCAGCAAGGACTTCTTCTCCCTGACCTCAACGCTAAGGAAAAGTGCGAAATGGAGCAGGGACAGCAGTTCTTCTGGGTACAGGAAGGGACTGATGATCACATCCTTCTGATGCCGGTTTCTGCCGAAGCGGGGGAAGGGAACAGGGTTGATGTTGAGACTGTGCAGCCTCAGGTGATATTGGAGCGATATCAGTCAAAGGATGCTGAAGAAAGAGATGGACTGAGTGTCAAGTGTGATTCCACGGTATTAACAGCTACAGCGTGGGGAAACGGTCAGCTCACACATCAGCCGGACGTCAGAGAGAGACTGAAGGAACATCTAGAGGGGTTTCAGCTCCAGCTTAGCAGCGAGTTTATTGACTGAACCGATCAACTGATTTTTATTCTCTGATTACAGAACATGCACAGACTCTATCATTTCAGATATTTCAAAGACGTCAGCATCATTTTCACATGAAGGCCAATTATTGTTAAAATTGAATACGCTTGTAATTTAAATGGAAAGACATAATTCAATAAAACTCTTCAGTTAGTAAAATGTGCATGTTGTATATGCAGTGTTTAGTAAATTGCATTCACTAATACAGACAGTGGTGGCTCCAGGATTTCTTTGTTGGGGGGGGGCTTAACAGTTAAGAGGGGGTGCTAAAAAAACGAATTAAATTGAGAGAAAGTAATGAACGCTTAAACCAGTGGTTCTCAACCCATTGGCAAAATCCAAATGCGGCCCACCATGTTGAACATAATAAAAAAATTCTTTTCAGTTTTACAAATCATTTTAGATTTTATATTAATTAAAAAATGTACTAAACAAATATAAGCTATAATGTTTTTATTCTGTGCTGTTACTCCTTTCGAGCAGAATTTCACTAAAGCATCAGGTGTTTTATTAATGGTGAGTAGAATTATTTATTTATTTCAATAAATGTAATCGTTTAAATATCATAATATTTAGGTTATAAATAATATTATAAATCTGGCTGGTTTGTATTGATGACGTAATATTTAAATGACACGCGTAAGATTTGCACTTGGACCATAGTGCTGCCCGCTGGATAAAAAGTTGAGAGCCACTGGCTTAAAATTTAGCTATGAGTTTTTTATATACTGCAGTTGCAAAAAAGGCATATTTTACTTTTTTTGTGGTATTAAACTTATCCTATTCCACTGTTATTAGTAATAGCCTACACTAATGCCAACTGCCAAATATGACACTTACAATGTAATTTATGAATGAAAATTGAAAAGAGAGAAAGTTTAGATTTTTTTATTTTTTCAATTCAATAAAAACTATTTTTTTCTTTCTTTCTTTCTTTTTTTATTAACAAGTCATAACTATTTCCACGTGGGCACACATTGCGGCTAATAACCTCCCTGTGCTGATTTGCATGCCATGTGTCGATGATAGCCAATATTAAGAGGATTTAGCATTTCTAATTAATGTAGGCCTGTTATATTCTTCTTATTATTAGGATTATTATTCTTATTAGATGACTTTTATTACATTAAATTGTTGCCCCGCAATAATTTAGTGCATCACCACATGATGCACTGTGAGGATAATAAAATAGGCTATTAGCTTACTCCTCGTTGAAACTGTTTTTAAAAAGATTTTTTAAAACAGGTCTATTAAATTCTACAAATAATTATGGGCCTTTAATTATTAGGGCGTTTTTTCAGAAAAGTTAGGCTATGTTCACACTTGACGTCTTTTTTTAAGCTGCCAGCGTCTTGTTTTACATGAAAATTTTATGGAGCAAACCGTTTTCTTTTTTAAAAGTCCTGAGTGCTTTTTAAAACGCAACCGCCGGCGTCTTTTTCTGCAGCCTTCGGAAAAAAACGCTCTACTACGTCAAGCTCATTTTTGACTGCTGACCAATGACAAGCGAGTGGCGAGTCGTTTCCATAACAACAAAAACAACAAGAAAAAGATAGCCGGTAGACAGATCGTACTAGTTTCGGAGAACACGGAGTTGTATGAAACGTGCATCATCCAGCCGGACCTCCTGGACTAAATTGTTGGAAGCACCATACAGTTTCCTTCCCCGTATAATGTCGCGCTCCCACAAACGTTGTTGTGAACCGACGTACCCTCCCCGTTAACTTCAAAAGCCTATTGTATTATCCTCACAGCGCATCATGTGGTGATGCACTATGAAATTATCGCGGGGCAATCATTTCATTTAATGTATTAATAAAAGTCATCTAATAAGAATAATAGGCCTAATAATAAGAAGAATATAACGGGCCTACATTAATTAGAAATGCTAAATGCTCTTAATATTGCCAATTTTTGGCTATCATCGACATATACATTTTTCTGCAGCACACCGCACTAGGCTACCGTTGCAGCTGTTGTTATAGCAACAAAAGACGCCCTCTGCTGCAATTTGTAACCAAAACGCTGCCAGCTTTTTATTTTACTAAAAAAGCACTCTTGTCAACTTTTTCTAGTCACAAAAGACGCCAAGTGTGAACTTTTTTTTACTTTCACATTCTCTGTAGTGAAATGACGTTCACCGTCTTGCGCGCGTTGTTTGGTTCAGTTGCTTGACCCCTCCCCCATAATGTTACTTGTTTATAGGCCACATATTAGGCACTTTTTTAGGTTTTTAATGTTTGTTTTTCAGTGTTACTGAGAGTTAAAAATCAGGAAAATCATTTGGAAATCCTTGGTGGGGCTATAGCCCCGCCCTAGCGCCGCCACTCAATACAGATAAATGCATCATTTGACATCGCAGTTAGACTGTTCAAAAATACCAGAATTACACAGTAAATCATTTGAATTCAAGTTTGAAACTTACTCCAGTCCGTTATTCTTCCCTGTCTATATACCCACAAACATGTATTAGGCCTACTGTGGTAGTGGGTTTTGAAGCAATTGTTTGTTCGCTTAACCATGATGATCAAGCTTTCCTTTCATAAAGAACTGACAAATATTATCTGCCTGCATTCCTTGTTGTTTTAGGATGGGCTCCAAAGATTTTAATCAATATCAGTTTGAATCTTGCTAGAAGAAAACAATAACACATTACATAAGTTCTTAAATAAAAACTTGACTATTATGTCACAGATTAATAGAACTAGTAAAGTGTCACATATGAATATTGATTGAAATACGTTCCAGGCCAGAGATTAATGGGCTTGTCCCATCTACCCTTTTTCTAGCATTGATGCATTCAATTGATCAAAATGACCATACATGCATTTATGCTTTTCAGAAATCCTAACAAAAAACATGCACTCAGAATCTGAGCTTATGTTCCAGATAACCTCAAAACATCTTATAAAACCACTCAGGGATCTTCTATTTCTTATGTGAGGTGAAGTCCTTTAAACACTTTACCATATCATATTTTGGCTGTAAAGGTGAATCTCTGTATTGTCTGCACTGGTTGGATAAAGGAGATGAAACATGTCCGTGTACTGGAAGCGCATATTGCACGTAGGTCGATTTACACGTAATGGGCAATATTACCATAACGGCCCGTATTACCATAATGTGAATTTGCTCTCATTAAATCTCAAAAACTCCTTTCAGTATTTACCAACACTGTATTTTAGACTAGTTAACACTTATTCTGCTTTTTAATGTATCCAAATGCTCTGTTTGCGCTATTAAAAGCTTGATTGCCCATCATTTGTTCATGTGGCCACCAGAGGGAGCAGATTTCTTTCCTTGCTTCTGAAATACGAATGGATAAATTTTTATGTTATTTGTAAAATTGTATTTAAGACTTTAACACATATTTAAAAACGTAACAAATATTATATATACGTGTTGTTTACGTTTTATAACATTGTAATAAAATGTTATTATATATATATTTTTATACAGTTTATATACAATGTATTAGGCAATAAGATAAATTAGGCTAAAAAGTAGAAATTGTTAGAATTGTTTCTCCACGAGGCGTCGCTGTTTATTAAGTGATAGAGTAGCCAATGTTGTTGTCAAAAAAGACTCTTTTCTGCAGAACGATATTCATATAGTATTAACGCAGAAGTGCAGTTTAGAGCAGGATCTGAACAACATAGTGCATATTTTAGGAAAAAAAATATGCAAATTTAAAGCATAAAGGCCTTTGCATCTGGAGAATTACTGATCTACTAAAGTATTATCATGAAAAAGCATTTGCGACGACAGTTCAACGAGGGCTATGGGTCTGTGTTGAATTGCTAATGTAATGTCGTGGTAAGTATTTGCCAAAGACAACTTGCCATTTAGAAGCATTTGCAATTCATAGCCCTTCGTAGGCCTAATTGGTGTCATGCCTTGACAAGACCCGCAGCAGCTAGTTACAACGTTACTGAACTGTGTTACACACTGAGTTGTAATAATACAAATGTTATTTCATCAATTAATGTACATATTATTGCTGACATTTTAAGGAACTTGCCGCTCGCTTCAATGCCAGGTTCGCAAATGTAAATACTTAAATACTGAACTTAAAAACAATTCTAATATTCTTTCCTGTGCGCTGAAAAAAACGTACTGTATTAGCTCAAGAACAGACGCTCTGCGCTCTGATTGGTCAGTATGCAGAAAGCCCCGCCCACACACATCGAGCCTATTTAAACGCGCTTTTCTGCCTGCTCTTCTTAAAGTTCAACACCTGCTGCTCACTCTGGAACTCCATCAACAGGCTTTACTACCCACCAATGGTTGTTCAAGTGAAACCACGCATTCGCTACAGCAGCAGAACCATGGAAGGCAACCAGCAGAAAGTGGAGGCCAACATTTTGTTACTCGGAGCTGAGAACGTTGGAAAGTCTGGTGAGTTCTGCTGCAAATGTTGCCTGCTGTCTTTATGCATTTTGTCTGAAGTAGAGCACTAACAATCTCTCCTTCACAGCTCTGACCGTGCGCTTTCTAACCAGGCGGTTCATAGGAGAATATGGAGATATAGGTAAACATCATGTCTTCCTGCGCTTGATCTCCAGTATGATTTGCAGTAAAATAGCCTTCGTTTTGCTTAACGGTTTATTTTCATCCACAGAATCTATATACAGCCATACTGACAAGATCGACGGCCGTAATATTTGTTTCAACATATGGGACTCACTTTGCCCGCAGGTAAGCATCTTTTTTGTTTTGTTTTGCATGACATATGGCAAGCTATTTTTAAATTAACTCCTTAAAACGAAGTACTAGCCTATCCATTTAATCTATTGATAAGCTATTACTTTTATAAAGGCAATTGTAATTAATACTTGGGAAATATATTTTTGTGTCATTAAAAAAAATGAAAACTATGTACTATTAACTGAGCATATATGCTAGCAACTGAGAAATAAGTACTAGAACCTAAAGTATAGGGCCAGCAACAATTGAAATGCATGCTAGTCAGAAGTGAATAGAAGTAATGCATACATGTCTTGTTTCAGAATGGTGAGGAGTTGGGATATACCAGCGACAGACAGCTGCAGTGGGCAGATGGCTATATCCTTGTTTACAGCATCTGTGACTGCTCCAGCTTCAATGTTGTGCGGCAACAAGTGCAGTGCATAAGACAAGCCAAGCAAAAACTGGCCAGCACCGCTCCGATCATCATTGTGGGGAATAAGAGAGACCTCCAGCATAGACGTACAGTGTCCAGTGAAGAGGGCCGGCTGCTGGCGCTCTCGGCGGACTGCGGGTTCTTTGAGGTCTCCGCTGCCGAGACGTACCACGGTGTGCTGATGGTGTTTCACGAACTGTTTGAGCTCATCCGAGAGGCCAGGGCACTCAAGAAGGGCCCCGCAGGGTTCAAAGGTATCGTGAGGAGCATGTCTGCAGTATTTGGAAGGAAGCGGACTGAATAGTTCCCCCTCAAAGAGGTGGAAGAATCCGGGTTAAGCCTTTTATGGAATCCATATTGGAACAAAGACTGACTATTGATCTCAACTGGATTTTTGCAAGTTGACAGTCTTCGGGCCGTTCACAAAGTTCAGTCTGTGCTGTTTTTATTTGCTGGACAGACATATTTGGCCATTGCTGTTTTGTGGCATCTCACACCATGAGCATCACTATGAAGTCGCCTGTCATGTTAAAAACAATTTTTTCATCTTCCAGTTCCATTTTTCATTCTGTTTTGGAATGCAGAAACGTGTTCTGTGTGAATGGCCCCTAATTCCTGAATTTTCGAAGAATGTTCAAATTAGATTAAAAGTATACAAACAATACGGTCTCATTGCTAACGATGTCAATATATTATAAATAGTCAATGTTTTTTTTTTCTGTACTATCAGTTTTACTGTAGCTAATAAGTGCAATCGGTGGCTCAACCCTTTTTAGTCCCTATGCAATTAAATGAGACCGATTCTAGAGTGTGGCCTCTAACATGTGATGCATGAATATTGCAATGTAGCATTTCTTTGTTAAAATATTTATATTTAAATTGTATTGCCTGAAGTTGTCCATGCGTTGGGGTCCTATAAAGTGCTACAGTCATAAATTGAAGCGACGTGGTAGCATGTTGGATTTCAAAATGACGCCACTTTTGCCTTTGGTTTATCTTTAAATTTACTAACTGAGTTTTTGAAGTCATAACTGTTTGATTCGATGCATTGGTGATCCAAACTGTCAAACACAGATTGTTGTGTATATATTGCAAGTGTAAAAACACATGCTTATATGGTTTTATAATAAAATATGAGAAAGCTTTAATATCTCTTGCTTTTTACTAACCCAAATGAGCCATTTTAGTATGTTACTATGACAATATATTTATATAGCACAATTAATTTAAACTTCAATGTGCTTTCCAGTAAATCATTGTGCATTTTTCTGTTTTTAAACAGTAAAGTTATAACATCATACAACTATGCCATCAGCCATATGCTTTAGAAAATAAAAATGTCCTTAGCCTGGACTTCAAGATATTAACAGAAGAAGCTTGTCTAATGGAGAGTGGCAAGGCAGTTCCAAAAACTAGGGGCAGCAATACTAAAGTTACAACCTCCCCTGCACTTAAGCCTTGATACTCAGTCAGTAACTCACAGAGAAAGGTAAGGGCCAAACCATTTCTAGATTTATGAACAAGGAGCAAAATTAAAACATGCACTCTAAAACAAACAGGAAACCAACGTAATGAGCGTAGAATATGAGTAATATGCTCCCTCTTTTTAACCCCACTCAAAAGTCGAGCCGCAGCGTTTTGCACAAGCTGCAAGCGGGATATAGTTGTTTGTCTAATCCCGAAATAAAGTGAGTTGCAGTAGTCCAGCCTAGATAAAATAAAAGCGTGAATTACTTTTTCAAAATGTTTAAAAGAAAGAAAAGTCTTTGCTTTAGAAAGCAAACGCAGCTGAAAAAAAGCAAGCTTTGACTACTGATTTTATTTGACAGTCAAACTTTAAGCCATCATCAAAAATGAAACCAAGGTTTTTTACCCATGATTTCAGACACAGAGACATCTCACCCAAATCCAATTTTGGGGAATCTAAAAATTCAAATGGACAAAAACAATTTCAGTTATCTTTTCATTAAAAATGTTAAAATTTAATGAAAGCCAAGCCTTCACATCTGCCAAACATGCCATAAGAGACTCAAAACCCACAGGATTTAGTTTATGTCTTTTATTTGTATTTTTTTTAACAGGCAGATAAACCTGAGTGTCATCCGCATAACAGTGAAATGACAGTCCATGTTTTCTAAAAATTGAGCCAAGAGGGAACATATAGAGCGAAAAAAAGCAGAGGAGCCAGCATAGAACCCTGGGGAACCCCACAAGGCAAAAAAGCATTGCTCGAGTAATGTTCACCCATCTTGACTGAAAAACTCCTATTTGCTAAATACGATTTAAACCAATCTAAAGCTATACCTCTTAAACCAATGCAATGTTCTAATCGATCAATGAGAATAGCATGGTCGACTGTATCGAAAGCGGCCATCAAATCTAAGAGCACAAATCCCCCGAATCAAATGATATTAAAATATCATTAAGAACCTTCAAAAGCGCAGTCTCGGTGGAATGGCATTTAAGAAAACCTGACTGAGATGTTTCAAACATTGAGTTATAAACAATACGTTTTGCCAAATGCATAAACATGATACTTGCTGCAGAAAGGTAGCTATTAGAATCTGTAGGTTGCCCATGTTTTAGATTTGGGATTGGCCTCGGTCCTCCCAGTCGATAGCTATTAATTCAAGATCAGCTGAACAATGTTCTGCTCGTTGAATGAACAGCAACAGGACATACATTTCAGACTTTACTGGATTCGCTGGTATCTCACAAAGTTGGCAAGCAAATGTCCAAAAAAAACAGACCTTGTTTGACCAATGATTGAAAAAATGTTTAAAATTGAATTGAATCGTTAGCAGAGGAAAATCTAGTCGACTAAAAAGACTACTTTCTAAAATGAACTACTGACCCAGTGTGTATTTTTCTCACTTGTTAAGTTCCTTGCATGTCACAAACCCTAAATATAAGTTCGATTAACCTTAATCTTGGCCCTTTGAAGTCACTTCCTCTGAGTACTTTTGTGAGCCAATCTATTTATATAAGTAAAAAAAGTTAAAATGGACTTCCCTCTAATGGAAGTAAAGCTGTTATGTCTCAAGTCCAGACACATGAGCATCACATGTTCATTCATTCACATATTACTGAGCTCAGAGTGGATAAGATCAAAGTAGGGCCCATTGCTCGCAGTTATGTGGGATTTCTGTAAATGGCTTTACTGTTCCTACAAGAAATATGACTGACTAACACATGCGAGTGTGAGTGTAATGAGTGCAAATGTGCATCATATATGCCAGACTGGTCCACGCATACTCTCGAATATATGAAAACTTCTTCATGTACTTGTACTTGTGCAGGTTTTCCACAATTCATAAGCTTTGAAGAGGCAAAACAGTATCATTTTGCTTGTAATAAAATGCATAAGAGTGAATTGGTGTATAGATATCAAGTCTCATCTCCGGTGTTTTGATACAGAAAAGAATGAAATGGGAAAAGAAACAGATTGAGAATGAGAAAGGGGCAGCTGAGTCTTTCTGAAAGACTTCTCTCCAGCCAAGTGGGCGCTTTGCGGGGGAGCTGACTGAGACCGTGAAAGCTGTTGCTATGCGCACCACAATAACCCTCGTCAGTGAGCAATGACATCACTGACGCAGACGTGTCTCCGTCCACAGAACGCCTCAGTGACACACCAGCCTGAATTCCTCCCACAATCATGTGTACGCTAACATTTACGCATTTAAGCATACGCATGAATATTCATGATGGGCCATGGGGCACAATCTTCTGGCATATTGTATCATGCTTTCGCAGCAAAGACAACAATAAAAGGGTCTTCCTCGGGAAACTGTGCCATCTTTAACATTTACAGATGCATCTCAAAAAATTTGAATATGGTGAAAAAGTTTTTTTCTTGAAACTTATTTCAAAAAGTGAAACTTTCATATATTTTAGATTCATTACATGTAAAGTAAAACATTTCATTTTTTTTATTTTTTTTTATTTTGACGATTAGAGCTTACAGCTAATGAAAGTCAAAAATCAGTATCTCAAAATATTAGAATATTTACATTTGACTTTCAATAAATGACCATCCATACAGTATATATTCTGGTATCTCTTGTTCTTTGAAAGAACAATAATGGGGAACACTGCTGACTTGGCAATGGTCCAGAAGACGATCATTGACACCCTCCACAAAGAGGATAAGTTACAGAGGGTCATTACTGAAAGGGGGGGGGGGGGGGCTGTTCAAGGAGTGCTGTATCAAAGCATATTAAATGCAAAGTTGACTGGAAGGAAGAAATTCGGTGGGAAAAATGTGCAAAAGCAACAGGGATGACCGCAAGCTTGAGAATACTGTCAAGCGAAGCCGATTCAAACACTTGGGAGAGCTTCACAAGGAGTGAACTGAAGCTGGAGTCAGTGCTTCAAGAGTCACCACGCTCAGACATCTTCAGAAAAAGAGCTACCAAGCCACTTCTGAAACAGAAACATCGTCAGAAGCATCTTACCTGGTCTGAGGAGAAAAATAACTGGACTGTGGCCGTTACTGATTTTGTATTTAATTTGGAAATCAAGGTCCCAGAGTCTGGAGGAAGAGAGGAGAGACACAGAATCCATGTTGTTTGAGGTCCAGTGTGAAGTTTCCACAGTCAGTGATGATTTGGGCTGCCGTGTCATCTGCTGGTGTTGGTCCACTGTGTTTTCTGAAGTCCACAGTCAACACAGCCATCTACCAGGACATTTTAGAGCACTTCATGCTTCCTTCTGCTGACAAGCTTTATGGAGATGCTGATTTCATTTTCCAGCAGGACTTGACACCTGCACACACTGCCAAAGGTACCAGAAGCTGGTTCAATGATCATGGTGTTACTGTGCTTGATTGGCCAGCAAACTCACCTGACCTGACCCCCATTGAGAATCTAGATGAGAGACACCAGACCCAACAATGCAGATGACCTGAAGGCCGCTATCAAAGCAATCTGGGCTTCATTACACCTGAGCAGTAACACAGGCTGATCACCTCCATGTCACGCCGCATTGATGCAGTAATTCATGCAAAAGGAGGCCCAACCAAGTATTGAGTGCATAGAATGAATGAATCTATATAAAATATTGTTTTCACTTTTTGAAACGAGTGACAAAAAATATTGACCTTTTTCGTGATATCCAAATTTTTTGAGACGTACCTGTAATGATTTCATTTGAAAAGGTTACAGCAGAGTTTTCAGAAAATCATATCTTTTCCTCCTCAAGCACTAAATGCCAGGGCTGTAAGTGCCATAGACATGGAGAGTTCACCTCAGGAGGCACAAAATGAAGAAAAAAAAAGAAAACACATGAAAACATCTGCTTCATTTTGATTTTAGAACCTTTTTAACACCTCCTTTTTTTAATTCACATATATAATGAAGATAGTATAAAAAAATTTACTCAATCACATTATAACTGACAAAAAAAATATTAATAACTCATTGTATGTCATTGTCAAAACACTTTCTGTCACTCGTCTCAGTGTTTTGGGGTTGAATGCGACAGGTTTAAAGATCAGTGCAAAATCTAATATTAATAAGGAAACCAGATAATATAATCTCACCACACAAGATTATTTAGTTATTATACTTTGTTTCAAAGAGCAATATTATTTATTGTAAAAACTACTATGGTCACTATGATGAATTTCTACAATGGTTGAGTTATTGTTGAACTTGATATGCCAGTTTAAGTGTAAATATTATCAAACACTGATAAAGACCGTAAAAGGAACTTATGTCTAAACTTTTTTTTCAGTTTTTAGTTCATCAATAGCTAAGTTTAATTTCAATCAATAAAACATAAGAAAATGGTGATACATAAACTGACTGATATTATGGATGAAAAATAAATATTTAGAAATAAAATCACTGTTTTATTTTGAAATAAAAGGTCAAAGTTTTGAGTTAAAAACTTCAGTATCATATTAATTATATATTAATATAATTTTATAACATATTGTAAGGCACGCACACTGTGATTTATGTTGTAAATTGCAGTTTCCTGAGAATGACCTGCCCTTTAGATCAAAATAATTATATTAAATTAATTTATTCGTTATTGACTTTTTATTTATTTTGCATTTTGTCAGTGCAGTGACACTTTCAATGCCTGTATGTTCAGTTTTTGACCTTAAACTGATAAAAAGAAATCTTTCTCTACCACAGAAAAGCCCCGATTACAAGGCCATGTCTGTCTCCTTATTTAACTTTATGTGAGATAACAACATCTCAAAATCCTCGAATGCAGAGGCAGGGGAACAATGAAGATGTTTCTTCAACCCTATCTCTCTTTCTCTCTCTCTCTCTCTCTCTCTCTCTCTCTCTCTCTCTCTCTCTCTCTCTCTCTCGCGCTCTCTCGCTCTCTCTCTCTCTCTCTCTCTCTCTCTTTGTCCTTTTGCTGTTCTTCCTAAGTTCATTTTAAGAGATAAACAGTGCCTTCAGACATTTGGTGGTACCTCAGCATATGATGAAGTGTGTGAGGTGAGTCAGGGACATCAGGGATTGTGGGAACTGTCTGTTCTGTTTGGCTGTGTACATGCTGAATCCTGCACGTACGGATGTGGTACACCGAGTCACTGCATGTCAAGGGCTCTTCAGGAAGGAAGAGTGTTCAAATCAAACAACAGCCACTGCGTACAGTACGTACAATCTGGATGAAGCACGATTTTAAATTCTAAATGAACAATACACAAGCAAAAAATAAAAATAAATAAGCAATGCACAATGTAGAATTTTTGTAGTTTGTGTAAATTGTAACAGACCTGCCTAGATAGTGCCTCACTATCTCTGACACAATGAGCCAGGATTATAACTCTGATTTTAAGGAAGATGGGCTGAAGAAATCTTCATATATCAACAACAGCAGGAATGCATTTATTTGAACTGTTTGATTTAATAAGAGGGATGAGATGAGAAAGTAATTAAGGTGATGGCTCTTGACCAGCCACTGCATTACAATGAGGCCTAATTACCAGATATAGTGCTTCACTGAAAAATGTCTTACCTAACGCCGAAGAGAGAGGAAAATCTATAGTCTTGATCGAAAAATGATGTGTGCATAATTTCCATTAGCTAATGAAAAAGAAAATTTGGATGTGTTTTAAATGTCAACTTGCCTGAAGGAGAGATTTTTTCTAATACATTTTGTAGCCTTCATCACGCTCCAAGTGGGATTTTACCAGGAATTCAATTTAGTTGTTTTAAGGCAATGAGGCAATAATTACAATATTAGCACCCTTGCATATTTTTTTGTTTTATATATAATATATTCTGAAATTAAGCATATTTTTGGGATCCACAATGTTTGTGAAAAAGAAGTTGGCTTAATTGTATTTAATGTGAATTCAAGGTCTTAAATCATACATAAGTGGTCAGAATTATTGGCACCCTTGGTAAATATGATCAAAGAAGGCTGTGAAAATCAATCTGCATTGTTAATCCTTTTTATCTTTTATCGAAAAAATTTATAAAAACCTAACCTTTCATTGGAGAATAAGAATTTAAAATAGGGGGAAATATCATTATGAAATAAATATTTTTCTCTAATACATATTAGCCAAAATTTTATGAACGAATTATGCATTTATATAGTGCTTTATTGTGTATAGTTGTACACCGAAAGCACTTTACAATCATGTGGGGGGGGTCTCCTCGACCACCACCAGTGTACAGCATCCACTTGGATGATACGATGGCTGCCACAGGACAACGGCGCCAGTGCGCTCAACACACACCAGCTACAGGTGGAGAGGGGAGAGAGTCATAGAGCCATTCAAGTGTATGCTCTCACCACACACCAGCTACAGGTGGAGAGGAGAGAGAGTCATAGAGCCAATCAAGTGTATGTCCTCACCACACACCAGCTACAGGTGGAGAGGAGAGAGTCATAGAGACAATCGAGTGAATGCTCTCACCACACACCAGCTACAGGTGGATAGGAGAGAGTCATAGAGACAATCAAGTGTATGCTCACCACACACCAGCTACAGGTGGAGAGGAGAGAGAGTCATAGAGCCAATCAAGTGTATGCGCTCACCACACACCAGCTACAGGTGGAGAGGAGAGAGAGTCATAGAGCCAATCAAGTGTATGCGCTCACCACACACCAGCTACAGGTGGAGAGGAGAGAGAGTCATAGAGACAATCAAGTGTATGCGCTCACCACACACCAGCTACAGGTGGAGAGGAGAGAGAGTCATAGAGCCAATCAAGTGTATGCGCTCACCACACACCAGCTACAGGTGGAGAGGAGAGAGAGTCATAGAGACAATCAAGTGTATGCGCTCACCACACACCAGCTACAGGTGGAGAGGAGAGAGAGTCATAGAGCCAATCAAGTGTATGCGCTCACCACACACCAGCTACAGGTGGAGAGGAGAGAGAGTCATAGAGCCAATCAAGTGTATGCGCTCACCACACACCAGCTACAGGTGGAGAGGAGAGAGAGTCATAGAGCCAATCAAGTGTATGCGCTCACCACACACCAGCTACAGGTGGAGAGGAGAGAGAGTCATAGAGCCAATCAAGTGTATGCTCTCCACCACACACCAGCTACAGGTGGAGAGGAGAGAGAGTCATAGAGCCAATCAAGTGTATGCGCTCACCCACACACCAGCTACAGGTGGAGAGGGGAGAGAGTCATAGAGCCAATCAAGTGTACGCGCTCACCACACACCAGCTACAGGTGGAGAGGAGAAGAGAGTCATAGAGACAATCAAGTGTATGCGCTCACCACACACCAGCTACAGGTGGAGAGAGAGAGAGTCATAGAGCCAATCAAGTGTACTGCGCTCACCACACACCAGCTACAGGTGGAGAGGAGAGGAGAGTCATAGAGCCAATCAAGTGTATGCTCTCACCACACACCAGCTACAGGTGGAGAGGAGAGAGTCATAGAGCCAATCAAGTGAATGCTCTCACCACACACCAGCTACAGGTGGAGAGGAGAGAGTCATAGAGCCAATCAAGTGTATGCGCTCACCACACACCAGCTACAGGTGGAGAGGAGAGAGAGTCATAGAGCCAATCAAGTGTATGCGCTCACCACACACCAGCTACAGGTGGAGAGGAGAGAGAGTCATAGAGCCAATCAAGTGTATGCGCTCACCACACACCAGCTACAGGTGGAGAGGAGAGAGAGTCATAGAGACAATCAAGTGTATGCGCTCACCACACACCAGCTACAGGTGGAGAGGAGAGAGAGTCATAGAGCCAATCAAGTGTATGCTCACCACACACCAGCTACAGGTGGAGAGGAGAGAGTCATAGAGCCAATCAAGTGTATGCGCTCACCACACACCAGCTACAGGTGGAGAGGAGAGAGAGTCATAGAGCCAATCAAGTGTATGCGCTCACCACACACCAGCTACAGGTGGAGAGGAGAGAGAGTCATAGAGACAATCAAGTGTATGCGCTCACCACACACCAGCTACAGGTGGAGAGGAGAGAGAGTCATAGACAATCAAGTGTATGCGCTCACCACACACCAGCTACAGGTGGAGAGAGAGAGAGAGTCATAGAGCCAATCAAGTGTATGCTCACCACACACCAGCTACAGGTGGAGAGGAGAGAGAGTCATAGAGACAATCAAGTGTATGCTCTCACCACACACCAGCTACAGGTGGAGAGGAGAGAGAGTCATAGAGCCAATCAAGTGTATGCGCTCACCACACACCAGCTACAGGTGGAGAGGAGAGAGAGTCATAGAGACAATCAAGTGTATGCGCTCACCACACACCAGCTACAGGTGGAGAGGAGAGAGAGTCATAGAGCCAATCAAGTGTATGCGCTCACCACACACCAGCTACAGGTGGAGAGGAGAGAGAGTCATAGACAATCAAGTGTATGCGCTCACCACACACCAGCTACAGGTGGAGAGGAGAGAGAGTCATAGAGCCAATCAAGTGTATGCTCACACACACACCAGCTACAGGTGGAGAGAGAGAGAGTCATAGAGCCAATCAAGTGTATGCGCTCACCACACACCAGCTACAGGTGGAGAGGAGAGAGAGTCATAGAGCCAATCAAGTGTATGCGCTCACCACACACCAGCTACAGGTGGAGAGGAGAGAGAGTCATAGAGCCAATCAAGTGTATGCGCTCACCACACACCAGCTACAGGTGGAGAGGAGAGAGAGTAGAGACAATCAAGTGTATGCGCTCACCACACACCAGCTACAGGTGGAGAGAGAGAGAGGACAGAGAGCCAATCAAGTGTATGCGCTCACCACACACCAGCTACAGGTGGAGAGGAGAGAGAGTCATAGAGCCAATCAAGTGTATGCGCTCACCACACACCAGCTACAGGTGGAGAGGAGAGAGAGTCATAGAGCCAATCAAGTGTATGCGCTCACCACACACCAGCTACAGGTGGAGAGGAGAGAGAGTCATAGAGCCAATCAAGTGTATGCGCTCACCACACACCAGCTACAGGTGGAGAGGAGAGTCATAGAGCCAATCAAGTGTATGCACTCACCACACACCAGCTACAGGTGGAGAGGAGAGAGAGAGTCATAGAGACAATCAAGTGTATGCGCTCACCACACCAGCTACAGGTGGAGAGGAGAGAGAGTCATAGAGCCAATCAAGTGTATGCGCTCACCACACACCAGCTACAGGCGGAGAGGAGAGAGAGTCATAGAGACAATCAAGTGTATGCTCACCACACACCAGCTACAGGTGGAGAGGAGAGAGAGAGAGAGTCATAGAGCCAATCAAGTGTATGCTCACCACACACCAGCTACAGGTGGAGAGGAGAGAGAGTCATAGAGCCAATCAAGTGTATGCGCTCACCACACACCAGCTACAGGTGGAGAGGAGAGAGAGTCATAGAGCCAATCAAGTGTATGCGCTCACCACACACCAGCTACAGGTGGAGAGGAGAGAGAGTCATAGAGACAATCAAGTGTATGCGCTCACCACACAAGCTACAGGTGAGGAGAGAGAGAGAGAGTCATAGCCAATCAAGTGTATGCGCTCACCACACACCAGCTACAGGTGGAGAGAGAGAGAGAGTCATAGAGCCAATCAAGTGTATGCTCACCACACACCAGCTACAGGTGGAGAGGAGAGAGAGTCATAGAGCCAATCAAGTGTATGCGCTCACCACACACCAGCTACAGGTGGAGAGGAGAGAGAGTCATAGAGCCAATCAAGTGTATGCGCTCACCACACACCAGCTACAGGTGGAGAGGAGAGAGAGTCATAGAGCCAATCAAGTGTATGCTCACCACACACCAGCTACAGGTGGAGAGGAGAGAGAGTCATAGAGCCAATCAAGTGTATGCGCTCACCACACACCAGCTACAGGTGGAGAGGAGAGAGAGTCATAGAGACAATCAAGTGTATGCGCTCACCCACACCAGCTACAGGTGGAGAGGAGAGAGAGTCATAGACAATCAAGTGTATGCGCTCACCACACACCAGCTACAGGTGGAGAGGAGAGAGAGTCATAGAGACAATCAAGTGTATGCGCTCACCACACACCAGCTACAGTTGGAGAGGGAGAGAGATAGTCATAGAGTCCATCAAGTGTATGCGCTCACCACAACCAGCTACAGGTGGAGAGAGAGAGAGCGACCAATCACGTGTATAGAGCAATCAAGTGGATGCGCCACCACACACCAGTACAGGTGGAGAGAAGAGATCAGACATCAAGTGTGCGCTCACACACACAGAGGGAGAGGAGAGAGTCATAGAGCCAATCAAGTGTATGCTCTCACCACACACCAGCTACAGGTGGAGAGGAGGGAGAGAGTCATAGAGACAATCAAGTGGCTCTCACACACACCAGCTACAGGTGGAGAGGAGAGAGAGTCATAGAGCAATCAAGGTATGCTCTCCCACACACCAGCTACAGGTGGAGAGGAGAGAGAGTCATAGAGACAACAAGTGATGCGCTCACCACACACCAGCAAAGGTGGAGAGAGAGAGAGTATAGAGCACAAGAGTATGCGCTCACCACACACCAGCTACAGGTGGAGAGGAGAGAGAGTCATAGAGACAATCAAGTGTACTGCGCTCACCACACACCAGCTACAGGTGGAGAGAGAGAGAGTCATAGAACAATCAAGTGTATGCGCTCACCACACACCAGCTACAGGTGGAGAGAGAGAGAGAGTCATAGAGCCAATCAAGTGTATGCGCTCACCACACACCAGCTACAGGTGGAGAGGAGAGAGAGTCATAGAGACAATCAAGTGTACGCGCTCACCACACACCAGCTACAGGTGGAGAGGAGAGAGAGTCATAGAGCCAATCAAGTGTATGCTCTCACCACACACCAGCTACAGGTGGAGAGGAGAGAGTCATAGAGACAATCAAGTGAATGCTCTCACCACACACCAGCTACAGGTGGAGAGGAGAGAGAGTCATAGAGCCAATCAAGAGTATGCGCTCACCACACACCAGCTACAGGTGGAGAGGAGAGAGAGTCATAGAGACAATCAAGTGTACGCGCTCACCACACACCAGCTACAGGTGGAGAGAAGAGAGTCATAGAAACAATCAAGTGTATGCGCTCACCACACACCAGCTACAGGTGGAGAGAGAGAGAGAGTCATAGAGACAATCAAGTGTATGCTCTCACCACACACCAGCTACAGGTGGAGAGGAGAGAGAGTCATAGAGACAATCAAGTGGATGCTCTCACCACACACCAGCTACAGGTGGAGAGGAGAGAGAGTCATAGAGACAATCAAGTGTACGCGCTCACCACACACCAGCTACAGGTGGAGAGAAGAGAGTCATAGAGACAATCAAGTGTACGCGCTCACCACACACCAGCTACAGGTGGAGAGAAGAGAGTCATAGGACAATCAAGTGTACGCGCTCACCACACACCAGCTACAGGTGGAGAGGAGAGAGAGTCATAGAGACAATCAAGTGTATGCTCTCACCACACACCAGCTACAGGTGGAGAGGAGAGAGAGTCATAGAGACAATCAAGTGGATGCTCTCACCACACACCAGCTACAGGTGGAGAGAGAGAGAGAGTCATAGAGCCAATCAAGTGTATGCTCTCACCACACACCAGCTACAGGTGGAGAGGAGAGAGAGTCATAGAGCCAATCAAGTGTATGCTCTCACCACACACCAGCTACAGGTGGAGAGGAAAGAGTCATAGAGCCAATCAAGTGGATGCGCTCACCACACACCAGCTACAGGTGGAGAGGAGAGAGAGTCATAGAGCCAATCAAGTGTATGCTCTCACCACACACCAGCTACAGGTGGAGAGGAGAGAGAGAGTCATAGAGACAATCAAGTGTATAGGGATTATTAGGAGGCCATGATTGACAAGGGCCAGTGGTGGGAATTTGGCCAGGACACCGGGGTTACACCCCTACTCTTTACGAGAGATGCCATGGGATTTTGAATGACCACAGAGAGTCAGGACCTCAGTTTAATGTCTCATCCGAAAGACGGTGCTTTTATTTGACAGTATAGTGTCCCCGTCACTATACTGGGGCATTAGGACCCACACAGACCACAGAGTGAGCACCCCCTACTGGTCTCACTAACACCTCTTTTAGCAGCAACCTAGTTTTCCCAGGAGTCACCTATCCAGGTACTGACCAGCTCAACCCTGCTTAGCTTCAGTGGGCAACCGGTCTTGTGCTGCAGAGTGATATGGCTGCTGGCCACAATTAACGGCACCCTTTTATTCAATACTTTTTTGAAACCTCCATTTGCCAGTTTAACAGCTCTACATTTTCTCCTATAATGCCTGATGAGGTTAGAGAACACCTGACAAGAGATCAGAGACCATTCCTTCATCCAGAATCACTCCAGACCCTTTATATTCACAGCTCCACGACGGTGCTTCTTCTCTTCAGTTCATCTCACTCATGTTCTACAGGGTTCAGGTCAGAGGACTGGAATAGCAGAAGCTTGTTTGTTTTTTTGCTAGTGGCCCACTTTTGTGTTGTTTTTGAGGTTTGTGTTTGGATTATTATTGTCCGGTTGGAAGATCCATACTTGGCCCATTATAAAATTTCTAACAGAGTCAGTCACTTATTGATTTTTTTATCTGTTGGTATTTGATAGAATCCATGATGCCATGTGTCTAAACAAGATATCCAGGACCTCCAGCAGAAATATAGGCCCACAACTTCAAAAATACAGCAGCATATTTCATTGTACACATGGGGTACTTTTTATCCCCATGTTCACCAAACCCATCTTGAGTGTTTGCTGCTAAAAATATATATATTTTTTTTTCATCTGACCATAGAAGCCAGTCCCATTTGAAGTTCCAGTCATGTCTGATAACTGCATATGCTGGAGTTTGTTTTTGGATGAGCAAGGAGATGTATTCTTGAAACCTTCCCAAACAACATGTGGTGATGTAGGTGCTTTATAAATAATAAAATAAAATCAACAAACAAAAACTACCCCGTTAGGGAAAACAGAGGGCGGGGTCAAGACAATGACAATGCTTGACATGAGAGCACATGGCACACAGAAACTATGACAAAAGCCATGTGCTCACACAAAACAAAAACACAAGCACATGGCAAGCAAAACAGAATCACTCGCCATGTGCAAAACGGGACATGAACACGCAGCTAATAAAGAAACTCATAAGCCGCGTGTTCACACAAAACATGACAAACATGAAAGCACGCAGCTTGTGTTTTTCACTGGAACTCAGTTGTGTTCCACACAGAACAAGACAAAACAAGATAAAGCAAAACGAAGACAAAGAATGCACACAGACAGAGAAGTGCACGGCCCGAGCGAACTCGAGACCCCACGCTCCCACAGCAAGACCAAACCTGGAGCATGAGTGTCCGAACCCCAACACGAAACCAGAACTGGGCCCGAAACAAGACAAGAGTCTCGGGAACACCACGCTCTGTAATAATGTAATAATGTCAAACTAATTGCAACTTCATTATAAATGTGTAATTAAATAAATAATAAAAAAAAACACTTCAAGTATATTATTTCCATAACAAGTACTCTTTTGAAAAGTATGTTAAAGTGTACTTAATTTTTCACAAGGGTTTAAATATTGGGGTAAACTCCACCCAAACTCTATAATGTCCAGCTATCCAGTGTGAATTAGACCTGTGCTCGTTGCTGGCTCATCATAGTGTTTGCTTTCTACCAGTCCTGAGGGTTTTTGAAAGTGTTTAGGGTCATTGCCCTTCTGGTGGACCCATGACCTTTGACATGATCCTGGGTTTAACCTTGTGCTTTAAAGGCATTAGCAGTGATTTCATGATGCCTTTCGTATGTTCAAGGCAACGGCATCTGTGTGCCAATTCAGGAGCTGCATCCTTAGAGGGCTGTAAAGGTTGAACCAATTGCTCTTAAATGGGATGATCTAGCTTACGGAGGATTACTCTTGTCGCCTTGCAACTGTGACAGCTACCGTTGATAAGCAACACTAATGTTTGTACTTTTTTGAAAGTGAAATTTAACTGTCTGAATAAATATGTTCACCTTGGTGTACTGTATTTGTGTATATAATAAAAAAGCATAAACTATATATTTAATATTTAATAAGATATTTAAACAATTTTTAACTTTTTTTCTAACATTAGATATTCAATTAAGCTGAAACCCAATACTTACATTTAAAAGTGCAATATGGCATTTTACTTCAGAAAATTTATGTTTGTGAAGTGGAAACCTGATCCTTGTTCGTTAAGATGCTATGAGACTTTAGCCCTGACCTTTGACCCCAAGTGGGAGGTATATACATGTAAACCTTTTCACCATAGCCTGATGGCCATCCTATCGCCTACATACATTGATTCGCTGGAATGTGACAGGAGTTTTGACATAAGCTGACCAAACCAAAGGTTGTTCCTGTTATGGGTCACATCATTGCAGCGCCATAGCAAGATGTACTTGGGCTTGGGTTTTCACTTTGTAGTGGAAAATTACTTGAAACTTGTGTGTAACTCATTAACATCCACCAAGGGAGTGTGCAATGGACTGGTATGGCTGGGGAAACATTTTAAACTAATTTTGTAGGCAAAGAAAACCTATTTTAATTTACAAGTCAAACTAAATATGAGTTTTAATAATTGATACTTGAATACAGAGCTTTATGACTGGTGTTATACAGTAATATTAACTGTTACAATGTCTGAATTTCCTTTTCCAAGTTTGTGGGAATGATTTTGGAAGCCTGTTTAAAATGACTGAGGCGATCAGGAAATAAAAATACATTTAAGGTCTCATAATAAAACTTCTGAATGTAGGAAGTCTTCTACTCAAAGCTATGACAAATCACTGAAGTTCATTGTGTTAATGTTGATTCAGCTATAAATCTTGGCCTCCCAAGAGTGTAATGGACCTCAAGCAGCGTAAGCTAATGATTAAACTCCATGCTAAATCCTTAGGAATGTCAATAGAAGTCAATACGCAAATACAGCACAATAATAAGAAACAAGTCTTGCAAATAATATATCATTTTTAGTCAACATATTGCATTAAAATTTTATTCTGGTTTCAGAACAATCTGTAACATATGCCATTAAATACCATCTAAAATGATTTTATAATAATTATCCCTTGGTTTATAAAAAGAAACAAAATTGCAGTAATTCTGTTGTCATAGCTTAACATTTGAACCTGGAACATTAATTTGAGGTCTACAGATGTAATTAGTTATGAAAAGGTGAAGAGCAAATCAACAAATTTCTTTGCAAATACAAAATTGGAAACTCTGGGTATGCAAGAAGAAGATTACTAAAGCCGCAGTGGCCTTGTCACGGGTCACACGGGGTATACAAGTGTCCTCATCAGTCTCAAGGTTTTATTTGATCCTTTCTCTGGAGCAACGAGGTGTCCGTTCTTCTGGACTCCACTGGGAAATGAGACAGACCTGAATGAAAAGACGGATTTGGTTTCTTTATCTTTTAATACTAAATAGTCTGTCTTATCATATATTGTCACCAGCATCACTAGGACTATTAACTCATCCATTACCTCACCCACAGAGCATCCAAGATATCAATGAGTTTGTTAATTGGAACAGATTTGGAGAAATGAAGCATTACATCACTTGCTCATCAATGGATCCTCTTACAGTGAATGGGTGCCGTCAGAATGATAGTAAAACAGCTGATAAAAACAGCACAATAATCCACACCACTCCAGTCTATAAAATTAACGTCTAAGGAAAAGAAAAGCTGTGCATCAAGATGGATTCATTTTTACTTTAAACCATTGCTTTCTGCTAAAATACAAGTCCTCATTCTCCAGTGAAAACAGTGAAAAGTCTTGTGTGAATCAGGAGAGAAATATGCACAGATCAAGCACCATTTACAAGTGAAAACAAAACAAATATGTAGGTGGATTTTGATGTGAGCGGACAACAGGAGATGGACTTTTTCACTAGAGGAAGTGTAATTATGGATTATGGACTCATATTTTGTCCAGAAGAAATGGTTTAAAGTTTAAATTTATTAATTATGGATTTGTTTCTAAAAAGCATGCAGATTTCCACTTCACAAGATGTTAACTGATGGACTGGAGTGGTGTGGATTATTGTGATGTTTTTTATCAGCTGTTTGGACTCTCATTCTGACGGCACCCATTCACTGCAGAGGATCCATTAATGGGCCAGTAATGTAATGCTACAGTAACATTTCTCCAAATCTGTTCAGATGAAAAAAAACAAATGCATCTTGGATGGTCTGAGGGTTTGGACATTTTCAGCAAATTTCCATTTTTGGGTGAACTTTTCCTTTCCCATGAGATAAGAGAAACTGAAAATTTACCATGGCTGATATGAATTGCCCATTTATCACACAGTGAAAGGAGGATCACATCAAATGCATTGCATCCTGGCATACAGTAACCTGTGCAATAATAATACTGTTCGATTTGTCAAATTAAGTACAGGTCATAGGTTTACTGTGACTATAATACTATAATGTTATAAGTATATATAGGTATATTCTGAATATTGACTTTGTAAACATCACAATTAACTCATAATGCAAGCTGCAGACTTCATGAAAGAGCTGGTTTACTGATGTCTGTCAACCAAGGCTCAGCATGAAAGGACCTTTATGAACTTGAGCTGAACTCATTTTAGGAAGGGTTATTTATTTCATGCATGTTCAGCTTATTCATGGGTGTCCCCTTATAAGTTGAACCAAACAGTGCCATTTTCTTCCTAATAACACCTAAATATGGCATATGTTGTCTATGTTGTAGGTAAGCTCCAGCTAACTGGACTCCAAGTGTTTTGTAAAAAGTGACTCTTTGGTGTCAGTGAGGTCATAATGATTTGACTTAAAATAGAAAGCATTCCATTCATTCCATTCTCTGCTGCAATTCTCACGAAAACACCAAAGCCTTCATCTTCCTTTTTACAGCAGACTCATATTAGCTGAGAACCGTTGTACTTTGCCCCCTGTCAAACTACGCAGGGGATCCAAACATTTACGGTTTAGAGTTTGACCAAGAGATTAATAACCAACCGAAAACAGACTCTCAGTCAAGGTTTAACTCAACAGGCCCCTAACAAGGAATAACACCCTTAAAACTACAGTTCCCTCCGCATTATTAACTTAAGCCAACACAATGAAATCAACGTTTTCAAGTTCACAGTAAACCAAATTTCAACTACACTTCCCTGCTGAGAAACTCTGAAATCATGAGAGTAAGACAAATATTAAAGGCCTTAACCATGACCTATTCAAGAGGGCTTCCTTTCGGGAAGTGTTCTACTTAAAATCTTAAAAATAAATATACTTTTAAAAACAGTACTAGCAGATATAAATAAGGTACATTTTAAATCATTATGTTTTAACAAAATTTTGCAGTGCTTAAAAGAAATACATTTATTTTGATGTGTTGACTAACATACTAATCACATGTAAAGTACTTGATTATAATTTTAACTGTGGTGTGTTATTCAGTATTACATTTATAGTTAATGTATTTTAAAATTAACAAACTGACACATCATCTTTACAAATGTGTTATTACAAATACAGTATATTTAAAAGCAGGTCCTACAATTTTTAAAAGAAAATATTTTTAGTTTTTTGCATAAATGCTTGATAGTACATTCAGCAGTACATTTTAGTCATATTTCACGGACAGTATAAATAATTATGAAATTGCTATTTAAAGTCAGTGTTATTATTTTGTGTTCTATGTTCTATGTTTTCCCAGTGTTTCTTTATGCCCTTATTTGGTCATTCCTGTTTACTGTTCTAGTTTAGCTTGATTTATTCTTATCCAGCTGGTTTGATTAATTGTCTGTAATTTATCTGTGTAATTAGTTCCTGCCTGTTTAGCTAGTTTTCGTCTGGTCTACTCGTTACATCCCCTGTGTTCCTGTCTGTCTCAGCCCTGCCGTGTATTGACTGTCATGTCTGTATTAAAGACTGTTTATTTCAAGTTTACTCCTTGTCTCTGTGTCCCTCATTCCTCCCTGTTGTGTGCACCATGAAAGATCATTTATTTTTAGATCATTGAGATACTATTATAATTTTTAATATTTTTATTTAGTTTTTTGTACTCTATATTTTCAACATAATTTCAGTTTAAGTTTTGGTAATTTTGTTTTGCATGTTTTTCACTTCACTTAATTTTTCATTTTATTTGTTATGTCTATTTAGTTTTGGGTTTTATTTCAGTTTTAGTTATTTTAGTACATTGAGGTAAAAGAAAATGGTAAATAAAATAAAATAATGAACGTTGCTTTGGCAACTAGCTCCAAAAATGTTCTCAGTTAATGTTTATTGTATTTCAAGTAATGAAAAAAACACGTGTAATGTAATGACAACTCTTTGTAAAGTATGATACATTTTCATTTAATTGCATTTTGAAAATACAATTAATTAGCAACAAAACTAAATACATAAAACTAAAAAGACATTCCGTTCACAAACATATTCTTTAAAAGTAAATTATTTCCATAATAAGTAAACATTTTAAAAGTATGCTAAAGTGTAAGGTTCTTTTTCACAGAAAATCACAAATGGTGATCTCATTATCTCAACAGGCTCTCAAAGACTAAATGGACAGCAAATGGAAATGTCTTAATTAACCTTCATGTTCTGTTTTGTGCTGCAGGGTCATAAAGACTAGAGACAGACTAGAAAAATATATATCTGGGATTGAGACCTAGTTTCATTAGATTCTATTACGCCTCTTGATCTATGAAGGAGCAATACAATTTTCCTCTGGGATGTGACCTCCACTGTGTCCGCCGAAACCGAGATGCAGATAAAAACACCCCCGAGGCTTACAGTAGGTGTGTTCACAGTGAGGCACTGTAGGCAGGTGTGTGCTGAGATGGGATTTGAGATGGGCATTCCTGGCATTCCAGCGGGCACCTCGTCCCCCTCCGATCCAGAATTCTGCTCATTTTAGCCCGAATGCTGTGAGGGATGATTGCTGACAGCTGACAGCTGATTGCTGCCGCTGATGGCTAAATTAAACTCAGGTGTGAGATGTCCTCCTGCGTTCTTATTTTAATTTGAAAGAGAGTGACCTTTAACAGCTCAATCTGTAGGAACTAATAAGCAGCAGGCCAATATCAGCTCCGTGGAGAGGTAGACAAGTGAAGCTAAACGCTCGCATGCTTCACTGATCCAGCATATTGTTAGATCACTGATGGCAGTGTGATGTCCAACATGTTGTTGGACATCAAAAAAGCACTATGGTCAACAAAAGCACTTTGCCTATGAATTAAGCCTACCCATCTGAAAAAGGAGTACACTTTAGCATACTTTTAAAAAGAGTACTGTAAAGGAATATACTTAAGTCTGAATGTAATTTTTTTGGAAATATTTGCATGTTATTTAAAATTAAATCAAAATGTATTATAGTTTAAATGTATATGAAATGCAGTTAGTTGAACTTAATTGTTCTTTTCTGACCAACTTAGATAGGACTTAAATACATTTGTATATGTAATTTGATAATTACTTCTATTGTTTTTGAAATATGGTTAAAGTGAACGTCTCGGTTACGTATGTGACCCTCGTTCCCTGAAGGAGGGAACGGAGACGTAAAGTCAAGTGACTGATGTAAATGGGATCTCGCCCGAGAGCCCAATCACCTCAGAGTGTTAACAGAACAAGCCAGTGACAGTAGGCATGCGTGTTTCACCAAGCGCACCCAGCCCCGCAGCGTGGGTATAAAAGGAGAGCATGTGCAAACGCACATCAGTTTTTCGCTAAGGAGCCGAGACTGTGTGCCCCGGCCATACAGTGGTGGTAGACCTCTGCCAGGGAAAGACACGGGCTCGCCGTGAGGGGAGCAGTACCGTGGAAAAATAAACATGTGGGATCACCCGAAGGGGAATCACTTCACATGGGCACCTAGCTCAGCACAAGGGCTGACCTTGGGCAAGCACACGAGTATTGGACCTGGCATCTGGTGCTTCACCACGCCTGACTGCCGAGGTTGCGGGAGAAACTTCTACAGGGTTCGCTAAGGGCGAAGATGAAGACCTGGTCTGAGGTCCTGAAGCTCTGTGTGCGGTCCACGTAAACCCAAAAGGCACGGATGGGACAGAGCAGAGCAATGGCTGGGTCTGCCTCCTCCCGGGGCAGCGCTTGCAAGTTCACCACCTGATCTTTAAAGGGTGTAGTGGGAACTTTGGGCACAAATCCAGGCCGGGGTCTAAAGACAACATGAGAGTCAGCCTGTTCAAATTCTAGGCACGAATCGTCGACCGAAAATGCCTGCAGGTCCCCTACCCTCTTGACCGAGGCCAATGTAGCGAGGAGCACTGTCTTCAACAACAGAAACTTAAGCTCCACTGACTGCAGGGCCCCTCCTTCAAGGCCGTTAGGACCGAGGGGAGATCCCAAGAGGGTACCAGATGAGAGCACGGATTTAACCTCCTCGCCCCTCTGAGGATCCTGATGACCAAGTCATGCTTCCCCATAGACTTACCGTCTACTGCATCGTGATGTGCGGCATTAGGGGCAACATACACTTTGAGGGTGGAGGGAGACAGCCTTCACTCCAACCCATCTTGCAGGAAATAAAGCACGACCCTGATCGTGCAATTACGGGGGTCTATCCGGCGGGGAGAACACAATCAACGAACAGGTTCCTCTTCAGCCTGTCTTGTAGACGGTGCTCTGGCTGAAGTTGTGGTGTTTACTACTGCTAGCAGTAACACACCTAAAACCTTGCCATCCAGGGACCACACGTGGAGACTCCACAAGTCTATATGTGGGTGCCAGAGTGTGCCCTCTCTCTGAGAAAAAAGGAGATCCCTCCTCAGAGGAATTATCCAAGGAGTGGCTGTAGCGAGGAACATCAGTTCTGGGAACCGAGTCCGATTGGGCCAGTATGGCGCCATCAAGAGGTGCACAGTGTCTGTGCGAGAAGGCTCACTGGGGGAAACGCATATTTGCATAGGCCCTGAGGCCAACTGTATGCCAGTGTGTCTATGCTGAGGGTCCCCTCGGATGGAGTAAAACAGCTGGCAAACTGGGAGGCAAACAGGCCTACCTGAGCATCTCCAAAGCGTCTCCAATTCAGCTGGACTGTCTCTGGGAGGAGTCGCCATTCTCCCGGAAGGGCGGGCTGACATGAGAGCTCGCCAGGCTGCACGATTGAGCTCTCCTGGGACATGAATGGCACGAAGCAACCTCAGATGCTTCTGACTCGAAAGGAGGAAATGGTGGGCGAGTTGCGACATACGATGGTAGCCTGTGTTCGCACAACTGCGCTCGAGACTAGTCAAGATGGCAGGGTCTGATTGCTGATGGCAGCCTTCATGACTTCGTCCGCAGTTGTTTTTATGTTTTTGTTAGTTTGTCCTTTCTTTAGTTGTATCCCTGCAATCACATGATTGCAAACAACCTATTGAATCCGCTTTAGATGGTTTAAACGGCAACAATATAAACAAACGTTACTGCGCATGCGCGTGTTTCTGGCCCTAACTTAACTTCCGGTAGACATCCAAATAGAATCAATAACAACAACTCCCTCTGGAGTAGATTATTTTTTGATAACAAGCTAAATTTGCTTCGTAAATCAGACGGACTGAGATGCAGCGATAACGTCTTGGATGGACTTGGACTGGTGACGCTTTAAAGCGGGAGAACTAACGTTAGAGGTTTCCCCTGGTAATGGCTGTTAGGCTGTAAACTGAGTTTACAAACACTTCTTTATCAGGCATTACATGCAAGATTAAATGAAAATGACATTTTCTAAGGACAAAGTTCCGTCAGAAATACAGTGATATAGAAACACTTGAGCCTCATTTTGATTTTTAAACGTGCGTTACATGCTCATATTTATTCAACGAAGCCTTTCGGAAAATCGGTCAGTTTTGCTATCGTGGCGGGTCGCACATCCCACATCCCACAGCACAGCAACCTGAGCCCAACTTCATTACTCATCACGTTACCTTTAACTGCGTTAGTAGCTGGCGCCACTAACCAGCCCGATAAACAAACACAGACCGGAAGTTAACTTCGGGCATGCACCCGATTAAACCGTCTATTGAAAGCACCATTTGCTATTTTGAATCTGATAGTAATGTCACCACATAAGTGGCTTCATCACTGTCTTCTCTCCACCAATAAGCTGGTGTGTGGGGGGCGTTCTGGCGCACTATGGCTGCCGTCGCATCATCCAGGTGGATGCTACACATTGGTGGTGGATGAGGAGATAGCCCCCTTACTATGTAAAGCGCTTTGAGTGTCTAGAAAAGCGCTATATAAATGTAACAAATTATTATTATTAAGTGTGCTCACGGATGTGAACCGCTATTAATGACGTATTATTTGATAAAAATGATAAAAAATGTGTGTTTGTGTGCTTCACTCACTTTCCTGACGAGCGAGACTGAAGTAAGCAGACTGACAGCAAGCAGTGAGCTGTATATCTAATTTCTTTTTGCCCATTAGAGCATTTGCAGCACATTCGTAAGACAGACGTAAGTGTCGTTATACTCTGAAGCTTTGTAAATAAGACGAACGGTTCAAAAACTTAAATATATAAAAGTGCAGAGAGCAATCTTATGCATTTTGCCGCATTCTCGCGTTCTGATGAAGGGGGTTAAAACAGAACAGAAAATAGTCTACTACCTCTAAATAGTTTTTTATGTAAAAATCTGGATAACATTGTAAGTGGATCTCAGAGAACAGTATAAATGATAAAACAGAGGCAGTTCATGACCCCTTACTTCATATCCCACCTTAATATTTAATACCTTTCGATACCTTTCCCTCAAATCTGAGCCTTCTAAGTCTTCTTAAGCAGTACAGTTTAAGTGAAGCCCCTCATGGTTTATGTTTATGGTTTATGTTTATCTTGCCTTCATTCTGTGAACTAAAGTTGACATGGCATAGACTAAGAGGGTGTTGACATGTACAGAATGAAAGCCTCTAAAGTAGCTTTTTAATGCTGAACTTGAGCATGGGACTAATGTCAACCAGTTTATGCTAAATCTTGTTTTAAGTAGGAAGTAGGAATAAGTAGCCATAAGCAAAAAAAGTAGGAATCAGATTAAATGCATTCTTGCTGCTGTAAAACCCAGCAGAAGTTAAAGGGGTAAAGAAAGGGATAAAGCAGTAGTTTTGTAATCCTCTTACATAGTTAAATGTTTCAGATATTTAATCAAATTAATAACTGTATGCTGAGGAGAGAAACGTGAAACGTTCTCTCTCCACACTGCCATGATATCCTAAATCAAAAATATGAGATAAAAAGTCATAATTATAACATAAAAGTCAAAATTTTAAGATTCTAAGTCACAATAATGAAATAAATTTCAAAATTAGGACATTTTAGTCAAAATAATGCCAATTATGACATAGTCATAAATATTAGAAGTCAAGTTTATTAGATAAAAAGTCAAAGTTAAAAAGCCAAAACGATGACATAAAAAGATTAGGAGATAAAAAATCATTATGAGATAAAAAAAAAATAATTATGATATACTGATAATTATTCAAGTAACATAAAAATTGACATAAGTTGACATTCTGACACAGAATCGTAAAAAAGTCACAAAAAATGACTGTCAGAATTATGATTTTATATTTCATAATTATAAAAAAAAAAAAAAACATAATAATTATGTCATTTGAACTTCCAATTCCTCAAGCATGGATGTTCACTGCTTTATAAAATGGTTCCTGGATTTCAATGCGTCAGCTTTTTTCAACAAAATGTTTCATTTAAAAAAAATGGAAATGTAATGTACACTGGGACGTTTCTACTCTAGCATGCAAATGTGCAAACGTGATTAGTACAAACAAATCTTTCAAAAGATATGTCATAACCTGCACATTAACACCAGCTTCTTGATATAATTTCACAAATACATCAAAGGGATTTCAAATTAAAATCCTAATCACTTTAGTCTTGGCACATAAACGTATTATACAGTACATCCCACTGTCAGATCTCTTCAAAGGCACACTACAGCTAGAAAACCAGCTCTCTGGGTACAACCAGCCCCCCAAATGTTCCAGAAAAATCTGATGATGTATTGACATAAAAATGGGGACGGTAGGGCAACATCTGGAATCTGAGCAGGATGAGGGGGCGGCCTGGATCATGGGACAGATCAGAGAACAGGTTTACGCTGCCAGTATAAATATACACGAGTTTAGGTTTGAGTAAATTAAACTGGGCCTGGAACAGTGGAAAAAGGCACCTCATTCCCAGGAAACAGAAATATTACTTAATATAATGTGAGACGTGCGTGATGTTTGTGCACTGTGAAGGATGTGCGTGCAGCCGCTGCTGCCAGTGGAAATGAGCAGTTATTAGAAAGAATGTTGGACAAAGATATTTAGAAAAATATCCAAGTTTTTTTTGTCCATACAATGAATGGGGTCTAGTGTTGTTGTTTTTTAGACGCCATTGACTCGTTGACTAATTGCATGGACAATAACAATTTAAACATTACAAATATATTTATTTGTTCTGCAGAAGGACATTAGAAATGTATCCCTTTAAAGGAATAGTTCAAATTAAACTTTTCTAAAAATGGATCATCCAAGATTTAGATGAGTTTGTTTGTTCATGGGAACAGATTTGGAGAAAGTGAAAAGTTTGCCCTAAAGTGAAAAGATGTGTATTTGTAAGAATAACCACTGTTTTAAGCTAAAATACGAGTCCTCTATCCATAATTTTCCTTTATTTCAGTGAAAAAGTTGCATCTGAATCAGGAGAAAAATATGCACAGATGCACATCATTTACAAGTGAAAACAGATCAAAACAGTTCCAAACAAATATGTAGGTGGATTTTGATGTGAATGGACTACAGGGGATGGACTTTCTCACTGGAGGAAGCGTTATTATGCTTTATAGACTGGTTTAGAAGTGACGTTTTAAAGTTAAACACATTTTAATGGTGGAATTGTTTCTTACAAACATTCTGCTTTCCACTTAACAAGACATTCATTGATGGACTGGAGTGGTGTGGAATACTTTGGATTATTGTGATGTTTTATCAGCTGTTTTTGGGCTCTCATTCTGATTGCACCCATTCACTGCAGAGGATCCATTGGTAAACAAGTGATGTAACGCTACATTTCCAAAAATCTGATATTGATTAAGAAACAAACTCATGTCAATTTTGGATGGCCTGAGGGTAAGTACATTTTCAGCAAATTTTCTTTGTTGGATGAACTGTCTCTTTAATACAGTCTCTTTAAATCTCTTTAGGGTTGGAATGACCCCCATAGCTGGACTACCCTCATCTGAGCAGTCCTGTATAATGTAATCACTGATACTCATTAGAGCCACCAGCCTCCTTACCTGCATCTCTTGGCTGCTTTTCATAGTTTTCATTACAGCTCCCAGGTGTCCAGTGGCTGCCGCCCTTGTTTTCTACGAGCTGAGTTCTGTCACGGAAAACAGCAGACAACAGCAGATTCTCAGATTGCATGAAATCTTTGATTTGTGTGTGTGTGTGTGTGTGCGTGTGTGTGTGTGTGTGTGCGCGCGCGCGCGCGCGCATTTTTGTGACAAATGTGGACATTTGTACAATGATACAGGTGTTACATTTTTGTGACAAATGTGGACATTTGTACAATGATACAGCATTTTGAAAATCGCTTATAAATCATACAGAGCGAGTTTTTTTGGGGGAAAGTAGAAATGCACCGTCTCCTGTGAGGGCTAAGTTTAGGTGAAGGGTAGGTGTAGGGCAATAGCACATACAGTTTGTACAGTATAAAAACCATTACAAACGTGTGTGTGTGTGTGTGTGTGTGTGTGTGTGTGTGTGTGTGTGTGTGTGTGTGCGTGTGTGTTTCTGAGATCCAGACCTCTTTGCTGTTGGTCCTTTTTGGGCTTTCTGCCAAGCCATGCCAAAGTATCTGTGCATTCAGGGGTGGTGAGGCTGAACCGTGTGGAGGTGAGTTAAGCAAACAAGAAAAAACGGCTATGAAACTAAGAAAGAGAGGAAGAGAAAATGAGTGAGAATGAAATATGCAGTTCAAATGAGCCTCGAGTGGAAGTCCTTTGCATCAGTTCAATAAATAGTAAAGTAAATCTAAAATCATCATTATCTTGTGACTTTAACGTGACTGCCTCTTTTTATAAATCATTTCATTTTTATCCCGAAGCTAATATTGTTAGTCAATGTTTCTTTCAACAAAAACAGTCATAATTTAGTTTCGCATGACGATTTTCTACCCACTCTTTGACCCTGAGGTTAAAATGAGCCATTTTTTTGCTCCTGTGCCTTCACACTTTTGTGTAAACACTGAATAATAACTCTTACTAATAGCTTGTAGGTTTGCAAACTCCGATAAATAAAAAAATATACATTTGAAATATATGCTTGGAGTGTACTTCAAATCTAGCATATAAAAAAATGCAGTAGCAGAAAATATAATATTAAAGAAATACATGTATAAGCAGATCTGGGTAGATTTCTTACAAATTGTAGTCCGTTACTGATTATGAATTACATGACAAGAAATTGTAGTTAGTAACGTAATCCATTACATTACACACTTTAGGTAATATAATCAGATTGCTTTTTGATTACTTTTAACATAACCCATTTATCAAATTGATTTAAAAATAATAATATTGTGCCATATTGATATTAAAATACAAAGAAAATATATCCCATTGGTTGTTATTAATAAAATAAAATGAATTAAGCATTGTCAAGGTTTTCCAAACAGGTTTATGAAGGAACTGCAGGAGATTTGTGAGCTTAATGAAAAGCTAATAGTTAATTAAGTCAAAAAATTAAATAATCTAAATCTAAATTTAAATTAAAAAAATTAAAATAACATCAAAGTAAATCAATAAACAAAAACAAAGTAACATCAATGAAAGTAAATCAACAAAAGTAATCAATCACTTAAATATGTCACATATTTTAGAAAGGAAAATGTAAAAGATGAAAAGGAATTAGGGAGAATCAATAAGTTATGAATAATTTATTGCTATTGTGTGAATACATGATTTCACATAATCAATAAAAAAGTGACTGCAGTCTGATTATGAGTGTTTTAAAATGTAATTTAATCGAATTGCAAGTACTTAATCTTTGGAATCTGATTACGTAATCCCGATTACATGTACAAGACTTGCGTGACTGTTCTTAACACACTTAAGTACACTTTTAATATGTGCACTTTGTAATACTGTCAAACTAAAAGTTGTATTTTAAAATATATTCGAGATTTATTATGTTTAATCATGCTTTAAATTGCGCTTATTTTAATGTGTTAACTGACACACTAAAGTAAGCACTTTATCATAATTTTAATATAATTTAATATTTAATTACATTTCAAGTTCATATATTTTAAATGTACTAAATTGAAACTTCATCATTACAGATGTGTAATTACCAATATATTTAAATACATGACATACAATTTTCAATAGAAATTACTTTTTTTTTTACCATAAATGCTTGTCAGTGCTTTCAGCAGCACACTTAAGTCATATTTCAAAGACTATTATACAATTACCTATAAATATGTACTTAAGTCCTACTTAAGTGGGCTTAAAAACACTTTTAAGTATTTGCATTTAATATTAATTTAAACTCTAATACATTTTTATTAAATTGCAATTTACATGCAAATGAGTGTCTGAAAGCATTACATTCAGTGTTCTTTTAAAGTATAAAATAAGTACTCTTTTTTTAAAGTGTTCTTTTTCACAATGTTTACTCTATTTTGTAGCCTTATTTGTCATTAACTGACCCATTTAATTTGATATTTTGTAAAATGACTAACTGTCACTGTAAACTGTTAATAGGCCTTTCAGTTTAGTGAAATCAGCAGTCATGAAGCAGCTGTGTTTCAGCTCAGTGTGTCAGTGGCAGTGGTCTGTTATCTCCTACTTTATCTCTGTTGGACAGCACAGAGCCTCAGACCTCACGTAGGCAGAGCAGAGCTTTCATATCGAGCAGCGGATCACTCTTCACCCTCACACAGACCTGAAAGAAGACTGCTCTGTTTATCAAGATTAGTGACAAAGGCCAGCTGGATGCACAGAACACCGAAACATACGCTGCAAATATGACTGCATTTAAAGTCTATATTAAAATCTGCAGTCAAGCACATGGGAAACAAGATGTTTTTAGATAGTATTCTGGTATGTTTGTCATTCCAAACTAATATGTATATACTTATTAAATGCATTTGTAATAATTATTTTAAGAAATGAAATCAATACATTTTCAATTGGTTTATATATATTTGTATTTACATTTTATTTAGCTATGTTAATTTGGTTGTCATTTTTTTATTTTTTTATTTCTAGTTTTTGTCATTTAGATTATTATAAAAAAAAAATTACATGTCTAAAAAAATCATTTTAAGTCATTTTGGTACATAAAATTCATTTGGCAATTAACTGCAATAACATTATATTCATTTAATTTCATTCTTTTTTTAATTGAGTGAAAATGTTGTTTAATGGTTTTAGTTCAATAAAATAACCCAGATGTTTTGAAACGATTATTTTAACTGTATTGTGGATTTATTTAGCTCTGTCTGTTCCCATGACTGTTTATGAAGTGCCGACACTACGTCCAGCCATACACAGACTCTCCCAGAGGATTGTGGGACATGCTGCACTGGAGAAGGAGGCTTGGCGGGTAGCACGTAGCTGCAGTATTTTTACTGCCCTCTGATATTTGGTCTTCACTCCCTTTCTTCCGTCCCAGAGGGATCTGTACAGCAGGGCCCGGCCCACACAGAGACCCGAGGACAGTATAAAGACTGCTGCCCTCGTAAACCCACAACACTGTTAGTGTTTGATTATTTCAGCAGCAGTTTATTACACAGTCTGAGAAATATAGGAATGAAAATATTCTGCATAGTAAATCTGATGTAGTCCAGAAAATGAAGTAAAACGCTTGTTATGGTGACATAAAAGCATTGGTTTATACCATTAGCTGTTGAATCCATTCAATAGGAAACAATTAAAAGGTTTGTTTCGTTTCAGTCTAAACATGTCATGTTATGCCATTCAAATGTGGCCCAAAAATGTCTTTAGAAGATGTTCACAGTTAATGCATGCAGCATGTTTTGTTTGCAGACGCTACTTAGTTTAATATTTTGATTTGTACTGAAATTGTAAAAAATAAATACAATACAAAAATCACTTTTATTTTAATATATTACTTGCCGGTTCTTAGTAATTATTTGTTGAATTTACAAGCAATTTCTGATTTAAAAATTCCAAGTCCAAAATTCCACAGCTATTATTATTATTATTATTACAGTGTAATACAGTTAAATGCATACTGCACATTTTAAGTGTAAAAATACTTTTGGGACAACTGTACTTGCCATTCTGAACTGGGGACAAAAATAAAACTTTTCATGCACTCAGATGTCCTTTTCTTGATGCCCTTTTCTGGCCAAAATGTGTTGCTATGCACGATAAAACTGACATTTGATGCTGCTGCTTTATAAAAAAGAAAGACCAGAATTGAAAGGGAAGAATTGAAAAAAGAAAAAGCCCTGACAAACATGCAGCTCTCTAAACCACATATGTGACCCTGGACCAGAAAACCAGGCTTAGGTGTCAATTTTTCGAAATTGAGATTTATGCACCATCTGAAAACTGAATAAATAAGCTTTCCATTGATGTATCGTTTGTTATGATAGGACAATATTTTGCTGAGCTACAACTATTTGCAAATCTAGAATCTGAGGTTGCAAAAAAATCTAAGTATTGAGAAAATCCCCTTTAAAGTTGTCTAAATGAAGTGCTTAGCAATGCATATTACTAAATAAAAATGAAGTTTTGATATTTACGGTATGAAAATTACTAAATAACTTCATTGAACATGATCTTTACTTAATATCCTAATGATTTGTGGCATAAAATAAAAATCGATAATTTTGACCCATGATCACAAATGTCAATTTGAACATGTTCAATTTGAATATGTTTTAAAATTTAATTTATTCCTGTGATGTAAAGCTAGATTTTCAGCATTACTCCAGTCTTCAGTGTCACATGATCTTTCAGAAATCATATGCTGATTTGCTGCTCAAGAGACATTTCTTATTGTCATCAATATCGAAAACAATTGTGGAAAATGTAATAAATGTATCATGATTTTGATGATTTTATCTTGAGTTACATGATCATGATTTGAAACACAAATCTTAAATAACACTAAAAATGTCTTTACTGTCACTTGTTGGTCAATTTAATGCATTGTTACTGAATAAACATGTTGTCTTTAAATCTTTTTATCTTACTGAATCCAAACTTTTTAAAAGTACCTTACATACTGCATATATCATGAATAGGATTAAAGGCCTTTGTATATAAATAAGTATATCCATTTTAACTGCACAAACTACATTATATAAACCATAAACATGACATGTTGACCTTTTCAAGATACTGTTGATACTGTTTCTGTATCTTGATGTGCTGAATGGCAGGTATTCATATCTATGCACTTCACCTCGCATCCCCTTTGTCATTCAAAATTATACACAATGGTGTCCTGATAAAGCCACAGTGCACTGTTTATCTTCTGCATTGAGATGACAAAATGTCAACCGCGAGCCGCGCCTCCCCTGCCCTCCCATATCCCATCAGCCCCGCAGCTCGTATCTGGTTCATATGGCAGCACAGGACATGAGGGCCAATCCTAATCACCGCACACATCTGATAGGATTGTGTGCATATAAAGACACGTGATCCGTACACTGAAACACTTTCTGTATGAATCAGCGGTCCACAAAAGATAAACCGCAGACCTCAGGGCAGATTATTGTTCAGGCAGGATAGATAATATGACCTTATACAATGTACAGTGTGTGATGGGGAATTCCAGTCAGAGGCGTGTATCATCTAAAATGATCTCTGGTAGGTTATACTCATGGGAAGGACAGTGACTCTGACATTCCTTACAGAAAAAAAGTAGTTAAACAAAATTTTATGTTCACACCCACAAATGGATGGATGGACGGACAGACAGACAGACAGACAGACAGACAGACAGACAGACAGACAGACAGACAGACAGAGAGAGAGAGGGATGGATGGATGGATGGATGGATGGATGGATGGATGGATGGATGGATGGATGGATGGATGGATGGATGGATGGATGGACAGACAGACAGAGAGAGAGAGGGATGGATGGATGGATAGACAGACAGAGAGACAGACAGACAGACAGACAGACAGACAGACAGACAGACAGAGAGAGAGAGGGCTGGATGGACGGACGGACAGACAGAGAGACAGACAGAGAGAGAAAGGGATGGATGGCCAGACAGACAGACAGACAGACAGACAGAGAGAGAGAGAGGGATGGATGGATGGATAGACAGACAGAGAGACAGACAGACAGAGATACAGACTGACAGACAGACAGACAGACAGACAGAGAGAGAGAGAGGGATGGATGGATGGACGGACAGAGGGAGGGATTGACAGACAGACAGACAGACAGACAGACAGACAGACAGACAGACAGAGAGAGGGATGGATGGATGGACGGACAGAGGGAGGGATTGACAGACAGACAGACAGACAGACAGAGAGAGATGGATGGACGGACAGACAGACAGAGATACAGACTGACAGACAGACAGACAGAGAGAGAGAGGGATGGATGGATGGATGGATGGATGGATGGATGGATGGATGGATGGATGGACGGACGGACGGACGGACAGACAGACAGACAGACAGACAGAGAGAGAGAGGGATGGATGGACGGACGGACAGACAGACAGACGGATGGATGGACGGACGGACGGACAGACAGAGAGAGAGAGAGGGATGGATGGATGGACGGACAGAGGGAGGGATTGACAGACAGACAGACAGACAGACAGACAGACGGACGGATGGATGGACGGACGGACGGACGGACAGACAGACAGACAGACAGACAGAGAGAGAGAGGGATGGATGGATGGACGGACAGAGGGAGGGATTGACAGACAGACAGACAGACAGACAGACAGACAGACAGACAGACAGACAGACAGACAGACAGAGAGAGAGATGGATGGACGGACAGAAAGACAGACAGACAGACAGACAGAGAGACAGAGAGATGGAGGGATGGATGGACAGACAGAGAGAGAGAGAGAGAGAGAGAGAGAGAGAGAGAGAGAGAGAGAGAGAGAGAGAGAGAGAGAGATAGATAGATAGATAGATAGATAGATAGATAGATAGATAGATAGATAGATAGATAGATAGATAGATAGATAGATAGATAGATAGATAGATAGATAGATAGACAGATAGACAGATAGAAAGATCCTTATCGTTTTATAGACACTGCACTGGCAAAGAGCAGTTTGTTGAATTATTTAGCCTATATGACTATCTAAAATTGGAATCTTAAAATTAATTTAGGATTATTGTTTTGTAGCTTTAAATCCATGCTATTGTATTTAAATCACGGTCAAAATCATCATTTTCATTTCATTTTGCAACAGTAAGTAGTCAGTATTTTGTACTTTGTTTGGCAATGGTGTGATTGGTCTGGAGCTCAAACCTGAGCTTATGTAAGAAAGACTTCCAGTGTGGTCCGTGTTCAGAGACAATCAGTTGTCTGTTAACACAGCATTAATCTCAGCATGGCACAGATTCATGAAGAGACATGCACTGCTGGGACACCCCAAACATTACTCATCCTCTCTCTGTCTCTTTCAAAAGGGGTGTGGGTCCTGGTTTAATGTCACTGTCTGCAGCATTGTGTGTGTCCAGATCTTCGTTGGTGGAGTTCAAACGTCTGAGACCACATTGCAAAGTACTGCTCTCAGTCCTGTTCCCCTTTGCCACAAAGCCATTTAATATCTCCATGACTACTACAAGCCTAATAAAAGAATAGCTTATGTTCCAGTACAAAGAGAGTTGCCTGATAAGAAAGGGTGTCGAATGAAATATAAAGAGAGCGAGAGAGCGTTGAGAAAGCATCTGCTATGGGTGACTGTGGGTGGTGTTGATGACCACCTTCACTCTTTCCTATCCTGCTCCCTATTTATGTAATTCGCTTCCTAGTGAAAACACTCAAGATCAATACAGGCACGTGTAACTACAGCATTTCCTTATTACGCCAACAATGGCTCAATGTTGCACATTTTCTACTAGCAAATATGTACTGGATTTTCTTTGAGCCTG
Organism: Oxygymnocypris stewartii; assembly: GCA_003573665.1. Classification (NCBI taxonomy): domain Eukaryota; kingdom Metazoa; phylum Chordata; class Actinopteri; order Cypriniformes; family Cyprinidae; genus Oxygymnocypris; species Oxygymnocypris stewartii. The sequence goes on from QVTF01012291.1 coordinate 377,813, forward strand.
ACCGAGAGAGAGAGGTTGGTGGTAATGCAAACAAATGCACCAATGTGGGAGTGACACAGAGCATGTGAATCAGTGTGATGTAAGTGTGTTGAGAGAGTAGGAGGACAGACCTCCACCACCGCTCATTCACAGCAGGAGACTGTGCTCTCAATCTGTGCAATTAAACACATACATTACAAACAGCCACAGAGTGCACATGTGATTCTTTGATTCATATTAAACACTAGTGTTTTTCTAAATCCATTTTTTGTAGTAGTTTTAATTACTAATAACCTTAGTTATTATTAGTATGTTTTATAAACTATGAATGTAATCTGGATGTACCACATGCTCCATGTTGTCATTGTCACGCGACCTTTCAGCGTCAGTTCCGTTGCGTTACTGGCCCTGTCCCAAATGGCACACTACATGCGCACTTGCAGCCTTGCGATGGCCAGCCGCTTGCACGTGCACATTAATTCCATTCGTCATTTCAGCTTTCAGAAGGGTGCTTCTGAGACGAGCTCCATGGCAGGCTTCTACCCAACAGTACGTCACGAAAGTGTGGACTCGGAGAAAGACCGTGAGGGATTAGGTTGCGATTTGGGACAGGGCCACTGTCACTGCCCCATGGGATAGTAAAGTGTCCATCGTATGCACACTACAGAAACAAGTCGGAAGTAATAAGTCATCCAGGTATTTTTGCCTCACTTTTACGAGTACTATGAATTCGGACAGACTTCTTTTTTTCAGATACTGTTTTCGCATACTATATAGTGGGGAAATTTGCGAATTCAGATGCAGCCATCATTTTGTTTCAAGGTAGTCACATAATAACTTTACATGCTAAATTAAAATAATAGCCTACTATTTGTGCGCACTATTTAACAATGCATAAAAGTGTTCGGGATTGTTTTGCACCCAATTTGAAATATTCCTGAAATTATGCCTTCACACCTCAGATATAAATACAAAATAAATTAAACAATCAACAATCACACTTGCACAGTTACATTTGCAGAAAATAGGCTATATTCTTATTCCTCAAAATTAGCTTAAATAATAAGGGATAGGGGTACTAAAGATCGATTATATATATATATATATACATATACATAAAAGTTGTAACCTACTTACTGCATATTCACTGTGTGAAAATTAATATGTTAAATAGCTTTTAGCCTGTAATTTGAGGGGGGGGGGGGGGTTGTTAGTTATATTTATCATTTATGTTTCATAATTTTGTTATTATATAGGCTAATATTTTTTGATCTGTTTGCTATTTGCAGTAGTTACTATTCACAGTTTTTTATAGATATTTTTGGTGAATTGTATTAGCCTAAAGCTAGGGTCAGTTTGCACACATCATCATAATTAGGTCTATTACTGATATTATTTAGAAGCCACAACAATTGTCCTCCTTTTTAATTCGTAGATAATCACAATTAAGATTGAAATGATATTTTGAGCTCTGAACTTGGATATTATTTCATATTTTCTTGTCAGAAAGATGTCATGTTTCTGGTAGTAAATCTTAGGTCGTGTTTCCCTCTAGTGGTGAGATGCAGCTTAGCAAGACAAGAACAATCTGCATTGAGTGATTCAACAGAACAGATGCAAATATTTGATTCTTGACAGACAGTTTGCTGACGTTGTATGAAATGAGTGAGATCCTAATGAATGCACATGAAAAAGGAGTAAAGTAGAGAATAAAACTCAAGGCATTATTTATTTCAAAAGTTAGATTCACAGCTGTCATGTCACATCAGTAACCCCAGTGATGCATAGCATTAACATTCAAGACGTTTCAAAAATATGTTTATGTTACGTAAAACTCGATAGGTCATGTATACACACATTTAAAAAAAAATCTGTATTATAGCTCTGTGTCAGTGATGTAGTTTAATTAAATGAAGCTAATTTCAGTTTATAACATATTACTTCTTAACCATTCCCCAAATCCTTTTTGGTTGATCATTTATTTATTAATCACTGCAAATTATTTTACTTTTAACTGGTAACAAATTACAAAGGTTCACAACTCCAGTAATCTAAAAACAAGAAATAGCCTCAAACATAGATACCGGTTTTAATAGGACCTATTGGATAAAGTATTATATTTTTAACAGTAACCGTTTCCGAATTCAGCAGTATCCTTGTACAACATTTGATTAGCAAAAATGCTGCAGTTTAAGATATATATTCTCTTTTGCTGTGACATTTTGAATTTAGCAAAGCTATATTATTATGTCTAAAATACAATTATTTAAATTGTAATGTACATTTGTAAAGGTCACATGTTTGTTGCATTACATTTCATTCATGCAGATTTTCCAGTGATTTTGGGGTGAAGCGTAACCCTGACTATTATGGTTCTGAAAGCAAGTTTGCCATTTGTAGTTCTGTGCTGATTTGCTAAAGCCCTTGAAAACCCCCATACTGAAAACTACAGCATTATATGGGGTAACATGAAAGGAATGACTTAAAATGTGACCAGACTAGGATATTTCCAGACTTCAATTACTGGTTTAAATTAGAATAGGTCAGATCTTGTTTTTAGTTTTTCCACACGTAGGCGAAACGGTTTTGAATGTGCAATTAAACTAGAATAAAGGACAGACATTCTCCTTCCCGCTATCTACACATGCTCAAGAGAGGTTCTCTCCAGAGATACAGCCACAGGACAGGTAGTTCTCACCCTGGGACTCAGGGCTTGAGTTTGAGCCAGGGGTGAACTATAGTGAGGATGGACAGGACGGAGGACGTGAGGCCGCAGACCCCCACAAAGCCCGAGCCCGTGGGGTACAGGCCCAGCCGGTCCAGCGGGATGAAGACGTCACACAGGTTCTTCAGCAGGTCCAGGAGCAGCGGAGGGTTGTTGCGCAGCACCGTGATCAGGAGCTGGAACTGCTGGTTGAGTCTGGCTGAGATCAGGGGGAGGTACGGCAGAGGAGACAGAGCTGAGGAGGGCGACGGGGTCAGAGGGAACTCTCCTCCGTTCTCTGGGCTCGGCGTGAGGGCAGACGGACTGGAGTTAAAGCTTTTAGCTGAACTGCTGCGGGACTCTCTCTCCATCAGCAGACGGATTTCATACGCATCTCGCGTTAGATTGAGGATCAGAGCGAACAAGTAGTATCTGTTTGCAGGAAGCGAGAGAAAGTCAGGTGGTTATTAGATTGCAAATTTCATGATATGTTCAAAACATTCAATTAAGTGCAATCATCTCCATATGAATAAAAATAGATGTACATTAAACTGCAAAATAAATAATTCCAGGAAAATTTCTGACGCGTTAAGGCCAATTCAATCACGGATTTGAATCAGATTTAAACCTGCAAAAGTAATTACATAGAAAAATAAACTAAATGTAAACGTATATATTGGTTAATACCAGAAATAAATAACATAAAAAGTCATGTTTATTAAATCTAAATGTTTATTGTATTTCAGTTAATGTTTATTTAACTAATCAAAACTCAGTATCTGATTATTCACTGAAATAAAAAAATATTTAATTTTTGTTTTTTTTGCCTTCAACAATTATCATTTTCATTAAGTTTCACTTGATCTACTAAAATAACTAAAACTACACATACATTAAAAAAAATATAATAATAAAAATGACAAAACCACAACAAAAGTACTAAAATGTGACAAAAAATATACAAAAATAAATCTTCCATATTATAGATAGACAGACAGACAGTGTGTGTGTGTGTGTGTGTGTGTGTGTGTGTGTGTGTAAAATTCTTGTAATTATTTCATTTTGCTAACATTTTAGAAACTTTTGCAAAAACACAAACGAATGAATGAATCTAGCACTCACCTAAACGACCTCTGGCTCCACTTGTTTTGGTCCAGTTCGGGCAGCAGTCCTGTTTTGCCGGCCCACAGTACATTATCACAGGCAAAATACATGGCTCTGTTCAAATGGGCCACTGTGATGCAGAGCCGCAGCACACAGTCTGACAGATGCACAGAGCGTTTGGCTGCTTCCAGAGCTTCAGCGGAGTTCCCTAACCGCATCACTGACACAAAACACACGGACTCAATCAATCAAACACTACACATACACTGATTCTGGGAGTGACAAGAGATTAGGCATCAGGAGTCACTTAATGCAACCACTTCACTTATTCATAGTAATAATAGGTATAATCAGTTTAAACCACTCACTCAGAGATTCAAACAATAACTTATCACGATGTATTATTTTTTATTAGACAAATTAGCATTGGGATATTGGAAAAATGTTGCAAAATTACCAGTAGGAACACAATATAGAGTCATGAAAAGTTAAGAAATTTCTGTATTTTAATACCACTAAATGTAAACACCACATGTTGTTATATAAATGAGACAATAATGATTAAAGAGTTTAGAAAACAGCTAAAATCTATGTATTTTTGCACCAAAAAAATGTGTTTGATCCCCTCATGCCCTTTTTGTTAAGTTTAAAAATAATTCTACATTTTTTATTAATGCTTCCTAATGTTCAAAATATCAGAGCATACAATCCATCACTAGCCCTAAAGAAATAAAATGTATGTTCTTTGTATGTACTCAACTACGTACTTTGCAAATATACAAATTTGTTCAAAAAATTGTGTCTGTGCCACCATTTTGTGTGAGTTTAGAAAGTTAACTGCAGTTAATATGCAAACCTTCCTATTAAAACGGTTGTAATAAACATGATTTTAATTTATGCATGATATTTACCCATATTTCGAGAAAATGAAGTATTGTTTAACTGCTGGATGCATATGTTGCAATTCTCTGAGGCTTATTTATGCCTTTGTATTTTGCTACAACACTTGGGTTGGACTTTCTCTGATGAAAATGTGTTTCTCTGATGAAAATTCAGCATCCTGTTCATTCAAATTGTAACTTATAATCAAAAGGAGACCAATGATGCCCAACCCTGATTCTTCTGACCACTGACTTCAGCAGAAGGTCTTATACATACATTTTCTGGTCAGGCTCATGTGAGCTTCCAGCTGTTTGATGGTGTTTAGCAGCTCTGCTCTCGCTCCTCCTTTCTGCAGTGTGTATCCCAGCAGTGTGCAGGCGTACTGGGCAGCCCTGTTCAATCACAATTACAGAAAATCAGCATTTAGACCACACCAACAAGTATTAGACCACTTACACTACCAGTCAAGTTGTTGAACAGTAAGATTTTTTGTTTTTGTTTAAAAGAAGTATCTTCTGCTCACCAAGCCTGCATTTATTTGATCCAAAATACAGCAAAAGCAGTAGCATTTTGAAACATTTTTACTATTTTAATAACGGTTTTCTATTTGAATATATTTTAAAATGTAATTTAATCCTGTGATCAAAGATTAATTTTCATTACGCCAGTCTTCAGTGTCACCTGATCCTTCAGAAATCATTCTAATATGCTGATTTGCTGCAAAAAAAAAAATATTATAATGTTGAAAACAGCCCAGAAAAAATGTCAGGTTTCTTAGATGAATAGAAAATTCAGGAAAACAGCATTTATCTGAAACAGGAATATTTTGTAACATTATAAATGTCTTTATCATCACCAATTTAAAGCAATTTAAAGCATCCAATGCCAAAAAAGGGTTAATTTCTATAATTTATCCCCATCAAAGATTCCTGAAAAAATGTACTCAACCGTTTTAAATAATAATAATAAAGTTTGAGCAGCAAATCACAATATTAGAATGAGTTCTGAAGGATCATGTGACACTGATGATGATGCTGAACTTTAAAATCACAGGAATAAATTACATATGATCATATATATTGAAAGAAGTAGGTGTTAATTGTGACATGGTACTGAATGGGTTTCACACCATATATGATATTTACGTGGTACTGGGAGGCATTTTAGTAAATACTATGACGTAAACATGCTAGTAATACTGTATTTTGTTGCTACTAACGTTAATTGTGACGTAGTTGTAAACAAAACCAGTAACGTTATCAACGAGCAAAACTTCTAATGCAGCGCCCACAAGTCTCTGAACAGGCTGCAGATCTCAGGCTAACTAGTGTAGATGTGGTGGTAGTGTTGTGAACACGCAGTGAGTGAGTGTGTTACCTGAAGACGCGCTCTTTGGCTTGACTCTGCGCGCTGAATCTCACCCACGACTCCATCATAAACACACGCACGCGCTGGGCCTAGCGTCCTTCACGCAGATTCACGCGCCAGATACACGTTAAACAGCTCTCCGTGAAGATCCTTGATGTTTTCAGAGAAGACGGATTTTTGACTGTAGTCTGTGGCTGGGATTATGTGGCATACTTGCTGTGTTGGACTTGATGTTTATGTCGCTTTGACACTTTAATCCATGGACGGCAGACAAAGAGGGACACGCCGTTCGCGTTTGGATAAATTGAAAGCGCATCGTGCAGTTTTCCTCGAATAACAGTCAATCACGTTTTGGCAGATGTGTTTAACACGTACGGAGATGGCACAAAAAATTACATAAAAATGTCAATTTATTTTAATAGAGACTAGATACATTTAATATGTAACGACAAGGAAAGTTCAATGAACTTAATGTTAGTTTCTGGCGACTAACAATAAAAACAACCACCAGAGGTCACATTTAAAATGACTGAATATTTACAAAATATCTTAATGGAACATGATCTTTACTTATTGTCCTAATGATTGTTGGCAAAAAAATAAAATAAATCGATAATTTTGACCCATACGTTGTAATGTTGGCTAATGCTGCAAATATACCCGTGCTACTTATGACTGGTTTTATGGTCCAGGGTCTCATTTGATATTAAAGATAATAACTAAGAACAAAACAATACAAGGCTAAGTAATAATAATAGTCAGACTATGCTATAGATTGGTAAAATTAATTTTATTTGAGAATCTCTGATAGCAATAAATAAAGGAAAGTATAGTAAACCCATTCTGCTTAAAAATCAAATCGAATAAATGACAAGAAAAACAATGACACGAGTTTGCATGAAATGCCAAAATGAACAGACGTACTATTCAGATGTGATGCACAGTAAGTGTGCAGCATGTGTAAGAGGACATCCACATCATAATTAAACCACGTTCAAGTCTTTCATTTCCTACACACTGACTACAGGAACCACTGGAATAAAAGTGACCCTGTGTAAAAAGAGAACGATATTGTTTTCAATCATAATCAAGTTGGTCAGCCTATTAATGTGCTTAAAGGTGGACCTGAATATTGCTCAGCAAAATTAATATAGATATATATTTTTTTAAATCATTCATACAGTGTATTTTGCAGCTACAAAGTTCATACAGCTCAGTTTCCATCAAACGTATCCTAGTTGACTGAATGAATCTCAAGTGTCCAGGTCATATTTCAGGTCAGAATATAATAAATTCTATTTAGTGTATAATAAATTCTATTTTGATTTAAAAAGAGTGCATTTTTAGGAGCATTTTTGCATTATTTCCATTACAATAAAGCAACCCCATTGTTACATTTGCATCACGGTTAAAAGAAATTATCATTACTGTATAATGAAAAATATATTAAGTTGTAAAATACTACTGTATTACAGTAACGAGAATACAATAAAAAAATGTGAATTACAAACTTAAAAGTAAAATATCCCAGTATTTGGGGGGAAATGTGCTTCCAGTTATGAAAATATTTTGTAATGCATCCCGTATTATTAATTATTTATTTTGAATAATAATAATATCACATGTTTGGGGTGAAATGTGACCCGGACATGTTATTCGCACAGTTTTTTTAAATAAGCTAAAGAACAGAGATGCGAATCAACTACAGCAAGGGTTTTTAAATGTGTCTAACAAAAGGAATGGTTCACAGTACTCATTTATAATGGCTGATTGTTAATATTTCTACCATAATCCCTTGCCTATTTATCCATCCTGCAACACGTGGCTTTCTTTTCCTTCTTTGTACTCTTCACAACATGCTCTCTGCTCTACGAAACTCATTCGACCTTCATTGTATTCCAACAAGCAAATCTCTTCACTTCAAAAAACACATGTAGCTTCTACATTCCCATCAGTTAAAATATGAGGTACAACATTCCCCCAGACATTCACCTTCACAAAGTATAATGGCGGTCCAAAAATTAAAGATAATAACTAGTCAAGTTCAGTATTTCTTTCTGAACCTCTAACATCAGTAAATCAGCCCACGTCCCAAATGATGACAGTGAGTGAGGGTTTAGTCTAACTGAAATGATTGGGAGTGCATCATTGCAAACAATCAGATAGAAACTACATAAATACAGTTCTCAAACCATCCGAGGGAGATGGGACTAATAGAGCTGCAGGTGAGAGAACCATCTTCTGGAAGGCTGCGGTATCCCATCATGCCGTTCTTCTCAGTGCTCGGACTGCTGTTTCTTATGGAAGGGAGCTTTAAGGCGACTCCAGAAGGAATGGCTGCGCCGGGTTTTCCTCTCGCTGCCCCGCACCATCTCGGCCTCGCGCTGGCGGATCTGACGCACCAATGCAGCAAACACCTCATCGATGTAATAACGGAACGCAGCGGAGGTCTCAAAAAACGGGCACTGGAACTCCCTCGCCAGCTGTTTGCCCTCCTCTACAGACACCTGAACAGGTGAAGACAAAACAAACAGCCCTTCAGTCTAAACGGCTTCATTTGTGCCTAGTATGTCTCTAATGTTAGTTAATGATGTAAAAACAGTGGGTCACAGTTGTTTACATACATTTATACACACAATATATCCATGTCTCTTAAGCTCACCAAAGCACCTGCATTTATTTAATAAAAAATACAGTAAAAACTGTAATATTTTATTTTTTATTGTTATAAGTATACATATTTTGTAATTATATATTGTTATAATTACTATTATTAATAAAATACATTAGTTATATACATTTAATGATATATATGTGTGTATATATAAACCTATAAATGCATAGAAACTACTGCTCAAAAGTTCAAATGTTAGTGAGATTTGTTTTAAAGAAATTAATACTTTTATACAGCAATGATTCATTAACTTGATTTAAACTGACAGTAAATACATTTATATTGTTACAAAATGCATTTTATAATGTTACGACTGTTTTCAACATTGAAAATAATAAGAAATCGTGAGCAACAAAATAAGCATAGAATGATTTCTGAAGGATCATATGAGTAGTATGATCCTTGAAAAATATATTTTATAATTTATTATGATTTTTATTGAATAATTTGTATAATTTATTATAATTTTTTGCCATTTATATTTTAAATAGAACAAGCTGACACGGTTCTTGAAAATACCAGTTAAGGTACATTAAAAACACAAATAAATTCAAGAAACTTCATATATCCCAATGCACAGCGCAGTGGCACATCCTTCAAAATCATGTATACAGCCAATGATAACCTTTGCAAGAGAGGCCATCAAGAAGCCAACAGCGTCTCTGTAGAAGTTACAGTTCTCCATGACGGAGATGAGAGAAACTGCCTGGCTGGTACTTAAGATTGAGGAGCTCATGCTAGCGTTTGCCCAAAGGCATGTGAAGACCAGGAAGAGTCTGTTCTTCTCAGATGGCACAATGCTAGACTGTGTTTGGCTCATCGGCAGCCATATCACCCTGCAGCCCAAGACTGGTTGCCCACTGAAGCTAAGCAGGTTTGAGCTGGTCAGTACCTGGATGGGAGACCTCCTGGGAAAACTAGGTTGCTGCTGGAAGAAGGTGTTAGTGAGACCAGCACGGGGTGCTTACCCTGTGGTCTGTGTGGGTCCTAACGCCCCAGTATAGTGAAGGGGAAACTATACGGTCAACAAGCACCGTCTTTCGGATGAGACGTTAAACCGAGGTCCTGACTCTCTGTGGTCATTAAAAATCCCATGGCACTTCTCGTAAAGACTAGGGGTGTAACCCCGGTGTCCTGGCCAAGTTCCCACCACTGGCCCTTGTCAATCATGGCCTGCTAATAATCCTCATACACTTGATTGGCTCTATGACTCTCTCTCTCCTCTCCACCTGTAGCTGGTGTGTGGTGAGAGCATACACTTGATTGTCTCTATGACTCTCTCTCCTCTCCACCTGTAGCTGGTGTGTGTTGAGCGCATACACTTGATTGTCTCTATGACTCTCTCTCCTCTCCACCTGTAGCTGGTGTGTGTTGAGCGCATACACTTGATTGTCTCTATGACTCTCTCTCCTCTCCACCTGTAGCTGGTGTGTGGTGAGAGCATACACTTGATTGTCTCTATGACTCTCTCTCCTCTCCACCTGTGGCTGGTGTGTGGTGAGCGCATACACTTGATTGTCTCTATGACTCTCTCTCCTCTCCACCTGTAGCTGGTGTGTGGTGAGAGCATACACTTGATTGTCTCTATGACTCTCTCTCTCCTCTCCACCTGTAGCTGGTGTGTGGTGAGAGCATACACTTGATTGTCTCTATGACTCTCTTCTCTCCACCTGTAGCTGGTGTGTGGTGAGTGCATACACTTGATTGTCTCTATGACTCTCTCTCCTCTCCACCTGTAGCTGGTGTGTGGTGAGAGCATACACTTGATTGTCTCTATGACTCTCTCTCCTCTCCACCTGTAGCTGGTGTGTGGTGAGTGCATACACTTGATTGGCTCTATGACTCTCTCTCCTCTCCACCTGTAGCTGGTGTGTGTTGAGCGCATACACTTGATTGTCTCTATGACTCTCTCTCCTCTCCACCTGTAGCTGGTGTGTGTTGAGCGCATACACTTGATTGTCTCTATGACTCTCTCTTCTCTCCACCTGTAGCTGGTGTGTGGTGAGCGCATACACTTGATTGGCTCTATGACTCTCTCTCCTCTCCACCTGTAGCTGGTGTGTGGTGAGAGCATACACTTGATTGTCTCTATGTCTCTCTCTCCTCTCCACCTGTAGCTGGTGTGTGGTGAGAGCATCCACTTGATTGGCTCTATGACTCTCTCTCCTCTCCACCTGTAGCTGGTGTGTGGTGAGCGCACTGGCGCCGTTGTCCTGTGGCAGCCATCGTATCATCCAAGTGGATGCTGCACACTGGTGGTGGTTGAGGAGAGACCCCCCCACATGATTGTAAAGCGCTTTGGGTGTACAACAATACACAAAAAGCGCTATATAAATGCATCATCATCATATCAAACAGTGAGACATCAGTCCTACAGTGAAACACAGAGGTGGCAGGACTGTGGCAAGGAATAGAGACATCATAAAGACAGAAGGAGAACGGTTGTAGCTGAGAACAGAAAGAATACCTTCATGGCAATGACTTTGAAAAATTACTTATATAATAACTATACCATGAGCCAAGAAGCATGTCCCAGTCTGCTTTATAGGGCTGTAGGGATGATGTTTTTTTTTAGGAAAAAACTCAGAAACAAGTTGCATTTTTGTTCCCATCATCCTGAAGTCAATGGGTTTTTTCAATGTGTTTTAGCATAAATGCCTGAAATAAGGTATGTGGTGAACACAAACTCAAGAAATTTTCACTATTTACTCCACAATTTAAAATACATCAGTAAAGCTTTTATTTGTCTTGAAAAATGTGGTTGCTAGCAAGTATCTAAATGGGACTACAAAGGTTGTTGTGGACATTGAACATCACACCGAACAGATAAACTGATCTGATCACTAGTCGCTTTCACAGCCTCATTGTGTTTGTAATCACACACCTCAAAAGCTTAGTGTTTAAGTTATGTGACTTTGGTGTAGTTCATTTGCAGCTTTTTACTGTATTTATGCTTCAAATTTCAAACAGGCTTCAAACTTTTGTGGGTCAGAGCTTATTTTCTGCAATAATCAAAAATCCAATGGAAAAATATGAGGGAAAATGTCGAGGGAATCAGGGCGGTGCTTATTTAAGAGTTGGCCTACAAAAAAACATTATCATAATGCTATATAACTGCTAAAATATCTGTCACATTATAGCCTATAGTATTTTGAATGGGATGCACCATGGTTCCATTACGTTACACAATATTAGGCAATACAGTCTGGGGGGGGTCAATATTTCTGAGGTATGGGGGTTTCAGGTAAAGAGTCTCACCTGTCTGAGATGGACCAGGTCAGACTTGTTTCCCACCAGTACGACGGGGGTTTCGACGGTGCGCCGCACGCGGTAGATCAGCTGCTTGAAGTGGCGAGCCTCCTGGAAACTGCGGCGGTCCGTGATGGAGTATGAAATGATGAAACCTTCACCAGCTCGCATGTACTGATCACGCATGGCTGTGAACTCCGCCTGGTTTCAAACAAAGAGATCTTCTTTACAAACTCACTGTCTTGTATAATTGTACGTATCATGCAAAATGACGGGATTTATCAGATTAACATGGTCATGACAGAGCGTAAATGGTATCTTATTTATATTGTTAACAACGATATGCTCTGGACATTTTTACTGGATATGGATTGATCTAGCAGTCTATGACACAGCAGAAATAAAGGCAACTACATCCAGTCAGTGCATGTTTCTAATACGTCTGTATGTTCGGCGTGTCTCTGTGTGAATGAATGGTGCGGTTTCATTTGACATACAAATAGCCTACATGTGACACTCTCTGATTTCTGCATTTTAATATATGAGGACATGAACTTCAGTCTCCAGAGCTGCTCTGAGTGACTCTCAGAGTCTCTAATTAACTAGCTTTACGCCGTTTAATCTGAGAAAAAACTGCCGTCAATACACACTGAAACTAAAGTAAAACTGAAAGAACATCGCGACAGCCCATCAAAATAAAGGTCCGGTTTAACTTTAAGAAATTATGACAGAAATATGCTACTACTGCATAGCCTACTAAAATCTCATTGTCTAAGTAATAATAATAATATTTTTGAGGAATATCACACAACCAATGTATTTTCTTATTCATTTATACAGGTATGTTGTGCAGCATCTTGCTTGACAATAAAACTGCAATATTTAGTTGTAAATTAATTTCCTTTGATTACATTTTTAAATAATGACCAAACTGCTAAAAGTTTACTAATTCATTTCATTAGAGAACTTTTTTCAAACATGTGGAATTTCTCTACCTATTAACAGTAGATGAATATCGCAATAAATATCGATATTGTGTGATATAGAAATATATTTTTGGCCATACTGCCCAGTCCTAAATGGATATAATTTTGCACAAATAATGTTATTAAGCAATTTTACCACATTAGTCTCTTGTTCAAACACAATTTTACAGAGAAGTCTTGTGGTTATATTTCTGGCTGCATTCCTGTAAACAAGCTTTTAAAAAAAATCAAGAGATTAGTTTATACTGGACAAAACTTATGTTGTAATCAACATTATACCACAGATGCATTATGAAACATTCCCTCAATGTCTCAACAATGTTCCCAAATGAACCCTAAACTCTACATTATTATACAGTAGTCACATTTTCTTTAAACTCGTGATGAGATGACTAATGTATTTTAAAACTTCGCTGAGTGATCCAATGACGAAAAAGAAGCTGATTCAGAGAGAGAAACATTGTGCCTGGTGTGTGTTTGTGTCTTGTGAAGTGACAACCGCAAAGATGGACACAGAAAAAGGGAAGTGAGACACATTTGAGAATGTCTTTCTTATAGTCTGCTAAATTAAGTGTTAAGTTGAGCACCACAGTTTACCACAGACTGCTTTCATGTTTTGTTTTGTTTTGCATTTGTCTGTCTTTATCACACCATCTCTACCTCCTACCTGTCCTGCTGTGTCCAAGATGTCCAGGTTTGCTGGCTCATCGTCTATGCGGATCTGTGTTTTATAGGCATCCTCTAAAAACAGAACAACACATGCAACATTAAACAGTTTAACAGACCAAAAAACTTCAATGGGAAGAGATATCAGTGTACACACACAACCATTCACATTTTTAAAGGATACATTAAATTAAAAGACATTCAATTCAGACATTTATAATGTACAAAAGAAATTATATTTCAAATAAATGCTGTTCTTTTCACCTTTCTATTCATAAAAAAATCCCAATTTTCACAAATATATGTTCATGTTTCTTGAGCAGCCAATCGGCATATTAGAATGATTTCTGGAGGGTCATGTGACACTGAAGACTGGAGTAATGATGCTTAAATTCAGCTTTTATCACAGTAATAAATTATATTTTTTAAAGTTTTATTTTAGAAACCCGTTATTTTAAATTCCAATAATATTTAACAATTACACTGTATTTATGATCAAATAAATGCAGCCTTGGTTAGCATTAAAACATCTTAAACATTAAAACAACTCACAGACTCAGATTTTAGAACGGTGTGTGAGACAGAAACAACACCTGACAGTCTCAAGAAAAATCTATGAAAATAGATTTAACATGCAAGTGTGTCAAAATAACTCTATTTACATAATACACATAAATGACAAATTATCACATAGTCAAATGATTAGATAACATTAATAGATAATATTAAATTAGGGAAAAATATTACATGATAAAAAATTAATTAGACATCAAATTCAAAGTGTCATTTCTGTGCCACTAATTACTGTTTTCAAACAAGTTGCTTATTAAAGGAGTAGTTCATCCAAAAATGGATATTGCTGTAAATGTGCTCACCCTCGATATACATGTTTTTTTATTCATAGGAACAGATTTGGAGAAATGTAGCATTACATCACTTACTCACTAGTGGATCATCTGCAGTGAATGGGTGCCGTCACAATGAGAGTCCAAACAGCTGATAAAAACATCACGATAATCCACTCCAGTCCATCAGTTAACATCTTATGAAGCGAAAAGCTGCATGTTTGTATCACTAAGGAGTTTTAACTTTAACTCATAGTTTATCTGGAAGCAACAGTTGAAACAGTTAATGATGGGTTTGTTTCTTACAAACACACTGCTTTTCACTTTACAAGACATGATGGACTGGAGTGGTGTGGATTATTGTGATGTTTTTATCAGCTGTTTGGACTCTCATTCTGACGGCACCCATTCACTGCAGAGCATCCACTGGTGAGTATGTGATATAATTATACATTTCTCCAAATCTGATGACGAAACAAACTCATCTACATATTGGATGACCTGAAGGAGACTAATTTCAACTAATTTAAATTTTTGAAATAACTATTTCTTTAATCATAGATAGGGAAAATAATTAAAATGAGATTCACTGAGACACTTTTTGACCCTCATCCAGAATTCACCCAAATCCTTTGCTCATCTATACTACTACATCTATACTATGCAAAATCACTCTGAAATGCAAAAGACTGGATTGATGAGTTAAGAGGACATGTTAATCATTTCCTTACCGATAGTGGGGTCATGATCCTCTGGAAATCTGTGACTTATAAACTGCATTATGATGGCTGCGAGACAAAGAGAACAAGACAAGCAGAGTTCTTACATAATACCATAAAATTCAATGAGACGCATCTAAACACCTCCCCTTCTCCCTCATGTGCGGCAAACACACCCTGCTGTCAGCATGTATTTGCTCTGTATACACTCTCTGCTCTGTTCCCATGGAGACAGTGATATAAACTAAAGAGAGAATATCAGCCACCCAACAGAACCTTCTGCAGTGCACTCGAACAATGAGGTCCTCGCCAGGTGACCTCCGCTTATCTCCAAGGCAACAGACTCCTGGAGGGGAAGGAAGATGCTAGGCACCTGCGCCTTCGTAATGACCAGACTGAAGCACTGAGCCAACACCCACACTTTTATCGTCTGCCCGCATGTGACTGTACGTCTAAGGCTGTGAAACCAGCCCACTGTCTGACCACAATAAAGGGCTACAGTGAAAGAAAACCACTCAAATCTGCCACAAGGGTCAATGGCAACAAAATTATTTCATGCCAAAATCAGAAATTTGAAGTTGAAGGGAAGTCTATTTAAAGAGAAATGTAGTCATCATTTACTCACCCTCAAGAATTTCCAAACCTGTACGAGTTTCTTTCTTTTGTTGACCACAAAAGAAGATATTGCGAAGAATGTTGGTAACCTAACAGTTGATGGTAGCCATAGACTTCTATAATATTTGTTTTGTTTCGTTACCAACATATTTCAAAATATCTTCTTTTGTGTTCAACAGAAGGTTTTAAAAAAAAAACTTGAGATGATGACAGAATCTTCCGTCTCGGGTGAACTATCCCTTAAAGGACTTTTTGCTCTGTGCCATTGTTTTCAGATGTTTTAAAATTAAACATATTCAACAAATTAATAGGCAAATGGATACTGGACATCATCAAAGGCCAACTTTTGCCCACAACCCTGTTTTGGAGCCTTTTTGCAGTAGACAGAATAACATTTATGCTTTTAAGAGCCTCTAAAAAGATGGAAAAAGTCAATATAATGGACATTTGAGACTGAGGTTGCTTTCAAATAAAATTTAGAAAATTTGATTTTTACATTTCCTAAATGTTAATGCTCCTAAAGTTCGCTCCTAGCCACAGACAGCTCTGACTTGCTCATTATGAAGTGACTTGATTAAATAACTGCTGATTACATTTTGAAAAACTCACAAGGCCTTTAGGAAAACAATCATATTTTTGGTAATGCGTTCAGAGAACTGCCTATTCCGACTTAGCACAATACCGGCTAATAGGCCTGAAACAATTAGTCAACATTATCGTCAACGTCGACAATAAAAAAATTTGCACAAGCTCTGCAGTTCAGCACTCCATTAAAGTCCAGTCACATCATGTGTATTTATATAGTGCTTTATACAATAGATTGATTAAATGCAAACGTTTCTCTGTATTTAACATGACAGAAAACAGTGTCAGTGTCGCTTTCATTTAGAATTACAACTGATTTTCTGTTATAGAGCATCTCTCTTGTGGAGATATCTCTAATGATAATAAAATATATTGTTTTAGTGAATGCAAAAATCCAAAACATATCCCATTACATTGACGTGATAGTCTGGTTTGCAGAGATTAAAGCTTGATCTAACTGAGGACTGTATTGATTATCGTAACTTTATTAGGTATTTCAGAGGAATTATGTTGTGAAATCCAAAAATTTAACGTCTTATTATTTACCTGTATTTTGTTTCATAACCATATGACTTGAAAAAAGATGTTAGGCAGAATGTTGTGTCAGTTTTTTCCTATATTTAATTAAATAGTGAATGTCACTTGTCTATCATCACATTTTGTGTGCCAAATATACTGTATTTATTTGCATTGTAAAAATTATTTTAATGACATAATATGAATAAAATTTTCAAAAACATTTTTTAAATATTAAACATTTCTGAAAATTACTATATTTTATTTATTTGTTCGAATGATTATAAAACTCGCCATTTTAACTAACTGAACCTACCGATTTAATCAGTGAAAAATCTTGCAATTAGTCGATTAATTGTTCGAATGAATATTAGATTAATCGATTATCTAATCAATCATTTGTTGCAGCCCTGCCGACTAATATTCATATTTCTTATAGTTGCAAGAAATTAAAATTGACTATCAATTTTCTAAATGCATGTTATACCATCCAATAAACGATTCATCCATGCCTGGGTTAAAACCTTGTAGTGAACAATGAAAATGAAAAAATGAGATCTTCTGTTTATAATGACAGATGCTGACTTGGGAGTGGGAAGTTTTTAGACCGAAACCAAAAAAGCAACATAAACAGCAGAGAGAAGTGACAAAGACAAAGAGAGAGAGAGAGAGAGTGAGAGAGAGTGAGAGAGAGTGAGTGAGTGAGTGAGTGAGTGAGTGAGTGAGTGAGTGAGTGAGTGAGTGAGTGAGTGAGTGAGTGAGTGAGTGAGTGAGTGAGTGAGAGAGAGAGTGGGTGAGTGAGAGAGTGAGTGAGTGAGTGAGTGCGTGAGTGAGTGAGTGAGTGAGTGAGTGAGTGAGTGAGTGAGTGAGTGAGTGAGTGAGTTGAGTGAGTGAGTGAGTGAAGAGAGGAGCGAGAGAGAGAGAGAGAGAGCGCTCTCGCGGGCGCGCGCGCGAGCGCGCGCGCGCGCGAGGCGCTCCGCGCAGAGCGCCACGCGGCCCCCAAGCCACGCGTTCGCGTGCGCGCGCGCGAGCGAGGAGAGAGAGAGCTAGAAGGACTGCGTTCTTCCAGCAGGGTCGTGGAGTGAGGCAGGGATGGCAGTCTGAGCCCAACCCTGTTCAACATCTACATCAACGAGCTGGCAGAAGCTCTGGACCGCTCCGGCAACATCCCGGGCATCGCTCTGCACGACTCTGAAGTCAAATGCCTGCTGTATGCGGACGACCTGGTTCTGATGTCCCCCACAGCCGAGGGTCTCCAGCACAGCCTGGCCCTGCTGGAACAGTACTGTGAGGAATGGGCTCTGACGGTCAACCTGGACAAAACCAGAGTCATGGTGTTCCAGAAGAAGGCCAGGTCTCAGGGAAGCAGATACCAGTTCAGTTACGGAGGAGAAGTTCTGGAGCACAGCACCAGCTACTCTTACCTGGGCATCCAGATCTCTGCATCGGGGGGCTTCAGTCTGGCTGTGAAGGCCTTGTATGAGAAGGCCCGGAGGGCATTTTATGCCATCAAATCACGGTTTGGCCAATTAAAATTACCAATTAAAACATGGGTTTAATTATATCACATAATCATTAAACAAATTCTACTGTACGGGAGTGAAATTTGGGGACCAGTAATACATTTTAAAAATTGGGATAAAACTTCAATAGAAAAACTACAACTAGAAATTATCAAAAACATTTTAGGGGTCCATAGATCTACATCCAATGATGCCTGCAGAGCTGAATTAGGCTTATACCCACTGAAGATCGAGATCCAGAAGAGATGTGTTCAGTTCTGGCATCACCTCCATCAATCTGATCCTGATTCAGTCCAATATAAAGCCCTCCTCGCCAATGAAACCTCAGCAGAATCTCATCCTCTAAACACACTCGCTCATCAGCTCGTCCACAAAACCCAGCTCCTCACCGACTACAGCTTCACCCCCAAAACCATTAAAGACATTGACACCAATCTAAAAGACATTTATGATGAATCTCTAAAAATACAATTTGGCCTTCAAAATAAGCTCCAATGCTACTCAACCCTAAACAGAACCACTACATTTGCCAATTATTTATTGATTAAACCATTTAAAGAAAGACAAATCCTCTCCAAATACAGATTAAGTGACCATGATCTAGAGATAGAGAGAGGAAGACACAGACAAACATGGACCGAGCGAGGGCAGAGGATCTGTAGACACTGTGATCTACAGCAAATAGAGGATGAGAAACACTTTCTGACGATGTGTCCCAAATATCTCCATGTGAGGGCAACATTTCTCCCCAGATTTGACGCCCTGATCCCTTCATTTACAGAGCTCAGTGATTCTGAGATAATGCCCTTCTTACTCGGAGAAGATGAGAACACAGCTGCACTCGCTGCTAAATATGTGTTAACCATTCATAATGTTAGATGTTCAACATGATTCACTTGATACTGACCAACTTGATCTTTTCATGTATTTAGAATGATTTTGATTTTATTTATTATTTATGTTGTTATTTATTTACCTATGTTATTGTAGTATATACTGTATATATATTGATGCTTTGGCAACATTGTGCTACGCAGTCATGCTAATAAAGCTTATTTGAATTTGAATTTGAATTTGAGTGAGTGTGAGTGTGAGTGTGAGTGTGAGTGTGAGAGTGAGCGTGAGCGTGAGCGTGAGCGTGAGCGTGAGTGTGTGAGTGTGAGTGTGTGAGTGTGTGAGTGTGTGAGTGTGAGTGTGAGTGTGAGTGTGAGTGTGAGAGTGAGAGTGAGTGTGAGAGTGAGAGTGAGTGTGAGAGTGAGAGTGAGAGTGAGTGTGAGTGTGAGTGTGAGTGTGAGTGTGAGTGTGAGTGTGAGTGTGAGAGTGAGAGTGAGTGTGAGAGAGAGAGAGAGAGAGAGAGAGAGAGAGAGAGAGAGAGAGAGAGAGAGAGAGAGAGCACTACATTACTCACCACTTTTGCCCACACCTCCCTCTCCTAACATCACCAATTTGTACTCGCGGGAGTGACCCCCTGCGCTCCGCGAGGACTCCATCCAAAAATCTGAAACAAGACACAAGCAAAAACCTAATTAATATCGTTTTTAAAACTTTAAAAGATGAAGTTGAAAGAATTATTGACAGACAGACGGACAGATATAGATATATTGTATAGATAGATAGATAGATAGATAGATAGATAGATAGATAGATAGATAGATAGATAGATAGATAGATAGACAAGGCATTACTAGGTGGTTGCTAGACAGCTGTTAATATAGTTTGCAAGTTCTAGTAGGAGTTGGACTCTTTGTCAAGCCATCATAATAAACAATGAAACACTGAGCGTTTGATTCCACAGCTGCACCGCTGCATCAATGCAGGCCTGTAGTGGAACACCGCAGAATGTGACTCACTGCACCCAGAACAAACTGCATTTGCTTAGGCTGTGTTTGACACCAGAGCTTCAGTTTGATGGAGAAGAGGAAGTGAGTCATCCTGTCGAGCTATTCATGTGACAAAGCGAAGCATCCATGGTGTGGGTGTTACATTAATCACGGTCAATATTAGATTATCTGCCAGTGTGCCCTGTCTAATGTATTTTTCCGTTGCCATTGACTGTGATGCTACATTAGTTACTTCAGAGCAGCCCATCTACAGGATTTTCAGTGGAGATAATATTAGACAATGGAACAAGTGTGAAGTATTATTGTGGTGTTTTTGTTTTGAGCAGCTCTATTTAATGATGTGTGTGTGTGTGTGTGTGTGTGTGTGTGTGTGTGTGTGTGTGTGTGTGTGTGTGTGTAGCTCCCCTCCATCTCATTTTATACTTTATATGTATATCCTTTTAATACACAAATTAATTGAGTTTGTTTGCTATTTTTTGTTCCTATAATAATTAATTGTTATCTTTTATGGTCTGAGCAGCTCTCATGGTGTCCATGTTTTTTTTCGTTTGTAATAAACGACTCAGCAATTTATTATAAAATAAATACCAATTGGCTTAAATGATTCAAACTGACAAAAGTATTATTCTACAGCCTCAATTACTGTCCGTTTGCAGACAAACATTAACTCAACCATTAAGCGAGTCCAAACTTTGGATGGTAGTGTTCATTCTGTCGATTCTTGTATACAGTGCAGGTTTTATATCATTTATTATAATTATTTACAAAACAATTTACAAGTAATAGTTTACTTCATGCTTATTGCTATACATTTGCAAATAAATAAGAGCTTTAAACTGTATTTACAATTAAGTAAATATGTATTATGCAAGTCGCTTTGGATATAAGCATCTGCTAAATGACTAAATAAATAAATTAAATAAATGTACACGTCACAAAATTTGGCTGCAAAATCTACAAGGTTGCAACAATGATATCACAGAAAATAGAAAACAAAAGCAGCTAATATAAAATGTACTTTGACCTTCACAATCAACCTTTCCTGAAGCTTAAGCCTGTCCCTTTAATGACCATTTGTTGTAAGCATGTCAAAGTACTGTATCAAAGTAAATACTTAATCATAATTAATGTGGGGTCTTTTTTACACAGTGTCTAAAGCTTTCGTAATATTTGTGACAATTTATTGATTATATAATTTGATGAAAGTGGTGGCTAATACCTTCGCCAAGACTCACCAGACTTTTACTGTAAGCTACCTAAATATATTAAATATAGTAACTGTAGTATGTTGGCGGAAACTATGGTTACTATCGTTCAAAAGCGCATTATTTTAATATTAAGGCCTTGAGTCATTGAGTGGCAACTACACCTCGAAACCACTGTGTTAAAAATGTCGAAAAGAAAAAGCCGTTTAAACCACCTAAAGATGAATAGATGTGCTGTATTAGGCCTATTTAATGGTTTAAATGAACAGACCGACAGAACTAGACTAACTGCAACGAAATCATAGTTTGTGATATTAACAGACCGAACGCGTCGACGACTTGAAGTGAGTTTATCGCTGAGAATACATCAAAACACACATGTATATGATTAATTGTATTACTTGTATTTACAAAGAATGTTTTATAAACTTTTAATGATCACCAAAAACATGTGAAAGTTGTCTCTCTCTCTTGAAGTTGTTGAAGAACTGCCCTCTTTTAATCGATGTGAATGACCAGGCTTGTTTATGAAGCGAGAGTCGCATTACTACAAACACTTGAATCGTTCAAATCAAATAAACTAGTGAAACACGGTAGCCGCAGCGGTTACGCTCATTTTGCTTTAAAACGTGTGATTATAAACATTATCAAAACTATGATTAGAAGCCGACTGAGTTACCTTTGTCACAGGATCTCTGTCTCCATTGGGACTTTTGTATCGATGCAAATGATGTTTAAATATTTGATGTTAGAAAATTCCTGCCATAAAATTCTCACTGTAAACATACAAAGCCTTGGAGGACTGAGCGCAGCCGGGTCCTAAAGTCCGCAGGGTTACATTCAGGCCTTCGACAAATATGTAAATACACTTTAATAAATGATGAGTAAATACATTTGATAATGATAATAAATACATTTACATAGTTAAATCATATCGAGTTCGCTACTACAGTTATTGCTGTCTATTAAGTGTTATTAAGTGGATGCTGCACACTGGTGGTGGTTGAGGAGAGAACCCCCCACATTATTGTAAAGTGCGTTGGGTGTACAAATCACGTTGGGGGGGGGGGGGGGGTTCACGTGCAGTTGCTGATGCTCGCTTAAGTAAGTAAAGTTTATTTACATAGCACTTTTTAAAGCTTCAACGCACAAAGTGCAATATAAACAATATAATATATATATATTTACACAATATAAAAACACAATCATAAAATAAACATTTATGAAGAACTATACACAAAGTCACAAAATGTTATAGGCACATCTATAAAAATGTGTTTTCAATCGACCTTTAAAAACAGATGATCTAATATCTGCTGGTAAACTATAGTTTTGATGCCCTCACTGCAAAAGCCCTATCGCCTTTTGTTTTAATTATAGTTCTTGGAACTGCCAGCATTTCATTAAAAGAGGATCTAAGACATCTCCCTGTGTTTCAGAAGCTCAGTTAAATACGAAGGTGCCAAGCCGTTTAAGGCTTTATATGTCAATAAAATAATCTCGATATCAATCCTAAAATAAACAGGTAACCAATGTAAAGAAGCTAAAACAGGTGTAATGTGATGATGTAACTTTGTTCGTGTCAGTAGTCTAGCTGCAGCATTCTGCACTAATTGTAACCTCGATAAATTACGATGGTTCAAAGAAGAAAATAAGGCATTGCAATAAAGACGGAAAAAAATAAAAGCATGAATAAGCTTCTCTGTATCATTACAATTTAAAAACCATCTCACCTTAGATATATTTTTAACTGATTGAACCAACTTCTTGACATGAAATTCAAAGTTTAAATTAGTATCAAAATAAATACCCCAATTTACCACCTGCTTATTATTAGGAAAGACCTTATTTCGAGCAAGCTCAATCTGATTTTTACTTGAGCTCTGACCAATTATCACCACTTCAGTCTTTTCAGTATTTACCTGCAGAAAGTTTAAAGCCATCCAACTTTTTAAATCTATTAAACATGCTTGAAGAACATCAAGACTATTTAAATCCTTATAACTCAACGATAAGTATAACTGTAAATCATCTGCATAACAGTGAAAATGAATATTATGTCATGGAATTACCGTACCTAACGGAAGTATGTAAATTGAAATTGGTCCTAACAGAGATCCCTGTGGAACTCCACAAACCACATTGGGATACTTGACCTGCAACTAACACTTCAAATGTCCTATTTGACAATAAGACACAAACCAATCCCAAACAATCCAATAAAGCGTGTAATCGCTTTCTTATGTGTGCTGTTTTATCGGTTTCACCTTCGCTTTCGAAATCAATCACGTCAAAACCTACATTTATATGCAAGCTTACCGCCAACCATAACTTTCAGGGGTTATTTTTATTTTTTAGCTCACAGAATTGAAGACAGGATTGTGGGATATCAAAAGCAGCAAAGGATACATCTATGCTGCCTTCAAAAACCAGCAGATGAAGACATCTCAGAAGACAGGACGTAAAGCTAACAAGGTTTGAAGGGGATCCTTATTACAGTCAGTGCACCTTCAGAATGATTCTCAATTTATATTTCAAGGTAAAAAAAAAATAGTTGCTTTAAGTGGTGCACAAATGTACTTCATAAATATCATGTATCAGCATGGTACTTGTCCAAAAAACATTCTAATACATTTTGTTAGTGCAGTTTTCTTGTCAAGTAACCACAGGGGTCAAGTATGCAAACAGCCACAATCTGTTCAGACGGTGTCATAAGAATACCAACTAGCAAGGGGTAAACCGTCTTAATTTTAGGATTCAGAGTAGACCAAACTACATTTTTATCTATCTGACTGAAAAACGTTATGACCTAGATGACTAACTTGTAAGACTAGTCTAAACAGCTTATGGAACCAGCTGATTCTGCTTCGCAGGTAATTGCTATTTTCTGGATCTATCACCTTATAATGGAAAATTTAGCAAAATAAAGGGTGAGTAGGTTAGAGATTACATCTCAAGTTATAACTTGATTTTAATTTCACTTTCATAGCAGAGAAAGAGAGGAAGGTCTGATCTAGTGTATTGGTTTTTATTTTATTTGCACGTCCATTGTGTTAACAACTTCAACATACAGTACAAGTAAGCATTAGTGTAACACACTGTATTTAGCATAAACTCACAGCAGTATGCAGATAACTTGCCCTCAAAAGCATTATAGTTCACACTTTATGTTAGATGTCCCTGAAGATCATGTAGTGAAATGAGCAGTATTAAGCTGGGTATGTAAAGTACGTTATTCACTGTACTTACATTATACATAGACAACTTGCTTGTACTTACAAATATTGAAAAGGCCAGGTAACAACATGAATCACACTACAGTTGTGGTGAACTAACTGTTTATCATCTAGGTACAGTGGTTTAAGGGACACCTAAAATAAATCCGAATCACTAACTTTATTCCATCTTAACCATATCGACATTGCGGTATCCAGATGGACTAATGTATTTATTACAGTCATTTTCATCTCAGCTCATTTTCATCTTTGTTCAGCTTTCAGTGTTTCTGTACAGCACACAACAGCAAAAAACTGAGGGATTGTTAGGGACCAGTTGCAGAGAGAGAAAAAAAGGGGCAGATAGCACACCAAAAGAGGAGGATTACACAAAAAGATACCATTTCCATTCCAGGTAAAACAGTTAGATACAAGAAGAGCAGAAAGTGCTGCTGCCCACCAGTGCATTGGAACAAACACTCATTTACAATTGGTTATTTTCATCTTTATGTCTATATTTATTGATATAAAACAAGCTTTTATGCCCGAAAGATCAAAAAAGTTCCAAGTAACACAAGGAGCTGAGGGTTAAAATAAAGAAAAACACGCATTTATAATTTCACGTAGGTTGCATTGTATAGTTTGGGTTACTGTTTTTACAAAAGTGGGTTTTGCTGTCATATAAACCACTAAAAACTGTAATATATACACCACTTTTGAAGCAGAAATTAGAATAGCCATTACATGCGGGGTTAAAAACATTAAGAGGAAGAGTTCATTGTTCTGTTGAAAATGTATAGAGTGAAATTGCAAGACGATGGGGTTCTTAATTTTCTTCTAAATGTGATCATTTCTTCCTAATAAACAATGGTTAATCTCATTATGTGGCCTTAATGACTCACAATGAGCTTGACTGCGGATATCATAGAGAGAACGCTGGGGCTTAATTTACTGCTATATTAATTTCACATGTTAAATATGAAATCTCTAATGAGCCAGTCGATATCTTTTTCCTCCTCTCACCCTCCCACTTTCTGCCTCATTAACTAAATATGTGCTCATTCGCTCTGGGAATAAAGCATGTAATCTGCCTCAAGGGCTGTGGGTACCGAATTACATCATTGGGAACACATCCACACGCACATTGCATGCCTTCAAACATGGACTCGGAGACCTGTCTGATGCTGCAGTGCGAGCTGCTTCATCACCAACACCACAAAACATTGGTCCATCTACTTTGGTTAGTGTTCGACAGCTGCGGCCTAATGGTTACTGGCTGATGCCAAAATCCTAACTTTGATATGGTCAGTTATTAGTCCTATCATAATTATTAGTGTTTTGATATACATATATATATATATATTCTTTCTTTTGAACACAAATCATAAAAATAAATACAGTACTCTACGAAAGTGCAAAAATTGGTCTGAATCTGCGTATATCTCATCTATAATTCATAGAGAATAGACGGGCTTAAAGCCAAACTTATTGAAGTAAATAAGTTGGGATGGCTTATTTTTTCTGTTATTTCCATGACACAATTTGTAAGTCAAAATTTCAAATGTATTTTTGGCGATATTCAATTGTAAGCAAAAAAAAAAGAAACTGAAGAGTACCAGTGTTACGGCCTATGATACATTATGTACATTGTGACCAAAGATGTTAAGAATTAGTTGCATGGCCTAAATAATTAAGTGTGACCTTAAAAAACATTTTTGATGGCAATAGAAACTGTGATGTTAGGTACAATACATGTAAAATGTACAAATTTGACAATACGTTAATATGCTAATATCTGTCACATGTAGGTTTTATGGTTTAATCGGTGTTTCCCTCCAACGTTTTTAACCAAAACTTCCCTTATCTCTATGCTATGGTATAGCACAGCAACTGGGTTAAAACATCCTTTGCAGAACAATGGAAATGTGCATAGATATGCCTAAAGGAAAAAAAAAGAAAAACAAAATGTAATTTAAATCAATGAATAGTACATATGTTGAGATACGCCGACAGCACAGAAGTCATAGAAGTGCTTTGTCCAAGTCATCAAGACGGAGAAATGAACAATAATGTATAAGTACAGCAACAAATTAATAAAGCAGTTACAGCATAAGAACGGGGAAAGTGTAGACTGGCTTTACTATATGAAACAGCAGAGTGTTTTCATAAATCAAATTGATTTTTAATCCTGAGCTAACTTTAATTTGGTGGTTGGCTGAAAACTGCCTTAACATCAGGTTTTATTTAACTGCCATTTGGAGTTTTATTTTCTCCAGAGAATTTTCATCTCAATTTTAGCGTTATTACAAGATTAAAAATGACTTTTTTGCTAGATAGGAATAATGGCCATATTTCAACCTTGTCTTCTGTGGTAAATATTAGCATTTTAGCAAAAATGCTCATGATGGTGTCCAGTTTATATCACATTTCATCCATTTTTATACTACACTACCAAAACATTCACATCATTATTTTCTTAAAAAGTGGACTTTAAAACTCACTTTTTCTTACAACCCTCCTTCATCTTAAAAATAAAAGTGTCTCACTAGCTCTAGCATGCGGCTAATTGAAAGTAGTGTATGTATATTGTGAATAAACGCCGGTATACTGGTAAAAGGCTCTGAGGATACTGTGGTATGACTTTCATACAGGTATAATTCTCTTATAATCGACTTTTACGTTATCTAATCAGAGCCAAAAACCACACTAACGTGGTTATTGTTAGTTTTTTTCCTATAACGTAGGAGTCTTTTTTGCTACGAGTTCATTAGAGAACTTTCAAAGTGTATTTTTCTGGTCTTACGTCCTGACGCACATACTTATCTTCTCATACACCTATCTGTACAGGGAAAAAGAGAGACTGTTAAATGGGCTTCTTTCTATAGAGGGGCTGACAGGAAGGAAGTGGTATAATACATTTTGCTTTCCCCATGTGTTAGCCAGACACTAGTACTCTATAAGGTTATGCCACTTGGCAATCTGCCGCCTTGGGTTGTCACAGACTTCCCTCCAGTGTGTCACCCCTGATGGAATAGGGCTCTGACCACCCAGAACCAGGCGACCCACAACCTCATTCTTCGTGGTGCGGTCAAAATCAATGACCAGAAACTCCACAGAGATGTCCGGCATTAGCTCAGCCGGAACATCATAGATAAATGATTCATTGAAAACGGGATTGAGTGTGCATTTCTTCACATGCGTCTTCTTCTTGGCTATGCGCTTGCGTCCGTAGAAGACGTTCACTTTAACATAAGGGTCTGTGGGTGGAGAAGGGAAATAAACACATTAGAATTTTTCAAGGTTTTGGCATCATTTGAATATCTATATATTTGTGTATGTGAGGTGTGTACTTACTGCCTGACAGGCCAGTGATGTCCAAGGTTGGCAGGTGTTTGGCCTTAAGGACTACCACGTTAAGCCTGTGAGTAACAGACTGGTAGGACAGAGAGACCAGCAACTCCCCATGACTTTCACACTGTGGAGAAACAGAAATGAAATTGAACACAAGAAATAGGACACAAATTTTTATAGGCATACGCAAAAGTCTATCAGATGAATAAATAAGGACATGATGTTGAGCCATTCTGTAAGTGATCACAGTACTGATATAGAGTAATTGTCCCAATGGCTCATGATACTCGGCCTAAAGGTGATGGGGCAACTTCTTTTTTGAGCAATGTTGCTTGGGCACTTTCCCATTGAGAATGGGCAACAAATTTGGATACTTTAGATCAGTCGTGTGTCTCACCTGGTTGCCTGTTCACAGCAACATTGCTCAAAAAGTTGCCCCATGTATCATCAACTTCAGAGTCTGTCCAAAAGTAAGGTAAGCCTGGCACAATCATTCCATGCTTCCTAAAGCAGTACCAACAGGGGGAACAAAACCCATCACCTAGTGCTGTAGTCAAGACCAGCTATTTTGAGTCTAGGTAGAGACCTGAGTAAATTGAGCCAAGGCCCAAGTATACTAAGTTTTTCTAAGCACAGTTGCATGCATAGCCTTTCAAAGTATAGTCCAATTGTATGCGAATGCAGGCGGTATACACATGCCCTCTAGAAAGCTTAATTTTTATTTGCGCTATTTTTCTCCAGAAGTTATGGCCAATAAAAATGTATTTGCACCCTTTTAATCTAAAGTTGCTGCTATTTCACATCCCTTTCACACAAACACTCGTCAATGCATCCGTTGTAGTCTGCGCTATTTTGTTGTTGTTCTGTCTTTTTAGTTTTCTAATGTGAAACCACGGCTCGGGCCAGTGTTGCCACCTTGTGGAACAACTGATTAGTGCAAAAGCAAGTCAATGCGTATGTGCAACCATTTGAACAAAATTAGATTTAAGACAAATTATTAATTAAATATCCTTATTATTGCTTGGACAAAATGCTGCACGTTTCTTTGTGAAATTGAAATATAACACTATAATAATTGCATATTGTTGCTCTTTAGTTGATTTTGATTGCTTCTATTGTCCTCATTTGTAAGTCGCTTTGGATAAAACTGTCTGCTAAATAACAAAATTGAAATATAATATAAATGTAAATAACAAAACTAAATTGAAACAAGCCCCAAATCAAACAAATAAGTAATACAAATAAAATAAATCTATATAAATGTAGAATTTCTATACTGCACTCTTCTATAGCACACGCGAACGCAGCGCCACACTGTATATCACTTCACTTGTTTAAAAACGGAGGTGCCGCTAGTTTGCTTTGTTTTAACGGGTAATATAAAAACGCTAATAAAAAAATACCCAACGTGTGATGCTTTGGTTTAGCATTACTTTATCTTATTTAAACGCAATCATTTTTAAAGCCTGTTATCCCTGATGTTTACTTGAATGAATATTTAGTCTGAGTATTTGTGAACATTTTTCACAATCTCTTAGAGAATGTCCGCAGGTGGTCCTGGTCAGAAATTCAGCAGGAGCGGGTGGGTGCGAGTATAAGAAAACAGTCTTATAGCAGGGCTCTATATTGAGGGATCTAATGGTATCTCTGTTCCTGCAACAAAGTCAGGTTTGTGAGTTATTAGATTAAGAGCTAAGAAAGTGATGCAACACAGAAAAACTGTGTTCTCTTGGCACTCCTGGCCTCTGGGACAAAGCCTGACTAAAACTAAGATAATTATCTGTAGTCTGCCTTGCTTTTGGAAATTATCTCTGGAGTGTCCTTTGGACAAGAACATAAGTGTCCAGTACTGCTCCTGGAAAGCCAACGTCCTGCAGAGTTTAGCTCCAAACCCAATTAAACACACCTGAACCAAGGTAATCAAGGTTTACTAGATACGTCCTTGCAGGTATGTTAAGTTGTAGCTCAACTCTGCAGGCCCTCCAGGACCAGGATTGGACACCCCTGGCCATGAAAAGCAAAAGAATAACCGCATGGTGCACTGCTTGTGTCAAGTCTTTGGAAATATTGTCAGGTACCTTCTGTCACTTAGTTAGGGTCCTTCAACACTACAGGAATATTGGCAGTACAGTGCAGACTGCATGGGTACTCTCCTTGTCCCATGTTATGCAACTCAGTCTACCTGGATGAAGTTATTATCCACTTTGTGTTCTGGAAGGAACGCCTACTTCATCTCATGGACAGTGAAATGGACAATAGAGGAAGAGAGATCATTTACTCCATTTACACCAGAGCCTGTCCTGCTCACACGGGACATCAAATTGCCACTTATTCTCCAGATAGACAAGTTTGAAGGAGAACTGTGATGGTGAGCCATCTGTGTCAGTTCTCCCTGGGAAATGGTGATCATATGGTCATGAGGGTAAGCTGGGTGGAATAATAAGGCACCTGTTCATACCTGTCATAAGAGAAGAGGACAAAAGGAGCGTTGGTGTCTCTGCAAGCCATGGTTTAACTCCCACAGGACATTTATTTCTAGCTCTGTCTCTGCGAATACCGTCTTGCATTCTGACACTTATGAGCCAACCCGATCTCATGGCAATTTGTAAATATTATACTAGGTGGTAGGGTTGCACGATATACCGGTACTACGATAGTATCGCGATACTAAAGCTTAAAAATACCCGCGGTGCCATTGCATTTTTTAAACGGTAGTATCGTTCATACCGTAATATATGTTGCATGCACGGCTGGCACACTATTTAAAATGCTGGCATGCATGTTCAAATGAACAGAAACATTGTTTGCCAAATGCCTTTTTGCTGTGCTCTGTGTAGTATGGTGTGTGTATACGCTTTATATCGTAATGTCTGAACGATCTGCCACTGCTAGGATTTGCGGCTGCTCTCTCTCTCTCTCTCTCGCTCCGTACCGTATGCGGATGCGCGCTTAACTCGCTCGTCTCTCTCTTCCGGATCCTGAACTCCCGCATTAACACTATCATTGCCGGAGCAAAACAAATAACAGCAATTTCCCATTGATTATCATGTCTGTGCGCTACAATATGGTGTTTCCTTTTGTGTTCGAATCTGAATCCGAATCGTTGGCTTGGGTGAATCACTGATTCACTAAACCATTCATAAAAACAGTCATTTGATTCACTCCGGCAGTATTCAGCCGTTTTGAAAGAATCGTTTAAACGACTCAGTGATTCAATAACGAACTGCTGCCACCTGCTGGCCGTTTCTACCAGTTTCTTTTCTAAAAGTAGGCATATACATTGTTTTCCAACATATTTCTACATTCAGAATTTTGTATTTAAAATACATTAATCCCATAAAATATTTTATTCAAATATAAATAATAAATACAGTCTAAATGTACAAATGCCACATCTAAATGTCACTTCATGCTGCTTCTGTGCAGTGCTAAGATGAGTTTTGTTTACATAATTTCAGGGAAAACAATAGCCAGTCATTAATTCACATGAATTAAGTATTCAGAGAAAAATATTGTCTGTTTTAATTTATTTATTTATTAATTTTTGATTAATTTTGTAGAATTTAATTTTAAACTGACAACACTGCATGGATGGGATCGTGATACTTCAGCTGGTATAGTATCGTACGACATTTTTATGGTATCGTGACAACCCTACTAGGTGGCTAATTTGTACAAATTCATACAACCTCACTCGTAGGAATTTGTAAGATTTTTACTAAATCGTATGTATTTTACGAATTCCTTAATTCGTATGAATGACCTACCCCTAACCCCACCCATAAACCTATCCATCACAAAATTGTAAGAGTGAGATCCTACGAATTCATTCAAATTAGCCACCTTGTAAAATATGTACAAATTGGTCATGCGATAGTGTACGAGCATTCAGCAGTAACCACCTAAAACAGCTTAAGGCAACTTTTACCCCAACTCTTCACAGGACTTTTAAGTATGAATTATGAAGCCCTGTCCCACAGTAGTAAAAGCAGTAACAGCAAATTGTAATTCGTAGATATGGGAAGAAAGAGACGGGAACCGGCAAACATTTAAACCATTTAATAATAAAATGAACAAACACAAAATAAAGCCCAGGCCCCTCTCGTCTTCCACTGTCGTCCCTCCTCACTACTCGAGACCAGTGAGTGGCGCAGGTGTCGCTCATTATCATTAAACTCCACCAGCCTCACCAAAGCCACTAAAAGTTAAGCTTGCAACCATTAGACGAAAACCAGAGGCCTTTTTTTATGGATATCAATGAAGGAGAGGCTCCACTATGCTGAATATACAGCTTTTTAGAGGAAACAGCTTATCATTTAATGAATCGACAGCCTATCTGCTAATCTTCAACTTGTTTTACATTAAACAATATTTTTGGATTTAACTATTTTTAGAGTTTACCACGAATAAAATGCCATTTTATAAGAGGTCACGGACTCATTGCGACAGGTGGTATTCATCTCACGACTCTTCAGATTCATTACTAGGGATCCGTAAACGGCGATTGAGTGTCACACAATTCTGACCGAAATTCAATGACGTCAAGGCTGTAATGTGATTGGTTATTAAGGCACATGTAATCCGAGTTAGCCGTTATGCTTTCTTCTCCCTATAGTAAGACAATCTCTGGCCTCGCTCAGCTCTCAGCCACGCCCCACTCGTCACAGTGATGACACAGGTACACAATCTAAACATGCAGCGGCACGACTGGTCTTCAACGAGCCCAAAAGAGCCCATGTTACACCTCTCTTTGTCTCCTTGCACTGGCTACCAGTTGCAGCTCGCATCCAGTTCAAGACACTGATGCTTGCATATAGAACAACCACAGGCTCAGCATCCACCTACTTCCACTCACTATTACGAATTTACATTCCCTCCAGAAGTCTGAGATCTGCTAGTGAGCAACGCCTCGTGGTACCATCACAGAGAGGCTCAAAATCACTCTCCAGAACATTCTCGTTCACCGTTCCTGGCCGGTGGAATGATCTTCCCCCCCCCCCCCCCCCCCCCATCCGGACTGCTGGATCCCTGTCAATCTTCAAGCAACAACTGAAAACTCATCTCTTTCAACTCTACTTGACTACTTAAAAAAAACATAACAAATAAATAAATAAATAAAATAATTTCACTTTTTCAAAATCTTCATCATTCTCTTTATCTTTCTCTCCTTCCCTTGCTAGCTTGTATTTATTTGAACAATGCCTGAGACTTGGTGTTATTGGCACTTCCTCTGTATGTTTGCCTCTTCAAGATAAATCGCTTTATGTACTCCCCAATTGTAAGTCGCTTTGGATAAAAGCGTCTGCTAAATGACTAAATGTAAACAAATGCCAAGTGTAAAATAGTGGCAAATGTAATGGCATAGTTTAAGACCAGATAAAAATAAAACTGTCTTATTGCAGTGCAGTCCTCATTAAATGTTAATGTGCTTTGTACAGTCGCTGTGTTTAGTTTCAGTGCTGAACTTTCACTCTCTTTCAATGGTGGAACAAGCACCCAGCCCCACCCCGATTGCTGAAGCCACAAAAAACTGCTTAAGATATAAACGGAGCCACTTAAAAAGACATCCTTCTCTGTTTTGTTTTATTATTATTTATTTAAACAGGACAAGAAAAACAAACTGAATTAAAGGTATGTTTTTTAAACTTTTATTGTCTCATGCAGTTTTGATTATTAGGTAAATGTGTCGTGTTGTGCAGTAATAATGTCTAAACATTCCTTAAACAAGAAAAGGATGCAGATTTATGCAGTTTTTTGTGACTGATTATATTGCTGGCTTCCTAATCTCCCTTGTTATTCCTTAGTCACTTTCTAAAAAAATGTAAAAAAATCCTTTCCACGGCTTCTTTCACACCGCATGAAAAGACGTTGCTTCTTGCCATCTCTGTTTTTTCCTCTTCTTTGAGAGTTAAGATTCCAGACCTGTTCCTGGTTATCACCATGGCAACTTGCATTAGGAGGCATCCTGGAGCTAAACATGGACTTAAAACAGCTTACATCTTAATGCATAATGCCTGTAAGTGTTTGTGATTTTCTTTTTAGCTGCACAATGAGGCACAGTCTCTGCAGGTAATTTTGCTTCCTGTATGCCTGTTGATTTGTGTATTTTGACCATAGATACATTGGACCAGGTTAATAACATATTAGGTAACACTTCATTTTAGGGACTCGTTCTCTAACCAGTTGCTTATTAATATGCATATTGACTGTTTATAAGTACTTATAAAGCACATATTAATGCCTTATTCTGCATGACCACATTTTTGACATTTCACATTCACATTCACCCCATACCTTAACGCAACAATTACTTAATAATCACCAAATTAGGAGTTTACTGAGACATAGTTGATAGTTAATAACAGAGCTGGGTAGATTACTTACAAACTGTAGTCCATTACAGATTACATGAGGAAAACTGTAGTTAGTAACATAATCTTACTCATTTTACATAATGTATTCTGCATATTTTTTTAATGTGTTTTAAACATACCATTACCCAGCACAAGTTAATAATGAGAACTATTAAAAACATGTGCATCTGTATTAGTGGCACCTATAGTTGATTGCCGCAACTATCGGTTATCGGTAAAAATCCATGCCGATAGTTTTCCGGTTTGCGTCCGTGGCTGAGAAGGGTCCGCTGGCATTATACAATACGAAAGTAGCCTCTAGAGGCGGAAATCACTGACAGCACGTGTTGTTTATTTTGACATGTGACACTGCGCACCGCACAGAGCGGGAAACTTCAAATGCCATTTAAATACAGCCAACAGAAAATCCTTCGGTGGAACAGAGCGCCATTCACATAGCTTTCTATTAAATTACATTATATTTGTCCTAAATCATTGTGAATGTACATAATGACTTCACTCTAGGCTATACATTTTGTATTGTGCATTTTTTAGCAAAACGTTTGTCTTTCTGTGGCTCTAATAAAGTCTGTATGCTTCATATAGAGAGCTGTAATAGAGCTTTCTCTTTCCACTTGCTGTTTTTTTAAACCGAAATTCAAACTGTTTAATGCCACGTTTTTCATTCTAGAAACAAATTCTGTCCGTTTGGTGGTCAAATAAACTGTTTTAGAACGCCACTTGAATTGAACGCAAAGTGTTGTGTGTGTATGTGTGTGTGTGTGTGTGTGTGTGTGTGTGTGTGTGTGTGTGTGTGCGTGAGAGAGAGAGATACCTCTGAGTTCTCCTAGACACAGCGCTGCACTTTTCCCTAACTTTTGCTTTTGCGCTTTTGTGTGACTAACTTTTTCTTAATTATTAGAAAAGTGTTCAAATAGAAGCAAATAAAGTGTATGAGTACACAAACAATATCCAAATGTATGTAGTTTTAATGGTATGGCCTTGTGTAGATATTTAAAGATGGCCATCTTTAAGCATGACTGATGAAATTAAATGGTAATACTTAACAATACGAGTCCATTCGTAGAATTAATGAAAGCTGTAGAAGTATTGTTTCTTGTTTGAGTGTTCATTTCTACATTCGCTATTAATAGGCTACAATTTCAAATTTTAAAGTTTCTTCTTTTAAAATTAGCAAACTATGAAATAACTTTAATGATTAATATAATAAATAATATTAATATTGTTATTCATTTGCAAAGGTTCAGTACTGAACCATACTGCTTATATTTTTTAAATAGCTAAGCTCTAGTTTTATTTCAGTATCCATTTAAAAACTATCGGTTGATTAATCGGTATCGGCCAGTGTGGTCCAACCTAGCTATCGGTATCGGTAAAATCCACTATCGGTCGACCTCTAATCTCTATTTAGATTTATACACATACCCATGCTAATGTTACACCTTGTTTCACTTGTATGTCATACTTGCATATACATGCAAAGCATTCAAATGACTGGATGTAATGCGTAAATAAAATAGCTATTTAAAATGTCAAATTTGAACCCAGATAATGTTTCTCCATAATTTATGAGATTTGGAGGTAATGCTTGAGCAATTTGAGGATTTGTACTACATCGAGGGATTATGCTTGATATTCTGCCAATACATTGATTGTGTACCTTTAAGTGTCTATTCAAATGTACAAAAATATACATGAACACTTTAACACAGATGCCTACCAATATGAATGAGATCATCCTGTTCTCGCCTTAGCTAAACCTCATTAACAAGGCTACTCTTATTCCACACATTTATTTCTTTTCTTTATCTTCCATGAAAATATTCTTCAGGAAGAGCTATAAGCAAGCGTAACGAGTCTGGCGCTGCCGCAGTATGCCACTCACTCTTCATAAGCACCCATCTCTCTCTCTACCAGTCTCTCTCACCGCACGGACTGCACCCCATCTGTTCCCTGAGCTTTTTTTCCTTCCTTCTCTCCCATAATCCTCTCTCTCTTGGCTGAATCGATTATCCACCACTCCCAGCCAACACCCCAAGGCTCCTGTCTTGTGGAGTCATAGGCACTGATTCAATTTCAAGATACTCTCTCAATAGAAGAGTATAAAACAGACAGGAAGTTCTCTGATTTGAACAAGCTTACTCTGCATATTTTGTATACTGATTTGCAAAGCTGTACACAAGCAGGAAAACAAGCTCAAATGCTTATTTGCCTTTGAGCACTAAAGATTTTCTTGCCGCCAGAGAGAATGAGATTATGAACACTGCTTATAATGCTATTGTTCTTGTTTTGATGGAAATACAGCAGCGTATTAGGCTATGATTACTTGTTATTTAACAGCTTTTACAGTGTTCAGCTTGTGTTGGAAAGCAAATGGATGCAAAGCCTTCTCTCGGTGTGTTTCAATGGGTGTTTACCGAGGCCTCTTTTACACCTGCTATCTGTCTTGTGTGATATGATCACAAGTAAACAATCCAATGCAGTAGGTGCAAAAAAAGGTCCAAAACATTTTGTGTCACACAACTGCCTAGTCACCTGTCAATCATCCATTGCACTAAAAAAGAGGTTTTAAATTTACTTTATACATCAAAATTGTATCCTAAAACAATAAAAATAGGGAAATCCTTTAATATATATTTGGTCCGAAACTCCACATTAGTTGTACATCTTAAGTTCAATTGTTGATTGATTTGATTTGATTTATTTATTGATTGATTGATTGATTGATTGATTGATTGATTGATTGATTGGTGTTTTTTGAGTAACGCACAATACAGCAAGAATAGATTAAATTGATCAAAGGTGAGAGTAAAGACATTTACAATATTAAAAATATATATATTTTAATTAAATGCCTTTTTTACTTTCTATTCATCAAAGAATCCTGAAAGAAAATGATATCCTGATTTCCACAAAAAAGCAGGACAACCGTTTTCAACATTGATAATAATAAGAAATGTTTCATTCAGCACCAAATCAGCATGTTAAACTGATTCAAGAGAATAATATACATTTTAAAATATTAAAATAGAAAACCGTTCTAATGTAGTAATAATGTAGTATTAATAATTAGTGCAGTCAACAGATTAATCGCGATTAATCGCATCCAAAATAATAAGTCCAATATAAGTTTTTGTTTACACAATGTGTTTGTATTGTGTATGTTTGTTATGTATATATAAATACACACACATACAGTATTTTATAAATATTTGTATGTATATTTTTATATTAATGTAATTTACACTGAACAAAATTATAAACGCAACACTTTTGTTTTTGCCCCCATTTTTCATGAGCTGAACTTGAGAAGACTTTTTCGATGTACACAGAAAAGGCCTATTTCTCTCAAATATTGTTCACAAATCTGTCTAAATCTGTGTTAGTGAGAACTTCTCCTTTGTCGAGATAATCTATCCACCTCACAGGTGTGACGTATCAAGATGCTGATTAGACAGCATGATTATTGCACAGGTGTGCCTTAGGCTGGCCACAATAAAAGGCCACTCTAAAATGTGCAGTTTTATAAGGCGTAAGAGACTACAGAAGCATTGAATGTATCAATCATTTTCAAAAACTGAATATCTGAAGGGATGTTAATCGTTTGGTTTTCTTAAACCCGCACCCACCCGCTCCCGCTGAATTTCTGAAAAGGACCGCCTGCTCCCGCAACCTGCGTGTTCCAGTCCCGCCCGCTCCCGCAATGTTTGTGACCACTCCCGCCCGCTCCCGCGGACTTTCTCTCAGAGATTGTGAAAAATGTAGGCAAATACTCATTCAAGTTAACATCCAGAATAACAGGCTTTAAACATGATTACGTTTAAATAAGATGAAGTAATGCTAAACCAAAGCACCACAAGTGACATAAACATTGGTAATTTTTTAATTAGCGTTATAAAACATAAACCGTTAAAACAAAACCACAACTAGCGGCACCTCAGTTTTTAAACATACTGCAAGATACACAGGCACCAAACGATTAACTAAACAAACAGTTGTACTGTTAACAAACAGTTTAAGTAAATAAGCCAAAGCACAATATCAAATAACTTTAACTTATTCAATAAATAAATGTATAGAACTTGGAAATTAGGTATGTCGCCTCAGGGCAGAGGTGACAGATTTATGTCAGTTGTAAACAAACACTTTTGCACATTTATGGCAACTTATTAAGTTGAACTCCTTCCCGTTTTTTTCAGTGATGATTGAGAATTGTTTCCAGATGTCTGACTTGTTTTTCTTTGCTTTTGTCAAGTAAACAGCCTTACTTTCCTTTTTAAA
Organism: Oxygymnocypris stewartii; assembly: GCA_003573665.1. Classification (NCBI taxonomy): domain Eukaryota; kingdom Metazoa; phylum Chordata; class Actinopteri; order Cypriniformes; family Cyprinidae; genus Oxygymnocypris; species Oxygymnocypris stewartii. The sequence continues at coordinate 416,495 of QVTF01012291.1, forward strand.
TTTCCTTCTCAACTTCGTGTGTTGACGCCATTTCTATTACATTCCAAATCCCACCGTTCCCCGCGGGTCTCCCGCAACATTTTCTGCAAAAAAAAAACCGCTTGCTCCCGCGAGATTTGCGTTGGGTCTCGCGGGTCCCACGGTAGCACAAACCCAATGCAACCCTCTAGTTCGTGTGTTTCATTACTAATGATGTGAGAATAAACACTTGTTTCTAGATGGTTGTACTGATGGATGTGTCCCCTGCAGTCCTTGGCCTTTATGGCTACACTCTCTGTCTGCTATAATGCCGCTTTAATGGCTTGTGGATCAATAGACGCTCTCACCACCCATAAAGCCTCGCCCATACATACACATATATGTGGAACAATATGGCATACATCTACATTATATAACATCTATAGTTCGAAACACAAGATGATTTCAGAAGAAAAACATTATTGATGTTTATCCATTCAACATGCATTATGATATACAATTGAGATGCGATTAGGTGTCTGAAAACATTACATTCAGTTATGTAAAGTACACTTATACAGTATATTATTGTTGCTTGTCCAAAAACCCATTTGTAGTCTCACATTTACACATGCGCCGGCAAAGGTCTTAAAAATCACAAGTCAAAAGCTCATGTATCATCTTAAATGCCAAGAAAGGTTAAAAATGTCAACACATAAAATCAGCGTCTATTTGGACTTGGTCTCAGAAAAACTGTGGGATAATAGCTTTACTGAGCTGGAATTGATGCCAGCGCTGCTACTCTGAAAGGTTAATGTTTAACCTGGGGCAAAGAGCTCAAAATCTTTTCTTTTACCTCATTTCCTAGATCAGGTTTGTGCCTAGAGAAGCTGTAGGAAGGCTTTCGCCCACAATGGTCGCCTCTAACCGTAAAACATCTTGAGAGATCCATAAAGGTTCGAGCGGCATCTCATGGGAATGATTAAGTTTAACGATCGCTTTGTCGCATAACAGCCCAGGAATATGATGCCGTTCACAGGCCCAGCCGCACCCAATACTGACGTTTTCACATCTAATAATAATGTAAAGATTGTAGTGATGCACCAAAATTATTTGACTGAAACAACAATTGTCAGTTTCTGATTAAATATTTTTGGAGGGATAAATAGACCAAAAAAGTGACATTTAATTAGTGGATCCCTGATGGTGCATTTTGACTGTGTCAGTGTTTATTTCATTCACCCAATGTGAATCATTTATTACAGGATTAACAAAACTGATAGCACATTTTTATTCAATATTTATAAGCATTCGTAGTAACACTTTAGATTAGGGAACAAATTCACTGTTAACCAATAGTTTTCCCGCAATAAACTCCCAATATGCTGCTTACTTATAGTAAGCAAGTTAGTTGTTGTAGTAGTTATATTTAGGTATTGCATGCTGAAAAAGGCATTAATATGTGGCATTAGTATGTAAAAGTGCCAATAATCAGCCAATATTCTATATGCATTTACATTACATTTATGCATTTAGCAGACGCTTTTATCCAAAGCGACTTACAATTGCATTCAGGTTATACATTTTCATTAGTATGTGTGTTCCCTGGGAATCAAACCCACAACCTTTTGCACTGCTGACGCAATGCTCTACCACTGAGCCACAACACATATGCATGCTATAAGCAACTGGTTAATAATACTGTTAAATACTGTTCCTAATCTAAAGTGTTACCGAATTCTTACATTTCAAGATCAAACTTGTAGTGCTGTTTTCAGTTGATGCATGAACAAAACTTGATAAAACATTATTTACTAGCGTTCCTCCCAAGCAATATATTGCAATACGCTTTATTCTTTGTTACTTCTGATATGTAGCAAAGTTTCAGCTTATAGATTGTCAATTTTGTTATGAAAATCAAACAATAAATACTTTTTTGGTTCTCCTAAAGTAACCCAAAAATGAAACATTGCTATTCATATACTCACCCTCAGGCCATCCAAGATGTAGATATGTTTTTTCTTCAGTAGAACAGTAAAGAAGATTCTTACTGAACTCATGGTCCTTGGTGATTCATTAAATACAAATCAACGGCTAGCTTCATTTTGAAACTCAAAGAGAGCAATACAAGCAACACAAAAATAATACCCATGGCTCTTGGCGAAATATTGAGGCCTTATGAAGCGAAATGTTTGGTCTATGCAAGAAACTGAACTTTAATTACAACATTATGACCTGTAATCCAGAGCCTCAGACAAACAGGGAAATGCAATTATTATCCACTAACTGGTTCTTTCAGACAGTTTGTCTATTTAGTCATGCAATGGCCTAACATATTACGCAATTAAAGTACTCCATAATGTTGTGAAACATGGATATTTTACATGTCTAAAGCATATAAAATGAATAATCGAGTCTTCACCAACTCATATGAAGCTTATATCAGCTTGCATCGTATCATTTTGTCAGTTCAATGACAGTGTGCTGAATTAATCTGTAAAAAACAGCATCATAGGATCATATACGGCAGTATTTTGGCTCATTTTTAGTTGAAGTGACTGTAGTGTCGTGCGTCTAAAAGTGAGTTTTGATTGAGTAACTGCTCGAGCCGTGACCATTTCAAATGATTCAGTCAGATTAGATGAACTGGTTCAAAAGAACGATTCCTTGGCAAACCAGACATCACTCCTGCTGATGTACATGCTGATTGTTTTGCTTCATAAAACCTTAATATGTCGTCAAGAGCCCCGGGTATTATTTTTGCATCGCTTATATATGATTTGTTTGACTAGTCACTAACATGCATTTTCTGAATCACCAAGGACCATGATTTCAGCTAAAAATCACTTATCTACTCAAGTAAAAAGCAATATCTGACCCTACAATATGTGGCATAGATATGTATACCACAAAACCAATCTTAAGTAGCATAAGGATATTTGTAGCAAAAGCCAACAATACATTGTATTGGTCAAAATGATAGATTTTTATGTTATGCCAAAAATCATTAGGATATTAATTAAAGATCATGTTCCATGAAGATATTTTGTAAATGTCCTACCATAAATATATCAAAACTTAATATTTAATAAGTAATATGCATTGCTAAGGACTTCATTTGGACAACTTTAAAGGAGATTTTCTCTACAACAAAACAATTGCACCCAAAATAGACCAATTCTAACAAACCATACATCAATGGAAAGCTTTTTCATTGAGCTTTCAGATGATGTATACATCTCTATTTTAAAAGAATTTACCCGTATAACTGGTTTTGTGGTCCAGGGTCACATACAGGTCAGTGGTAAATACTGAATTTCCAATTTCATCCCAGATTTTCACATTCAGTGTATCACTAAATATTAAAGTCACCCAAGATATCCCCAATCCCGTGTAAGGTCCAGAAACACTCACCTGCATGTTCCTCTTGCTGATTTGCTGGGTGATGTGTGTCCGTCCCGTGCTGGGATCCACACCCACCAACGGCACCACCGCCTCCCCAATGACATCATCCCGCGCAAAACGATCGAAGCTGAGCACCAGGAAGTGCAGCGAGAGCTCGGGCAGCAAGCTGTATGGGATGCCGTAGAAGGTAAATGTCTCGTCGAACACGGGCTCCAGAGTCTTCCTCAGGACGCGTGTCTTCACCCGGTGCTTCTTCTCGGGTAGAATGGTCATCTTCACGTAGGGGTCAGAGCTTCCCGCCTGTTCATCCACTGCGGGGAGCCCCTGCGCTCCTACGATGGTCACGACGAGGGCCTTCTTGGGGAAGTTGTAGTCAACGGCCAAACTGAGTGTTCCCAGAGAGGGGGAGTCGAGACTGTGGGGCGACGCTGTCTTACTGGGTGCCTCGCTGCTGCTTCCAGAGCTGCTCTCCATACAGCAGTAGTCGGCCCGGATGGGCAGCGCCCTCTCCAGTCTGTGAGGTCTCACAGGTACCAGGTGGTTCATCTGTAGGTGTGGGGTACTACCTTCAAGATCCGAATCAACAAGGATTACATCACTGTTTTTGGACCCACGACCCCATTCTCTTAACAGGGAGCCCGATCCTGAGCGCCGGTCCACCCGTACGATCTTCTTGCTGTTGCTGAGGGTCTCGGGGTAGATGCTTATGCCTTTGAGCATGTGGATAAACTTGTAGGGGGGGTCAACGGGTGGGTCGTAGGGGCCACTGGTCAGCTTGTACGCACCGGTCATTTGACGATATCGCCGCTGACAGCACGTCCAGAGGAAAACGGCCATCGTCACGGAGACGACCAAGACCCCCGCGCCCAGAAAACCCGCAAGTACTGGGGACACATCTGAAAGAGACATAGACAGAGCATTAGATCACTTAAGGAAAGTCACTTTAGCAATCAGCATGTATACTGACAAGCATTTATTGTACATGCCTCTGTCCCAACTTTTTTGGGAATATGCTGCAGATCATCACTGTATATCACTGCCATGTGGCTTGTAAAACTATTAGCACGTCGATTTTGAGACTTGACTTGTGAAACAAGTTCAGATTTGATTTGGACGCAGATGTCAGAAAGATGTGAACATGCCTGCATTCAAGATAATAAAACATCCATATAAAACATCACACCACAGCAAACTACTATGTGTGACCTTGAACAAATACATAAAACTAGATCTCACAGCAAAGCACAGAAGCTTTTTGCAGTTTTCAGGCATCCACTCATTTCAGAACGGTAGTTTTTCCCCTCAGGCTGAAGGTTAAGATGCCACAATGTTGCAGAAATGGAGCAAAGCGATCATTCATACTGTGCAAGCCATTAAGTTAATTAATGATTATACTTGAACTTGGGAAAATTTAAAGCCATAATTTTAATTTTTGTGTTAGCGTACAGCAATGTGTTGTTTGTACTTCTAATATGTATTTTGGACAAGCAATTATAGAAATATTACTGATTTTCATGTTTTCTTACCTTTTGTGACATGAATGTTTATACACAAAATAAGCATGCAGAGAACATCAACCATGAATAAATAGCATTACCAAACCACAGAAAGTGCCAATCTTTGCCTATTAGGCACAAAGTATTTTTACATAAAAAAATGACACACTTCACCTTCAAAATTTGTATTCAAACAGCATCATTACTGCAGCAGAACAAACTAAATACTGTGCACAAGTCCTTTCTTTCATAACTCCTAACTCATTATAGTTTCGTCTGGACTGTGACCCACATTCAGAGATTTGTGAGTGATAAAGACTTGGATGAGGTTTCTAGTGAAAACATCTGGTCTCAAAGTCAATTTAAGAGAACAAGCATGGCCACTGATGGTCTCAAACTGAGGTGAGAGACTGACCCAGATAGATGCAGAACAGAGAGAAACAGGAGAGAACACAGAAGAAAATAAATATCAGCAGCAGCGCTTCAGGTCAGTTCAGGCAAAGGCAAAAACATGAATATGAAATGAAGAGCTCTTTTCCAAAACGCGATAAACGCCAAATTAAATAAAAAAATGAGTTCGTCATGCCATTTTGCTGTGTACTGAACCTATTTACTGCTCCATCAATGTTTCATGCCAAATCACTATATTTCCTTGTTTAAAATGTGCTGCAAGATGCAGTTCTTTTCCAAACCGCGATAAGCGCCGAACCTGTTTTTAGCCTAAATGCGATATATCCTCTCGACCAATCAGAATTCGTTCGATGCAATCCAACACGGCGACGCTTTGACGTGTATGCTTGTGCTGTCTTCAAAATGAGTGCTTTAAACTCCAATAACACGTTTGATGGCCTGGATGAGCCAGTGAGACCTACACCTGGGGGTAGAAAACGCAGACTGGACAAAGAAAATCACAAAAAACAACAAAAAAGAAGGTTCTTAGGTGACGCGTTAATACCCACTGTGGGATGTCAATGTAACAGATGTGTAAACCTCACTCTCCTGGCCTCAAAAGGAGGCGCTCGAGTCCCCGTAGCCTTTGGTGTACCTTGTTAGAGCGCCCGTCTCCCGCACGGGAAACTCGGGTTCGAGACCCGTTCGAGATGTCTTTTTTTATGACATAAACCAACATAAAAAAAAAAACAAGGATGGATTTGTAGCGTTTTGAAAAAAAAAAACTATAAACTTTGCATTTATAATCGACAATATTGTTGTTTAATTTAACAATCATTGTTTAACATGTTCAGACTGAGCCAACAGACCATTTTAACAGGATAAATTGAATATTAACAAAATGTATGGGTCTAGGTAAAAAAATGTCATTTTCATGAAAACTATTAAAATGGATTTATAGCGTTTTGGAAAAGAGCTCTTCAAATATAAGTATAATTACAGAACTTGTTCGTGAGGTAGAAAAAACACTCAAATAAACAAAATTATCTTTCTAGGTATTGAAATTATCATGGTAATGAAAAACTATTTTCTGGGTATTGGGGGATAATTCTTGCTCTTGGCTGCAGCTTGGATTCTTTCCTGTTTAATTCATGACTGTTTGCTTCTTGCTTGCTTCCAAAGCCATTTAGTTAATGGGGCGGATGCTGAGCACAGCAGTTATATTTATGATCATGGATTCTTCATTGCAGTCCATGAGAGGGTCCAGCAGAAACATGCACCTGACTGGAGCATTTACTATTCACACAGACCCAATCTCAACACACAGAACGAGGCAAAACTGACAACGCCAACAGAATCATATACATTGTTTTCCAACATATTTCTACATTCAGAATTTTGTATTTAAAATACATGAATCCCATAAAATATTTTATTCAATTATAAATAATAAATACAGTCTAAATGTACAAATGCCACATCTAAATGTCACTTCATGCTGCTTCTGTGCAGTGCTAAGATGAGTTTTGTTTACATAATTTCAGGGAAAACAATAGCCAGTCATTAATTCACATTAAGTATTCAGAGAAAAATATTGTCTGTTTTAATTCATTTATTTATTAATTTTTGATTCATTTTGTAGAATTTAATTTTAAACTGACAACACTGCATGGATGGGATCGTGATACTTCAGCTGGTATAGTATCGTACGACATTTTTATGGTATCGTGACAAGCCTACCAACAACTATTCCTCGTTCAAAGTCACTTAAATCCCCTTTCTTCCCCGTTCTGATGCTCGGTTTGAACTTCAGCATGTTGTCTTCACCACATCTAGATGCATAAATGCATTGAGTTGCTGCCATGTGATTAGCTGATTAGCAATTTGTGTTACCAAGCAATTGAACAAGTGAATGTATATATATATATAAAAAAATGTATAATATATGAAAAATATAATTTGTATATTTATATATAAAATCTAAAATACTTAGAAATAAATAATCGACAGGTGAATCAATGTGAAAATAATAATTTGAACTTGATTAAAATCGGTAATATAGATGTCTAGAAGCTCCTGTGTGTCTGTCAAAATAAAAATCCCAATGACTCCGATGTTTATCGGCCAAACAAAAGCTCATTCGAATGTCTATGATAATTACAAAATGTCAAGTATCTAGAATGTGCTGCTCAGGAAAGACATGAGATTATCCAAAATAACTATTTTACACCAAATGAGTACAATGAGACAGGAATCTTAATAAAACACAACACAACTACAATACTGGACAAGGAACGGGAGGAAACACAGGGCTTAATTAAACAGATAATAATTAACTGAAACAGAACAGGTGTGATTAGGAACCAAGGAAAATAACAAGCAAAGAGAACTCAGGCACAACAGGAACAGAACACTAATAAACCAAAACAGAACATAACAGAATATACACATGACAGTATTAGCTAATAGTGACTGCATTAACGATTATAGAGAATAATGAAAATGTACCATCAGTTACATTAGCCTAAAACAATGCCACTATAGCTATGTGGCCACTGATCAACCAATTAGCTTGCACGGCCTAAATTACATCATCAGAAAATTAAATCTGATTTAAAGGGCACCTATTAGGAAAAAATGCACTTTTACATGTTGTTTGAACATAAATGTTTGTTGGCAGTGTGTGTACACAACCACCCTAGAATAATAGAAATCCACACGCTCCTTTTTTAAAATCCCTGTCAATTATAAATCATAAGCAGAATCCATGAAATGTGATGTCACATTTTACACGCCACACCCACAACTGTTAACGGACACTGCTGAATTAGCAGAGACCCCGTGCTGAGTAAACCACACACAATCCTCCATGTTTATCTTCACGCCAGAGCATTTAAAAGCTGCATTCAAGTAAGCAATGCCTTCTTATTACAGCTATAGAAGTGATTAAATCAAGAGCAATGAGTGATTTTCTTGATTCATGATTTCAGCATGATAGACATAATAATCAAAACCACACAGATGTTTTTTAGCAGAGTATAAGCTATAAAGGTACAGCCCTATTCTGTAAAAGGGGGCAAGGAGCTGCAGCTCATTTGCATTTAAAGAGACATGCGCCAAAAAAAGTGCATTTCTGCTTGCACTCAAAATAGGCATTTTCAAAATATATCTGTGGGGTATTTTGAGCTGTAACTTCACAAGACACATTTTTGGGACATCTGAGATTTATATCACATCTCGTAAAAAGGGGCATAATAGGTGCCCTTTAAGAAACGCACTGGCTGGTTCTGTGTGTACCACACAGTTAGTTAGTTTTAAAAGTGCTTTCTTTGTTAGACTGATGTCCACTGGCTCCATTTTCTTTGTTATTCCCTTTCTGTCTCATCCTCTTTCTTTTCTCCATTTACTGACTTGACACTTCTCTATTCTCTTTTTGCCATATTCATTTCACACCCTTCTTTCTTCGCACCTCTCTCCTACCCTCCACTTCTCTCATCTCCTCTTTCCTCTTGCCAAACTCTGAACTCCAGGGCCCGGGGTGGTGAAGTGCTCCGAACGACAGGTCCCTTTCTTTGTTCACGGCAGTCAGCGCTGACTGGAATTGTGAGTCGGGCCCAGTTTCAGTGAGCTGATGAGAACAGGATGTGCCCTGCACAACAACCTTCTTTAGGAAACAACAGCCAATGGGAACACAGAAACCAACCACATGCCTGAGCAACAACACAACAATACTGTCTGAGGAGAAAAGCCCCAAAAGACACTTCCTGCTGAAAATGTAGTTTAATGAATCAATATGTCACAAAATAACATAGTTAAATGTGTTCTTTGTAATTTAGAATAATGATAAAATAATTACAAAGTTATAATTGCCAGACTACTTTCAGAAGTAGATGAAAATAAAAAATTGCTGTAAATACCATTTAAACAAAAAAAAGCATATTTTAAAAACAAGTACTTATTACAGAAATAATATACGTTCAAATAATATAGTTAATTGTGAACTGAATGTAATATTTTCAGAGACATGATTGAATGTTATTTGCTATTTAAAATAACAAAAATTACAGTTTAAATTCCTATTATGCATTTTAAGTGAATTTTTAATCTTTATATGTAATTTCATCATTACTTATTGTCTTTGAAATATGGTTACAGTTACTGCTGAATGCACTGACAAGCATTTATGGTGAACCAAAATATACTTCATTTCTATTGAAACTTATTAATTTAAATGTATTTGTAATTAAACATTTGTAATGATGAAGTTGCAATTTAGTACATTAAAATATATGATAACTTAAATCATATGTCAAAATAGAGTAGAGTAGAGTAAATGCATCACTCTGCTATCTGCAAGGACAGACGTTTAGTACTATTCTGAAATGTTTGACCCCGCTGGCTTTATATTTCCTGTCATTTTACCTAAATTATTCTGGCTTTCTGTTTTTCCCTCTTTTTTTCCCCCAGCCTCGGTCGACCCCGCCCTGCATCAGTCCACACAAAGGCCGGACCCTCCCCGACTCAACTGGATGCCCCCCCCTCCCCCCTCGGAGGGACTCCAAATCACATGATGTCACTTTTGGCTGCATGTTTAAAAGCCAGCTGCTTCTGTTGCTTAGAAACAACCCCTCTGAGAGACGAAGAGTAGGGGAAAAAATATTTTTGCCAGCTGATACACTCAGCTCTCGCTCTGGTAATTGCTTTATAAATGATAAATCAGTGTCAGTATTCTAGCTGAAATCTGACATTGTATTTACAGGGAAACAAGAACTGAATAACTATTAGAGGTGGATTCTAAAGGTATTACTATTGCTCATGTTTATAGTTATGGATTGAACAAACACCTAAATATTATATATTACATATTTATTTTACAAGAATTATGTTCATGAATGAGACCTCAAATCAAGTGTGTTGTAACTTTTCAGTAATAGTAATATCATTAAACCTTTGTCATGTGGATGAAAAAAAAATGGGTGTAAAAATCCCATAGGCTTACATTAAAGGAGCCATAACTTCCAGTGAAAAAATAAGTGCACTTAACTTAAAAACATATTGAAAAAACGTAACTTCAAGATTATATAATTTAAGTGCACTTGAATAGAGACACTTTTTATTAATGACTGTTTCCAACACACTTTAGCAGACTTTTAAAAAGTGCACTTTGTAACAATATCAAAATAAAAGTTTTACTTTAAAGTACATTTTAAATCATTATATTTTAATAATCTTTTGCCATGTTTAAAGAAGTACACTTATTTTATTGTGACACAGTGACATAGTGACGTGACATAGTGACGTGACGGTGACATACAGCCAAGTATGGTGACCCATACTCTTTCTTGCAGAATTCGTGCTCTGCATTTACCCATCCTAAGTGCACACACACAGCAGTGAACACACACACACAGCGTAAACACACACACACAGCGTGAACACACACCCGGATCAGTGGGCAGCCATTTTAAGCTGCGGCGCCCGGGGAGCAGTTCGGGGTTCGGTACCTTGCTCAAGGGCGCCTTGTCATGGTATTGAGGGTGGAGAGAGCGCTGGACATTCACTCCCCCACCTCCCCCCTCCCCCCTCAATAAAGGTAATTTTGAAATTACATATGTGACCCTGGACCACAAAACCATATATATATACCGTTTATGTGTAGCAATAGCCAAAAATCCATTGTATGGGTCAAAATTATAGATTTTTATTTTATGCCAAAAATCATTAGGACATTAAGTAAAGATCAAGATATTTTGTACATTGCCTACTGCAAATATATCAAAACTTAACTTTTGATTAGTAATATACATTGCTAAGAACTGAATTTGAAAAATATAATGGCGATTTTGGATTTTGATTTTTAATAGTTGTATGTCGGACAATTTTTTTCCTGTTCTAACAAACCATACATCAGTGGAAACTTATTTATTCAGCTTTCAGATTATGTATACATTTTGAAAAATTGACCCATATGACTTATGGTTTTGTGGTCTAAGGTCACATATAAAGATGAACTTAAGTCCTACTTAAGTATGTTAAAAGTCACTCTTAAGTTCAACTAAATCCATTTAATGTAAGTTAAACTATAACACATTTTTTTTTTATTGCAATTAACTTTAAGTGTCTGAAAATATTAAATTTAGTTTGCAGTATATTCTTTTAAAGTATATTATTTCCATAATAAGTACTCTTTTTAAAAGTACACTTAAGTGTCCTTTTTTCCACATATGCCATACAAATCTGAATATCTGGTCTCCGATTGGTCAAAACCCAAACTTGACCTAGTACACCTTAGCAGCCAGCATAGCAGTGACAGCAACTTCTACGCACGCGAACATCACTTCTGTTTTTTTCCATTACATTTGCATTTTAAATGCGATGTCTTTTAATGCTCCAGAATGTGTGGCGGTCTCTCAGCAGATATTAATGTACATCAGCAAAGCTCATTACTCAAAAAAACAATACATTATCTACGCCAAACACATGCTCCAGACGCACAACCGTGAGCCCAATGAGTGTGTATGCGTGTGGGCGCACATGATTAATAAGCTGGACAAAATGGCCCACAAATGAGAAATGATGGCATTGTCTGTAGTCACGGCTGAGCTGGACGTCAGGGTGGAGTTCGTGATGAGTAGAAATGAAGAGAAAGCAGAATGGGAAAATGATGAGGTTAAGAAAAGAGCATGTGCTGGTGGCGGAGCGGACAGGTGTGAATAATGATGCTCAGCACTGCTAGACACTCGGCTTTCGCTCGTTCTCTTGTTTTCGTTCATTCGCCACCCGCAGTTTTGCTCTCTGTTCAGCAGGATCACAAAGAGGTTTAGTTAGCTGCCATGTCAGGCCGGTTCCCTCTCTATGTCTGCTGTCAGTGGTAATATGACTGTACCAGCAGGGTGAGAATGAGGATCAGCTGCAGTCGTGTTGTGGAGAGACACTGTGTGCTGGATTTCAGCGGGGACAGAGAAGACTGTAGTGATTGTTCAATCACTACAGCTTCACACACCCTCTACACACACACACACACACACACACACACACTTGAGAGAGAGGGGAAAAAGAGAAAACAAGACACTTTGCAGATATCTCCGATAAGCTGAGATCAAACATAGTCAAGGCTAGAACTTCACTTCAAAACCACTCTCTTCAAAAACAACTCTTTAATTCAATTATTAATGATTTATTATGCTGCAGTAAAAGGGTTGGGAAAAGATCCGTTTTAATTGCTATCTAACAGTCCAAAAAATAAAATATATGTCCACATAAGACATTCAGCTGCACTCAGTGAACTGTGGAAACTTTAACTCTAAAGTAACTCTAACTCATGTGTGTGTGTGTGTGTGTGTGTGTGTGTGTGTGTGTGTGTGTGTGTGTGTGTGTGTGTGTGTGTGTGTGTGTGTGTGTGTGTGTGTGTGGGCATGTTTATGTGGTTTATGAGGACACAAATTTGTATAATGACATGGGTATAACATAGGTATTACGGAGAAGGTGATTTATGAGGACATTTTCAGTGTCCCCATAATTTAAAATGCCTATAAATCATACAGAGTGAGTTTTTTTGAGGGAAAATAGAAATGCACCGTCTCCTGTGAGGGCTAAGTTTAGGTGTAGGGTAGGTGTAGGGCAATAGCACATACAGCTTGTACAGTATAAAAACCATTACGCCTATGGAAAGTCCCCGTAAACCATAAAAACCAACATGTGTGTGTGTGTGTGTGTGTGTGTGTGTGTGTGTGTGTGTGTGTGTGTGTGTGTGTGTGTGTGTGTGTGTGTGTGTGTGTGTGTGTGTGTGTGTGTGTAAAAAGTATGTTTTACAAGAAAATTATAAATCTATGAATTTACTATGAATGCTATTGGTTGTGAAATTTACTGGCAATGAAAAATTTGTGTAAAGAAAAAATACTTTTTTTACAAGATAATTGTTGTTTTAGTTACAAGTTCAAAAAACATTATTATAATTTAATTTTTTTACTGTGCAGGTTATAGTGTATAATGAAATTCTAAGCTAATTTCTGAATGTTACCAATGTTACCAATCATGTAAGGCAGTTTTTAATCAGACTCAAGAAATATGACGTCACTCTATCTGCATTTGTTGGCAACATTAATAATCCCAATCAGAATAAAAACGGTGAATTAAACAAGCAAAAGAGAGCTGCTATTGACGTTTGAAGCTTGACCTGGTCACCTTCCGTCCTGAAAGCATTTTCTTGATCCTATTTTGCTCATGAAAACGATGTCCTGCAAAGTCAATCGATTCTCTGCTCGATCAATGAAGGCACTGTTATTATCTGAGAGGACTGGACATTTGATTAATATTGATACAGACTCAATCTGACACAATTCAGAAACCAGGTTCTTGGTTGGGCACTTTCAAAAATTTCCACGCTTAACCAGGTGAGTTGTCTTTTCACAATAAAAGCAAAATGGTGCAACAAATCAGACTGTAATAGCTGGGTAATGTACAGATATGTGGAAGTGGGATTTTGGACCAATGATATTTCACTGTGGTTGTGGCAATAGTTTAAACAAGCTACTGACCACATATCTGGTAGTCTGTCATCGCTTGTTACTTCGTATATACCTGGTTAAGATACAGCTATATACAAACTGGTTTTATGTCATATATCAGCATTCTAGTAAACACTTATGAAGGGTCATAACCAGGCAATATGATGCAACAAATTTATTATTGATCAAAGCTATTCCTGCTAATCGGAATTTCAGTCCTACCCTTGTGAAAAAAAGTACACTATAACATACTTTTAAAAAGAGTACTTGTGGAAATAATATTACTTAAGTGTGAACTGAGTATAATGTTAGATTAAAAGAAATGGTATAGTTTAAATTTATATTAAATGTAATTAGCTGCACTTTACAGTGCTTTTTGGCCCACTTAAGTAGGTCTTAAGTGCATCTTTATATGTACACTCATAATTATTTTGAAGTGTTCTGCTGAATGTACTGAAAAGCATTTATGGTAGAGTAAACTAAACTTTGAAACTTGTATGTATACATTAAATATATTTTAATTACACATTTGTAATGATGAAGTTGCAATTTAGTACACTTAAAATACACTGAACAAAATTATAAATGCAACACTTTTGTTTTTGCCCCCATTTTTCATGAGCTGAACTCAAAGAGGCTGTATCCAAAATCGCCCCCTATACCCTCATTCACCATTCCCTACATTAGTCCACTCAAAGGAGTGAATGAAAACGAGTGAGTTAATCCGAACACTTAGGACTGGCGCTTTTGCATAGTTTGCTTGCTGTTTAATAATCATTTGAGATGGGCAGCTCCAGTAGTAAGATTAAAGGATTTATCTTGAACTCTGTCACGAAAATTAGGTATAAACCCTAATAGTCAATTTACTGTGAATTTGTACCTGTGTTGTATTACGCCGTGGATGAGCGCTTCTAAAATAAATTAATGGAGGATTCAGCAGCGGGCGCCATCTTCTGGCGAGACGCGGGAATTGATTCGGCGCGTGACTCTCACAGTGCATTATGAGGATTCTCTAGCCGTTGAGTGTACATCGGTTGTACACTCGTTTTTGTGGTGCATTGTGGAATTGAATGAGTGCACTCGAGAACATCCACTATGGTTTCGAAAACCACTTAAAATGGCTGTCCCCTCCAATAGGGTATAGAGGTGATTTCGGATACAGCCTAAGACTTTTTCTATGTACACAAAAGGCCTAATTCTCTCAAATATTGTTCACAAATCTGTCTAAATCTGTGTTAGTGAGAACTTCTCCTTTGTCGAGATAATCTATCCACCTCACAGGTGTGGCATATCAAGATGCTGATTAGACAGCATGATTATTGCACAGGTGTACCCTAGACTGGCTACAATAAAAGGCCACTCTAAAATGTAAAGTTTTATCACACAGCACAATGCCACAGATGTCGCAAGTTTTGAGGGAGCGTGCAATTGGCATGCTGACTGCAGGATTGTCCACCAGAGCTGTTGCCCGTGAATTTAATGTTCATTTCTCTACCATAAGCTGTATCCAAAGGCATTTCAGAGAATTTGGCAGTACATCCAACCGGCCTCACAACCGCAGACCACGTGTAACCACACCAGCCCAGGACCTCCACATCCAGCATCATTACCTCCAAGATCGTCTGAGACCAGCCACCCGGACAACTGCTGCAACAATTGGTTTACATAACCAAAGAATTTCTGCACAAACTGTCAGAAACCGTCTCAGGGAAGCTCATCTGCATGCTCATCGTCCTCATCGGGGTCTTGACCTGACTGCAGTCCGTCATCGTAACCGACTTGACTGGGCAAATGCTCACATTTGATGGCGTCTGGCACTTTGGAGAGGTGTTCTCTTCATGGATGAATCCTGGTTTTCACTGTACAGGGCAGATGGCAGACAGCGTGTACGGCGTCGTGTAGGTGAACGGTTTGATGATGTCAACGTTGTGGATCGAGTGGCCCATGATTTTATTGATGGCATTTTGAATGCAAATAACGTGACGATATCCTGAGGCCCATTGTTGTGTCATTCATCCACGATCATCACCTCATGTTGCAGCATGATAATTCACAGCCTCATGATGCAAGGATCGGTACACAATTCCTGGAAACTGAAAACATCCCAGTTCTTGCATGGCCAGCATACTCACCGGACATGTCACCCATTGAGCATGTTTGGGATGCTCTGGATCGGCGTATACGACAGCGTGTTCCAGTTCCTGCCAATATCCAGCAACTTTGCACAACCATTGAAGAGGAGTGGACCAATATTACACAGACCACAATCAACAACCTGATCAACTCTATGCGAAGGAGATGTGTTGCACTGCGTAAGGCAAATGGTGGTCACACCAGATACTGAATGGATTTCGGTTCAAAACCTCACTTCACATAACTGTACATGCACATACATCCAACATGTCCTGCTTTTCTATTGCTTCGTCAAATAAAACAGAAAGAGTGGACAGACGAATCACTGAAAACCTGTAATACTGAAAGAGCAAAGGGTTTTATTTCCTTCATGGCTTCAGAAATCCTAAATCTCTGTTGATCTGGCTGGACTGATTCTGGTTATGTTCCTCTCGAGCGCACATCTTGCTGCTGATTCTGTCTCCAGGCAACTCCCACGTGCTGAGTTGTGATCCAAGATGCCTCAGACGTGCTCCTAAAATACCTGACCCAAACTGCATCACACGCGTCACACGCAGGAACCGCGTCAAAACTCTCCACCTCCCCCAGCGCATGACAAAACTCCCATGAAGACTCGCACAAAACGGCTAATCAATCTGGCAGATGAGGATAATTATGATAAATAAAATCATATTTAATGTTTTACTGAATATTCTCAGCAATGTTTTCTGGGCAGTCCATTAGCCTACAGTATATCTTCATGTAATTTGTATATTAGCCTATATTGTATTATAGTCAGCAGGCAACTCAAGCAACAGTAGTTATTAATTAAAATAGACATTGAAAATTTTGATATTCATTTTTCCATTCAATATTTTAATATTAAAACTTAAGTGGTGTTTTTGACATATCATATACTGTTCAAATAATCTATGCTCTGTGGTATAAAAAAGACCCAATAATAAAAGAGTGATGAAAAATAAAACACGGTCATATAAAGGTGTATTATACAGATTTTCCTTTTTATAATATCTCATAACACACCCTATCCTAATATATTAGCATAAAACAGGATACGTGTATAAAGATGTGTGCAACCCTGGAGAACAAAACCAGTCATAAGTCTGTATATTTGTAGCATAGCCAAAAATACATTGTATGGTTCAAAATGATAAATTTAGATTTTATGCAAAAAAATCATTAGGATATTAAGTAAAGATCATGTTCCATGATGATATTTTGTACATTTTCTACCTTAAATATATCAAAACTTAATTTTTATTAGTAATATGTATTGTATTGTTATCCTTAATATGGATAACTTTAAAGCCAATGTTATCAATATTTAGATTTTTTTGCACCCTCAGATTTCAGATTTTCAAATAGTTGTATATCGGCCAAATATTGTCTCATTCTAACAAACCATACATTAATGGAAAGCTTGTTTATTCAGCTTTCAGATTGACATTTATGTCTGGTTTTGTGGTCCAGGGTCACATATGACACATAGATAAATAATAATATATGATCACAACATGTGTTCGTTGTATGCTAATGTTTACTGTGGAATAGGCCAGTGATGTATAACTGTAATTTGACTGTGGTTACAATTATTTATGAAAATATATAGGAATAATCCCAATACAGGTTATATGGCATTATGAATATCTTATAATGCTATAATGCATGATATAAGGATGTTATTATCCATGTGCCCAGTTAGGAATAAAATGAATAAAACAGCTCGTGCACTCAACAGACATGACGTCATGCACGCAGTGCCACAGCGACGCGAGAGTTGAGCAGATCTAAACACGTCTTTTCTATACAAAATACATCTATTTCTACTTTGAGACTCTTTTTAAATGGCCTCAGTAATATGAAACAGCATGTGTGTAGATAAACACACTTCATGCGTCTGTCAGGTGAATCACGCAGGCTTCATGTGCGTATGTTCCGGTGCTGCACTTCACACTTCATTGGTGAATATTATGATTTTATATTTACCTATTTTATAATCAGTTATTTCCTACCCTAATTCAATGTAATATAAACCGATATACAATGGCCTATATAGACTACTGAATATAATGAGCAGATGAAAATATTGCTCCGAATATTTCGTGAAAAATAAACAATAACATAAAACCTGATCCCGAGATGAATGTAGACCCGACTAAACAGGAGGCGAATCATTTAAGATGGAGTTTCAATAGCGCCTCTATGTTACAGCCGGATTAGTACGTAAAAAAATAGATAGATTCACTTACCATAGGTTGGTTTTAAATTAGTTATCTCAGACATTTTGAATTCCAATGGCTTGGCTGTAATCAGAAAACCAAAAAATAAAAAGCAAAAGGGAATGAATTTCTATTTGATTTCCATGAATTTGTACAGGCCGATCCTCCAGCTGAATGGTGGCCGAGATGTGGATGTTTCCTTCGGTGTCTGCGCGCTGCTTAAGGATGCGCTCCACCTCCTCCTCCTCCTCCAGATGCGACTGCGAGTGTGATGAAGATGATGGTGATGAAGATGATGATGATGCACAGGGCGGATGCAGTGCCGGCCGACTCAACCGAAAATCATATGCAACCCCTTCAGCTCCCCCTACAGTCTAGAATCTGAATCTGAAGTTCTTCAATCTGTTCTATTCTTACATTATAGCCTATTTTTAAAAACATTATTGATGTAGATTTCATTTTAAATTATATAATATTATTATATATTACTATAATATTTGTAAATACACAAATTATTTTTGTTAAATTAATTTCTACATTTAAAATGTAACATACTAATTACATTATTGGATACAACCAAATATTAATTTAATGTTTATATAAATATGAACTATTTCACTAATTAATAAATTCACATGTCTTTTCCAGCTGTTTGCGATTACTTTTATTTATAAGTGAATTATTATTATTAATTTAATTAAATTTTAAGAAAATTATATACTAATTGTTTTATTTTATGTACATATATATATATATATGTGAACTTTTATACTAATTAATTTTCATGTCTTTTCCTGCTGTGTGTGATTACATTTAATTCTAAGTAAATTATTATTGTTAATAAATTAAATTATCATTTCTATTATATATTTCTAGTTTTCCTTGATTGTATAACCCCGCATTTAAGTTGATATATACAGTTTATAAGCTTCATTTGACACAAATTAATACATCACAACACATATCTATCAAAACGATTTTTTTTTTTACTTTGGTGTACAGTCAACATACAGGAGCAGAATGTCCTTTAACAATAGAATAATTATAATAACAACAAGAATTTAAATGACAATATCAATAAAATAGTCAATTCAAATATATTCACACTGGATAACACACTTATACCAGATACCTGATACCTGCCTATGTCTATTTTATAAATGTTTCTATCTTTAAATTCAACACATATGTTTTTACACCACGAGGTGTGTATTTGATGTGTAATGCGAGAGCTTAAATCTATTTCACCCAAATGACCTCAAGATAGCGTACTGTTTTAAAGATAACTCAACACTGATTGCGTACATTGCAAAGTGCCTTTGAAATCTGTATTAAAACTACAGCTTTACTGTAATTAGCATTTAATCCGGAGAGGATGTATATGTACCACGTATCCGATGAAATACAGCACAAAGGCACTCATCGAAACAATTAGCATACCTGACATCTATATTGAATGTTTTATAGCAACCGACGGCCACGAAAAAGAAATAAAACAAGGCATTATACTTTACAATAAATTTCCCGAAAGGCTCCTAATTCTCTACGTGACCTGAGCCGATGTGAACAACCCTGCAGATGAAGAGTTTTGCATCGCCCAATTTACAAACGTCATTCAAGAAGGGAAAGTTATTGTGTCTTTCTGAAAGAGCCGTCTAATCTTTCTATTCCTGAGAGAGGAACTGGACAAAAAGCACATCTTTCCTATTGCTATTTCACAGGGATGTGTCAAAGGTAAAGAATCATTTTTTTAACAGTGCATTTACTCCACTGGGGATGGCATCCATCACTATGGAAAAGTCACGAGGGGTGACAGGTGTACCATATTTAGTTAAAATTCTGAATAAGAAAGCAAGAGACCATTTGAATTTAGAAGGAGAGAAACCAAAAGAATATTATTATTAAACCAATCTGAAAATAAAATATTCAAATACCTTGATTATTCCAAATAAAGTACCTGTGGGGACTAAAATAGTGTTTGTAAATTAAGTGTCAGACCAAAAGCACCTGCTTCTGGAAGTTTGATAATTTGATGGGCAATTTAGAAAAATTATAATTACTTACCAACAGAAAGAGGAGACCACCAACTTTAGAAAAAATATAATTGGGAATAGTGTTCCATACTGATTCAGAATCATTCAAAAATCTCCTCAACCAATTTATCTTAAATTTATTATTTAAAGAAGCAAAATCCAGAAAATTAAGTCCCCCCTGTTCGCAGAGATGGGCACAAATACATCAAAATGTATTTAAAATAAAAATACAAAATACTGTGTTAAAAAAAATACTGTGTGAAAAAATGTATTTAAATACAAATACTTTATCACTCTGACGTGTCAATAACTCCTGCCTGCTATAAGCTCCGCCAATATTTTTGCATACCACGACAATTTATAAATGTTATAGAAAAAGTTCAATCGATTTACACTTTATATCATCATCACCAACATTTATATTGTCATATCGCTATAGCAAGCAGTAATGCTTAAAGTTTAATGAACACATTTGACTAGCTCAGTGATAAAAGCAAAATCAAAGACCAAAAAAAAAACCTATCAAGACTGACTAGTGCTAATGTTATGTTTTCTTTGCAAGTGCTCTTATTTTTCCTTAATGCTATTTCCAACTGAATGAAAATCTGAATGGTGTTCCATTTTAACCTTAATCAACAAGTACAAGACCATGACATCCTTACCTTATCTTATGCTGCCTTCACATGCTATTCAATTGTATTGAATTTTTTTGTATATATGACTTTTCTAGTTGGAAATTGGACATGAATACTGTTGTCATATTTTCTACTTTCTACTATAATTTTTATACCCAAGTTTCTGAGTTGTGCAGGCCATACACTTTAAACATGGTGGAGGGGGAAACAGTTGCTGCTGGGACAGGAATGCTTGTTTCCCCACAAAAGCAAGATCACCTTGTTTTAATGTTAAAGCCATGCACATAGTAGTGAAATAGTGACATTATTTTGTGTATCCGACAAAAAAAGACGTAAGAAGTTGAGCAGCTATTAAGAAGTAAGGCGATGCATGGCAGCCTTGGTCACTCTAGACACATTAAACCTTGGAGAAACTCCAGATTTACGATTAATTGAGCAGTTTCCAGTTTTATATAACGTTCCTACTATTTCGCAAAAGAAATCACCAAAACTGAATTTATACAGGGAATAAAATCATGTTCAAGGGAGTCGAATGCCTTATAGAAATCCACAAACAAGATAAAACTTTCCTCTAATCAATTCATCATAGTCTAATAAATCCAAAACAAGACGTATTTTATTAGCAATATGATTCTTGAAGCCTGACTGAGTTTCGTCTATTATTGAGCCCAGAACAGGTTTAATTATTTTTGCCATCAGCAAAGCTAATATCTTATAATAACAGTCTAACAAGCAGATTGCACGCCAAGTTGTCAATCAACAGAATAGCTTTATTAGGTTTAGGTATTAAAGTAAGTGACCCCTGTGATAAGGAAAGTTGGAGTGTTTCAGAAGCAATACTCTCCAAAAAAAAGTCTTAAACAGAAAGCGAGTATTGTGTTATTTTACTTTATAGTATGTTATTTACTCAATATAGTATTATTTTACTCAAAATATGATGCATGTTCAAGAATGTAATCCATAAACTGATCAATATGTTGAAATATTCCAATCCATTGGGCAGTACTAGTGCTTTACAATGGAGTGTATTAGTGGACTTGAATAACCCTATGAACTTTGGGTAATGTCCCAGAATATGACAAAAACATGTAAACAGGTTTGAGTTTGATCTCATGGGACCACTGCCAAACGATAGGGGCAGCGGGGTGAAGGATTTTAAAAAAGGGCTGATTCAGCCAAATACCACCATTAAAGATGGACCAGGTGTGCTAGTAAACAATTGTGGCAAACCAGATAAGCATGGCCAGTCAAAAACCGGAACTACCATGTTTGGGTAGTAAGAAAGGTATAAAATGAATGTACAGACAGACAGAGAGTCAGATGCGGTAGCTGCAGTGACCGTCATCTCGGCTTTGTTACTGGTTAATAAAGTCTTATTTTGACATCTGTAACTCTGCTTCTCGAGCCTCATTGACTAAATTGAAGGAATCCATCTCTTGCTCTAATGGGCCACGACAAGAGCTAAATCATCAGCAAAACGTTTGTAAAATTTGGCGGTCAGCCCATCTGTACCCGGAGACTTATTGTTCTTAAGAGCTTCAATAGACTCAATTATTTCATCAGTGGATATGTCACTATCGCAGGTGATCTTATCTTTGTTAGATAACGGTCTAATATCTTTCAAAGACTAGGAAAAATGACAAAGCTGTATCAATACAAATATTTGATTTGTAAAGATTGGACTAAAAGATTGGACAAAATGAACGTATTTCTTTAGGTTTAGAAGTAAGGGTACCTGTTGATATTTAAAGAGTTAATAGTTACATTTCTACTAATATTCTTATGAAGTATGCTTTACTTTGCTTTCCTTGCCCTAGCCACCTTGTTCTAGAGCGAATAAAGGCTCCCTCTGCCCTACACATATACATAGAGTCTAACTGAGTTTGCAGATCATTGAATACTATTAACTCAGCATCTGAGCAAACCTTCCTGCATTTTACCACAGAGAATCGTTATTTTACAGATGACAGACACCTCTTCAAGTCTTTAGAGTTTAGTTAAATGAATGCCAAAATTCATTGCACATTTACCTACCTCGTGATTAAGGAGCTCCCAATTGAAACCATATTTATTTTCCTTTTGAGCTTTGATCCAGTAATAATTAAATCAAAAAAAAAATTTTTTTCTTAATTGGTCATACTTAAGCAAAGAAGAGTTGAGTTTCCAATAAGAGGACCTAGGTCTTGAAGAAGAGAAACCTAAAGACAGAGGGGGCTGGATAAGAGTAGCCTTATGATCTGTCATAGGGGAAGGTAGAATACAAACAGAAAGATTCAAATCTCTCACAGACTGTGAAACAAGGCCCTCATGAGAACCATTATAACCATATATATTAATTAGTATAACCACAGTATTATTTAAACAGATGACCTGCCATCTCTCAGGTCCTGCACTCTTCCCTCACACACATTGACAGCAAATATGACAACTATGTTTTCATTGACTATAGCTCAGCTTTCAATACAATAGTCCCATCAAGCTAACTGTTAAACACACAGACCTTGGCCTAAACTCTTCACTCTGTGACTGGATTCAAGATTTACCTCACCGCCAGACCACAAGTGGTGAAAGTCGGCCAGTTCACCTTCAACTCCATCACCCTGAACATAGGAGCCCCACAGGGCTGTGTCCTGAGTCCCCTGCTCTACTCTCTCTACACACACGACTGTGTGTCCTCTCACAGCTCCACTTCTATTGTCAAATTTGCTGATGATACTGTGGTTCTGGGCCTCATTAACAACAATGATGAGACCGCATACTTGGATGAGGTGGAGAGACTCACATCATGGTGCCAGGACAACTCTCTCTCTGAACGTGAGCAAAACTAAAAGAGCTGATCATGGACTTCAGGAAGAGACAGCAGCAGCCCTACACCCCTCTTATGATCAGTGGGACCCCTGTGGAGAGGGTGAGTAGCTTCAAGTACCTCGGTGTAAACATCTCCGAGGACCTGACATGGACTGCACACATTCAGACTCAGGTTAAGAAAGCCAGGCAAAGACTGTACCATCTGCGACAGCTGAGGTGTGAGTGAGGCGGGGCGAAGAACAGCGGGTAGTGCGCATTCTCACTCATGGCGAACAGATCCACCTCCGCTGTCCCGTACCGGGTCCAAATCATCCAAACCGACCCGAGGTGCCACTTCCACTCTCCTTGAGGAATCCCTCTTCCTCGAAAGAGTATCTGCCCTGCGATTCAGGAGACTGGGGACGTGCGCTGCTCTGATGGAGAGAAAGTGACGGCTCCATGATTATACAGAGCTTTGGATCGTACATGCTCATACACAGAGGCCTTGTTGATTTATGGAAGAAACCACAGACATGTTGTCGGTGCGAATCAGTACATGCTGCTTTTCCAGCTGCGGCCGTAATTCCTTTAGCGCTAAGAACACTGCTTCAAGATCCAAGCGGTTTATGTGCCACTGGCTCTGAGGTTCTGACTAAAGCCACGAAGCCGGTATGCCCTCGAACACCGCTCCCCGGACTCGAGTCGATGCATCCGTCGTGACCATGACACGTGACATATCTTTGCACCACGGCCTCAGAGCTTCGATGCTGGACCTGGGAGTCCACGATGCGCAAACGGCCCAAAGTCCACGCAGTCCAAGGGACTCGAACGTTCAGCCAAAACTTCAGCGGGCCCATGTGTAGTAAACTGCACGATCTGAAAAGGAGCAATGATGGCGGCCGAGCGCTCCCGAAAAAGGTGAGCGCTTATCTCCACTGCTTTTAATCTGCAAAGTACCTGCAACCTCTCTCTGTGGTCCACGATGAGGGTTTTAGGAATCTTGTCAGGATACTCGATCCACGTTACAGGATTCCAAGTAGGAAAAAAATGATGGAAGGGAAATTACCAGCAATGTATGAAGAGTGCCATTCAAAAGTAAAAAAATATCTAGTTGGTGCACTTTACTGTACTTCCATGTCTCTTCCATGTGGACATCAAGAGCCACAGAGGCTTATTTAACTGTCTCGTGCTATATTATTGATGAGAACTGGCAAATGCAAGCCTATGTCCTAGAAACCTGTAGTTTTTAAGGACAACACAGCGCTGCCAAAATTTGCGCACAATTAAAAAGAGTCACTAATGACTGGGGCATCACAGGCAAAGTTCAGGCTGTAATAACAGACAATGGTGCCAATATGGTTGCTGCTGTGTGCAAAGCAGGTTGGTCACATTATCCATGTTTTGCACACACACTAAATGTGGCAGTAAAAGACTGCATTAAAGCTCTCCCTGATCTTCTTGACATCCAGCAGAGATGCAGAGCTATTGTAGCTTTATTTCACCACAGCACAAGAGCAGCAGAGAGGCTCAAAGAAGTTCAGAAACAACTGAAGTCTCCAGAACACAAACTCATACAATCAGTTGAAACAAGGTGGAACTCTGTGTTTTATAAGTTTGAGAGACTGTTTGAGCAGAAAGAAGCTGTTACTACAGTCCTCTGTCTTCTTGGAAAGACCTCACTGTGCTTAAGCGAGGAAGACTGGTCAATGATCAGTCTGTCCATTGATGCTCTGAGACCATTTGAGGAAGTAACAAGAGATATCAACTGAAAAACATGTTTCAGTTTCAAAAGTGATTCCACTGGTGTCACTACTAATGAGATCAACTGCAACATATCAGTGCCAAGATAGCAAGCTAGCTGCTGAGCTGTCAGCACAATGCCAACGTCGTTTCAGAGGTGTTGAAACATTTTATGGTCTTGCTGTCAATACCTACTTGGACATAAGATTTCAAAACCTTGGGTTCCGCGACATGGCAAATGTTGAACCTGTGAAAGGGTGACTCATCACTGAAATTCAGTCAATGAACCAGACCTCAGACCTCAGACCTCAGTTCAGAGTTTGCTTCTGAACCAAGCTCAAGCTTGACCACAAGCTCTGCCTCAGCAATGGCTATTGAAACTACCTCAAGCTCCCCTGCAGGGGCAGCTGCAAAAGGTGGGGTATGTACAGACTTTGACTCTCAAGTCCTTGCTTCCCAGCAGTATCGGACACCTGGCACTGATGCCTTAATTGAAATGCGAAGGTACTCAGAAAAAAGCTAATTCCACAGGATCAAGACCCACTATTTTGGTGGAAAAAGAATGAACCAATGTTCCCGTCTCTTAGCAAGATAAACACCTGGGAGTCATTGCATCATCTGTACCTGCAGAAAGGATTTTGTCAAAGCCAGGACAGTTAGTAAGCCAGAGAAGAATTGCAATAAAAGGGAAACATGTTAAACATGTTATTGTTTCTGAACAAAAACCTCTACGTCTCAACAGGGTGTCAAATTTTAAAAGGAGGCTGCGGTAAATATTTCCTTGGACACAGGAGGGCTTTGGGGGTGTAAAGCCAAAGACTGAGAATCAGAGGAAGTAGTAGTTTGTGCTTTTGTTTAGTTATTTGTACTTTATTTACTTCATTTTTTACAAGTAATTATTTGCACTTTGTTTATAAAATGAGGCAGATGTGTCTAATCAATGGGATATATTATATTTTGTTATTTTAAAAACAGATCAAAAACTGGAAAAAAAAAATATATTTGTTCTCAAGTAATAATTTTGTGCACTTTGTTTATTTAAAATATATTTGAAATGTACATTTGTTTAAAATGAATTTGTTTAAAGACAGAGAAATGCAAAATTATTAAATTAAGGAGAGAAATTATTTTGTTAATATATTGTTGTTTCTAAACAAAACCCCCAGACTGAAGGAAAAATGTAAGTTAAAATTTTTTATTGTTCTCTCATAAAAATGTTGTGTTTGCAAATTCAGTTCATTACAGTAATAGTAAAACAAAAAATTGGGGGGCTTAAAGGGTAACTAAACCCTAAAACAACTTTTTTTAGTTAATGATCTGTAAGACTGTCTTTATTAGTGCTGTGCATTGATTCGAGTAAATGTTTTGACATTTGGTTATAAAGTGTTTTAATTCTAAAATATATGGTGTAAAAACTGTGCTGCCCTCTTCAGGTTGAATGGTGGCTACTGCAGTTGAATTTTCCTATTGGACGTTGCATACCCCTTTGACTATGATGCCACTTACTAACCTCCTCTCCGCTGGGCTCTGCCTGCTTTTCCAGCATTTTTCAAATATTGCCGGAGTAAGGCTCTGACCCCCCTGGGGGTCTTTAGTTACCCTTTAACAGTGTTCCTGTAACTAAACCCCTGGTCAGAGCCTTACTCCAGCCACTAGCAATATCCTTTTCCAAAGAAAGTGTATCAACATCTCTGGTTTGAAGCAGCAGTGTGTGCAGACTGGACTGACCATGGGGAGCGCTGGGAAACGTTTCGGTGGCCTAACAGCTGATTTGGCCCACTGCCCTACCTTTTTTTTTATTATTATTATTATTATTATTGGAGAGGAAGCAGCCAGAAGCAGCAGTGAAAGGTAGCAACATCACTGGCCTGTTCAGAGCTTCAGCTGCAGGCCGGTTTCATCTGTAAATACACTAAAGAGTTTTGTCTTTATTAATCTAGTTGAGTATTAAACTGCTAGCACCTGTTAAGCTATCAGTAGCACCCTATTAATATCATCATTCAGAATACTGTACTAAAGTACATCAGTATCAATAGTTAAGTTACATTAATAAATGTATATTATATTTATTTTACTTTATTTAAAAAACAGCACATGTACACGTTAATATCATAAATGTTTTTAATGATTAAAACAACACACCATGTCATGACCATAGAGATGAACTACAGCTGTTTGTTGCTCTACTAGGACATCTGTGTGAACTTGAGGAGAAATTACTTCCACTAAAAATCACTGCGACGTTTGATCAACCATAAATGAAAAATGTCTAGTTCTGGATGTCTAATGTCTAGTCTAGTTTCTTTTTTAATGCAATGAATTTAAGGCATTTTACGAATATTCTGTCTAAATATATGTTTGAGAGCACTATAAATCTCTACAAGGCACATAAAGATAAGTGTTTGTCCAGTTTCTACATGACTGATACACCCATACGTCTCTCCAGAACAGGTTTGAGTGGGGAATATGGGTGTGGAGAATCACAGCCCAGTAGTTGACGTGTAGATGATTCCCAATCCCGGCCGATCTCCAGCCTGCTGCACACACATGGATACTGTCTGTCTGTCCGGCAGGCCCAGACCACAGCCCTCTTCACTGCCTCCCAGTACATCGGTCTTAATGGAGAAGAGCACAGAAGATTATGGATCTAAAAACACAAGAGTCAATCACTACAATGCATGAGGACGTGTGCTGGTACCTGGGCTCCTGGGACTCTTTTAGTCGGAGGAGAGACTCGAGCAGCCGTCCCTCTTCCAGCTTCTTCACCCGGATCAGCTGCAGCACCAGCAGAGTTGCCACCAGCCGCAGAATTTCAGCATGAGCCTTCACACCTAACACACAAAACATGTGACTGATTAACTGATTCTGACTCAAAGAAGTAATCTAAAGAAGATGCAGTCTGATGCATATTGCACTTTAAACTTAAAAGCACTTCCTCAGTCTAGCAAGCTCTACTATGATTGGCTGGTGTTACACAGTAAAGGCACACAGGTGTTTTTCTCAGTACGTCTGGAAACACTCGTGTTCACAAGGTACAAACTGTGATTGGTCACGTTGCTTGTCAGTTAGATGTCTTCTTCTGTCTAAGTCGGAGGTTCTTGCTGAGAATAAACTGCAATATGGTCCAGACCAGCAACAGGAATGTAAAATATCTTCTTACCAAAGGAACGGATGCCTTTCTCCTTAAGGAAGACATTGGCAAAATAGTCTACATCCAGGTTGAGGAAGTTGCTCAGTCTGTCAGTGCACTCCCAGAATCCATCCTATATCCAAACACAATGCATACATTAATATTCACCCACATATTTACATACTGTATATAATCTAGTGTATTAAATAATGTGTAAACACCTCATGCTGAAGCTCAAACAGCTCATTCCAGGCCACTGTGTCTGGTCTGCTTATTTGTTTTCCTGCAAGCGATAGAGCCATGTACCCTCTACGCATACGAAAGCCTTTGGCTTCAGCATAATAAGAAATGAGACACACGTTTGACAAATGTTTTTAATCCACCTGAATATTGATCAGATATAGAACCTCATTAATGTGAGTCAACTTACCAACTGCAGAATTCAGAGTGGCCATTCGCTTTTGTCGTCCCTGCTGTTGCTGCTGCTGTTGCTGTTGTTGCTGTTGCTGTTGCTGTTGTTGCTGTTGCTGTTGCTGTTGCTGTTGCAGTTGCAGTTGCAGTTGCTGTTGCTGTTGCTGTTGCTGTTGCTGTTGCTGTTGCAGAGCTACTCCAAAGAGTCCAGGGGCTGAGGAACCAAAACCCATAGGTTCATATGTACTTTGGAGTAAACTACCAATGGAACTAGATCCAGTGAGATCTAGTGGTGCAGACATTGCAGGTAGATCAAAGACAGCAGCCCTGTACCCACTGGAAAAAGATGCACCCACCCTACCAAAACGAGCAGGAGGAGGAACAGGGCTTGGAGTCATGGACATGACAAGTTTCTGAGATGCAAGACAAGGAGGATGAGGAGGATCTGCACGGACAGGAGGAGTTGAGGCACAAAGCTCGGTGGTGAACTCTGTGGCAGAGGAAAGCTGGGTGGCAGGAGAACTGAGACGCTTGGAAAGAGGTACCATTAACTCGTCACAGAGACCACGAATGCGATGAGGAGGGCGAAGAGCATCCACTGAGGCACCTACGAAAGTCTTGTCTGTCTGGATTTTAAGGCTGTAATCTAAAGGGAAAGATTCCATTGGAATTTCCATTCCAGTTCTAATGGGAAGGTCAAGGAGATAAGGCACTGAGGCGTTAACCTGGGCGGCACCTGGAGGGGAAAGCCTCTCTCTCATAGAGACACCACCAAGAGGAGGAGAAAGGCTGTTAGCCATGGAGAGGGGAGCGGAAGGCGTTACACAAATAAATTTAGTTTTAAGATAGGCTCTGATAACATCAGTGCTATCTTCAAAACGTGAAGGACGCCTGGGGCTACAGCTAGGAGGAGGAAGGAGAGATACATATGCTTTTTCTATCGAATCCTTAATAGATCTATATTCATCCTCTGAATCATCATCATCATCAAAATCAGCTGCTAAACAAACAGAAGCCAGGAGATCTTCAGATGTGGAGGAGCAAATGCGGCACCCCTCTAAATCCATCTGAAAAAAAGATTTAAATCATTGTTGTGACTACTGCAGAGCTGAATCCTGACTTTTATCACTACATTATATAACTGCTGTAATACACTATTTTGTTGTTACCGATACTTCATCATCTTCAGCACCAATAATATACGCAGTCTTGAGCTTCTCTTCAGTCCAGCCCATACATGGCAAAATATCCACATCCTCCTCTGATACGATTTGAAGAATATCTGTGAATCCAGTGTCCAGCTCATTCTGCTCCTGCAAAGAGCACATGAGGGCGTTAGTTGGGATTTTTTATTGTCACTCAGTTTAAGATGATTCACAGAAATTAATTCATGGCATATTTTACTTACAATTACTTTGATTATGCTTTTTTGTGGGGGAAAAATAAATATTTCCTGTGTCTACAGATGTTTACTTTTTCTTTATTATCAATATTAAACAGTTTATGTATGAACTATTTATTATAATGGCATGACTACCTAGCTACCACACACTCTTTTTAAAGTTATAAATATATTAATCGGTGATTCAGAGCCAGTGTCAGTCAGTCAATAACTACCCGAGCTGCAAATGTTGTATTTCTAAAGGATAACAATGAGCACCTCACTACAGATTTGCCATTAAATCTGAAACTGAATGTTTATTTTTTCCTTATGTTTAGCATCAGTGACCTAACGTCATGCCCCTGGACTGTTTTGTGTTGTGTTTTTGCTCCACAAGTGCTCTGTGACCAAGTTTTTTTCCCTCGTGTTGATTGTGTTAATTTGATTCAGCTGTCTCGCATCATATTACCCCTCGTTAAGTTGTGTACTTAAGGTGTTGTTTTCCCTTGATTCCCTGTCCGAAATTAATTGTCTATGTGCTCTGTGTGTGCCTACTTGCCTGTGATTCCCCGAGTTGGAAGATTAAAGACTGTATTTGTGAATGTTCCTACGTCTATTAATTTCCTTGCTTCACGCTCCCTCACAGTAGAGTATCGTGACACCTAAACACTCAAATCTCTACATTAGCAGTAATCATACCCTCTCTTCAATGGCGACAAAGCTTGTGAACTGGGACAAGATGGAGAACTCTTTACTGAGCTCAATGATGTAGGACTTTAGCTCGGCTTTCTTCCCCTGATAGAAGAGAGATAGAAGACATCAAGTCAAGTTCTTCTATTAGCAAATGTGCCAGTTATATCAAAAATATCATCATGCAGACAAATATTGTACCTCGTGTTCTGCCTCACTATTAGCTAGAATGCCATCTTCATAGTCTCTGATGATCGCTCTTGCTGTTAACTTGTGAAGGAACTACACATGAACACACACACAACTCCTCAAATGTCTGATAAACAGTTGATAAGGTTTCAGATTATATGAAGTATTTAAGATGTTCACTCACAGTTCCCTTTGCCTTTTGTAGTTCTGTGGTGGAAACCATTGTTTTGATCTCTTGTCCACACAAATCACCAAACAGTGTGGCCTAAAAGAGTGAATATTACACAATTAAAAACAATATATAAACACAAATAACTGGGCATTTCAGCTAAAACATATTAATATTTTACAGTCTTGATTATCTTGATAAATCTTGCCCTAAGATTGCTTCATAGGCTTATGTTTCTAAACACTGTAGCCAAGTGGATTCAATGAAAATGTTAATTTAAAAACAAAAATTCTGTAAAAACCTAGTTTATCATAAGTCATGTTGGTTAATTATAAAGTATATGACGAATTATATTTAATTATGTTCATTTATTATATGCACCAATCAGGGGACTGGAACAGGAACATGAATTTTCATTAAAAAAAATCTGAACACCACTGGCACAAATATAAAAGTGATCTGTAAAAAATATCAGTATTTACATATATTTTACTAAAACAATACATTCTTTATACATCAACATTTTTCAGTGATTATGCAAATTAATCGTTGATTCAGAGTTTTGAACAATTTCACTGAAACAGTATGAGCTGATTCACAAAAATGTATGAAAACCTACCAACTCTAAATGTGCTAACACTGAAGAAACACTAAAATTACCACCGCATTCATGATTTTGCCTAATTATATTGGGAATATTCAATATATAGCCCATTCCTAATAACAACTATCATAAGTACCAACACAGTTTTAAAGTAAAGCCTGTCTACCTGAGTGCAGTGCGGCACAAGTCCGTATACGAGAGTGTGACAATCACTGAAGAGAGCGTGAAGCTGTGAGGGGGCTTGAACAGGAGGCGGCGCTCTGGGATTAAACTGCTGCCACTTCACTGCCACTGATCTGCAGCCTGGAGACTCCATACGTTGAACCTGAGTCCGCACCTGAAATTACCCACAAATCTATTCAACTCAAGTCATAGTGCAAAGACAATGTTTTCTTTTTAGACATTAAAAAACAATAGAATAAAGAGCGTGATTCACCTTCTCTGTCCAAGTGTGTTTTGCCTTTGTGTCAAAAAATTCATATGTTCCTCCACCTGCCTGAGCCAAAGCTCTGAGCATATGACGGTTGGCTGTCAAGCTAGACAAACACAATCAAACTGTGCATTCAGAAACTCAGTGTAAGTGAAGGAGACACATAAAGAGATTTGTTTAAGGCAGACCTGAGTCCGCAGGTGAAAAGGCGCGTGTGGGGGGAGTTTTCTCGGACCAGCTGTAGGGTCAGAGGCTGGTTCTGAACATGTCCATCAGAGAGCAGCAGCATGTTCCTCGCACCCCGGCAGGGAGGCAGCAGACTCAGGCTCCGGAGAGGCCGCCACAGATCAGTGCTGCCACCAGAGCTGCCACATGACTGAAGAGAGGAGAAATGCAATGATACGCGAAAGAACGGAGACTCAGAACCATCTGTAAACATTACTTACCATAATAAATCGTCTGGCTGCTTCAGATGCCTCATATAAATGCACTGGTGCAGGAAAAGCTTCCTTGTAATCTGTAAATACACACAGATTTACCCATAATGCTTTACTCTGAATCACAAGAATAATAGGGAAATTAAATGTCCACATGATAATCAATAAAACAATAACAGATTGTTTCAGTGATCACTAACCAGTGCTGAAAGAGATGATGTTGATCTTCAGTGAGCTGTCCAGAGATTTGAGGACTTGAAGAGCAATCCTGCGGGCGTTCAGCATGGCGTCTCCCTGCATCGACTTGGAGGTGTCCAGAAGAATGACCACATCGCTCACACTGGACGGACCTCCAGATCCGGACACCCCCCCGCTTGACTTAAAGTCAGGATAAAACACCAGCATGCAGGCCTGCAGGGATTAGATCCACATCAGTGTTCATTTTTGTGACAGAGCGCAAGATGGAAAGTGTCAAATTTTGTGTGCAATATGCTGCAATATATCCATGACAAACAATAAAACAGATTAGATTTATCATTTCTTTACCTGACTATCTTTATGCGGATGGTTCTCGACCCACATCCTGGGCATGTGGATATTAGAAAGACTGAAGGACACCTGTAACCCTTCAGATCCCAGAGTCTGTCCCGGTAACGTGCTGATCACTGCCTTACAGTCTGTCCTCTGAACGGGGAAACACATACTGTAATATATTAGATTTTTTTTAAGTATTTTAGGAAGACAATCCACCACAGTGAATTAATAACCTTGGTTTTGATGCGGTGTGAAGAGCTCAAGTTGATGATCTCATAAGGCATTTCAATGGACATAGACAGAGAAAACTCCCTGAAGAAAGAGAGAGGGAATAAATCAAAGAGTATTTAATTGAAAAGTTGAAAATTTAGATCAAACAGAAGAATGGAACAACCCTATTTAGAAACAACACATTGTCCAAACTAAACCAGGTGCTACTGTATATAAAACGTGATTTCATAAAGGTTAAATGTTAAGTGATGTGACAACATGTGGTTTACAACATGAAATAATCAGCTTTTATATTGTTATTCATAAGCAGGTGTATTTTTATTGAATCTTGAGTGAATTTCCCAGTGAATTCTCCAGCGTTTGAGATCCTCACCCCTCTGATTGAAGCCCCGTCACACCAATCTTTTCAACAGTGGCCTGAAATGCAACACAAGCAGAAGTCAAAACACTAACAATCAACCAGGATTTGAACTACAGTCACAAAAGAGCGTCGCACCTGAGTTGTCTGATTAAGGGCGGCACTCTGTTGCCATGGTGCCACGCTGCCAGACAGTGAGAAGACTATAGAGCCTGATCTGACCACCAGCTCAGTGATGAACGTCACCTTGATCAAAACTGTGGCTCCAGGAGGAAGATTCCCCACGCTGATAGTAAATACATCCTGCCTCACATAAACATGACCTTAAAGAAACCTTCTGATACATTATCACACACACACACAAGCTCCAGATCAGTTAAATTAGCTCACAGGTGCATCCTGGTCCATCAGGTAGGCTCCATGACCTTTCTCTATGGCTTGCTTGTACTCCTTGCGAGCCTGCTCTTTTTCCTTTACCTATCAGACAAAAAAGAAAACTGATGAAAAAGATGTTTAAAGAGCAGAGGCTGTATCTGACCAATTCTGAATGACTCGCACCTTTCCAATTATGTGTTTTCCATTGATAAAGGCTTCAAATCCACACACCGCTGCCGTCTCCTCCAGTGGAAAGACATACTTTGCTTCAATGGGAACAGCACTCTGGTTTGTATAGGTCTGGAAAATGATGACCTGGTGGAAGTGGATAGAAAATTAGGGTTGCGGTTTAAAATGATAATTCAGTGGTCTACGTGTTTGGATGTGGGATTTCAGGTCTTTTGATTTGGTTCTTATCTGTCTTTTATTTAGCTTGTCCGCCGCTGTAATATCATACCTGACACAGCAGGTCCATCAGCTTGCACTTCACATTGACAGCCTGTAGAGGAAGTTTCTGACCGCTGCTGTCCAGCAAACCCGCGTTCATCTCCTCAAGAGGATTCTTAGTGGACTCCAGACCGTCACTGTCATCACTGGACACTGAAGAAACACATTCACACAAAACCACTGATGAATTTAACAACACAAATAACAGCATTCAGCTTCACAGAGCATCAGATAGCCCAGAGGAATCTGTCACTCCACCATGTCAAAGTACACTGTTATCATAAAGAGTTGTCCATTTAGCACAATTATTTAAAGCTGCAGTCCGTAACTTTTTTGGGGTAAAAATGATCCGAAATCAATATTTGATAAAGTGTTCAAAACGATCGCCTTACTTTAGCCCGATTCACAATGGTTAGTTTATAATAATGTTTTCTAATTTGAGTGGTACGGGTTGGTTTTTGCAGGAAATTCGAGCTTGGCACTGCATCATGTCTGTAAACATAAAGAAGTTTTCCCGGCTAATAGGCTATCGCATGTGAGGATCCTGCAGGTGGCACATCGTTTATAGCCTTTTCTCACAGCGGCTAGAATAATTCAATGTATTATTTTGATGGCGGATTGTAATCCAGAAAGGATTATGTGCTTATGAAAAAACATTTGAATGAGATTAAATTATATTCCAGTTTTAAATGTGCTTCTGATTACAAATAGCCTGGGATTACACAAGATTTGTATTTTAAAGAAAACCAGTTGGAAGGGAGTATAGTTTGCTTTTTGAGTTAAAATAATTTCTTAATATGAAATTTGAATGGTATGACTATTAGATAGCCTGTAATCTACACGTTAATGCACAGTATACTCATAATCATACAATGCTGATTTTGTTAACATTAATAATTTGAGAATAAAGTATAACAATAATTATTTGCCTCGGCTTGATGTGATATATCTTTAGATTAAATCTCCATTGGTAGTGTTCTTGTGGCTCAGTTGTAGAGCGCAAAGGTTGTGGGTTCAATTCCCAGGGAACACATATACTGACAAAAAAACATGTATAACCGGAATGCACTGTAAGTCGCTTTGGATAAAAGCATCTGCTAAATGTTTAAATGTAAATGTAGCACGATTTATGGTAATGCTTTTTTCCTCAGTTGGGCAGAACAAACGTGGCAGACTTGTTACTTTCTTGTTCAGATGGCAATATAAGGTAAAAAATGATTATTTCTTATCCAAGACATAGGCTAGAATCTGGGATTGCGAAGTACAGTAAATATCCACACCGGTGCGGTGACTGACCTGTTGCCAACAATGCCTGTTGCCTTTATTGTAACAGAAACAGGCAGCGGTAGGAGAAGAAGTGGGGAATGGAGTCAGGAGAGGATTTTAGCTCAAATCAGGAGAGAATTTTAGGACTCAAACTTTGGTCACCAAGTTGGAGTGCTGCCCACAAGGTTATGGGCTCTGATATCATGCAATTCATTTGCTTAAAAAATGTAATCAATTTGACAGTCCTAGTTAAAACATATTCTTCCACATGTAAAAGCTGGTCTCTCTCAGCATGTCCAGTTCACTGATAGTTACTCACAGACGTCAGCCGTTGTGTCTGTAAGCTGTGTGAGCTGAGTGTTAATATGAGGCTGGAACTCTTTTAACTCATCTCCCTCCAGACTGTACCGCACCACATACTTCAGTCTGATCTGCTCTGTGTTATAGACCACAAACTCATCATCCTGTTTAAATAAAAACACACAAATGAAAGAGTCGCATCAGATCCCAAAAACACAAGCAGGATATTTAAGTACACAGTAAGAAAAGCACCTCAAATTCAGAGAGTCTGTTGGGAGTGCGTTGGACTCCATGAACACTGTGGTAGCCGTCAGGAGAACAAGTCAAAGTGGTGTCTTTCTTCAGCAGGTCCTTACACCGACCTAACGCCACTTCACACACCAACAGCAGCCGAGAGCCATCAGTCTCACTGGGCTTGGAGTATTTCACACTAGTCCTTGAACACAGAGAAGAAACATATTGACTGGCTAAAATCTCCAGTTGTCATCATGATAGTCGATTCACATTATTAATAAATCTGTTATATCAAGAGATGACTGAGCAATGCTGAATACAACTGACTTCAGAGAGTCACTGAAATAGATTCCTCCTCCAAGATTCCCGATATCTGTCCTCTCGATCCCATGCTGTTCGACTCCAACCCTTGGCAGCAGCAGACCTCTATAAACAATGTGTAAAAATGCATATTCAAGTAATAAGCTGATCAATCAAATTATTGACAATTAATCATACACATATCAACATTTTCTGAAAAAAAATGAAGACTGACTATTGCAGACATTACAAAAAGTAACTTTAAATCAATGTATAGTCAGATATTAGATTAGTATTAGTTCATAGTTCATTGTTTAGTCTAGTCTTGCCTTGCCTGTTTTCCTGTGTGAAAACCCTTGTCTGTGTATTTCGGATTGCCCTATCGTCTTGCTGTTTGGACTCCGTTTGCCCCTGTCTAGATTATTGTTTCTGTTTACGCTTCCCCTAGGTATACTCTTTGTCTTGCCTGTGTTATACCTGTTTGCCATTGTCTGAACCATTCCTACTTTATGACCACGTCTCTGAATAAAAGCCTTGCAAATGGATCCACACGTCTCACATCTCGTTCGCCCCATAACAGAATACACAAGGATCCAGCGGCTTTTCTAGTGGACACTGGCCAGGTATAGACATTGCAAGACTGTTATTAGCCCTTGAACAGGGCACACGATCGCTCGAGGACTATATTCAAGAGTATTTGAACATTGCTTATTATTCTGATCTGCCGGACTGTGTTTTGATAGACGTTTTCTGTGAGGGCGTTAATCAACCAATGAAATCTAAGCTCATTCACGAGGGACAGCATTCGTCTCAAAGTAGTTTTGTGGATTATGCTCTATTGACTGTTGGCTCTTTGTTTACTGTGGGTATCGCGGAGGAAGAACGCAACACTGCATCTATGCCTGTAATGGTGGCTCCTGAGTTTAGTCAACCACAAGCTCCGGGACATTCAAGTTTACTGATCGCCACTCCGGTGATTCAATTCGCTCGTGAAAAGACGGCTGCACCTGAGCGTGTTTGCTAAGTTGCGGCCACAACAACATCCCGTCACGTCATTGCTACCATTCATGAGCCAAGTCAAGCCACAGTTGATCTTCATGAGCCAAGTCAAGCCACAGTTGATCTTCGTGAGTCAAGTCAAGCCACAGTTGATCTTCGTGAGTCATGTCCAGTCACAGCTGATCTTCGTGTGTCATGTCAAGTCACAGTTGATAATCTTGAGTCACGTCACGTCTCATCTGATCATCCAGAGTCACGTCACGTCACAGCAGGTCATCCAGAGTCACGTCACGTCCTGTCTGTCACACCCAGACATTCAAGGTCAGTCCTTCGATATCCCAGTCTGGTATCCAGTGTGAGGGATGCACCGCTGGTGTCTACACACACAGCTGGTATCTCCAAACCCACTCACTCTAGCCCTCCTGTTCCTGAACTGATTTCCCTGTCTGAAGTGCTTCCCATGATGGGGATCGCTGTTTGGTGTTTTTGGGCTGCATACACCACCACAGAACTCTCAGAGGCGGCGGCGTCCACTACGATGTCTCCAGAGGTGGCGGCTGATGCTGCAGAACCTCAGGAGGTAGTGGTGCTCACTGCTGTGTTCCCCAAAGCAATGGTGGCTGCTGCAGTTTCTCTAGAGGTGGCAGTGCATGCTGCAGAACCTCCCGAAGCGGCGGTGCTTCCTTTAGCTCCTTGCGTGATGGTGGTGCCCAGCAATGCACTTTCAGTCTGTCATGTCACGGTTGAAGGAACCGTTGCTAAACTCTCCCTTTATACAGATGGTACTATTGTAGAACCTCCAGAGGTGGCGGCATCCGCTGCAGAACCTCTGGAGGTGTCAGTGGTACCCACTTAAGGCCCGTACACACCGGGACGAATTTCGCACGCGATATTCGCCGACGTTTAAAGCCTCGTGACAAAACAAAAGGCGCCAATGTGAGTGTGCACACCGATGCGAAAAACGGCACGCGTAAAAGCGTCATTTTTTTAAAAACGCCTCGGGTTCGTTTTTTTGGTTTGACGCACCGCGTCAAAAACTATCCAACCAATAAGATTGGCGCTTTTGCTCATGTGTCTGGAGCTGCTGAAATTACTGAAAAACACAACTTGGGGGCGCTCAAACACAAAACAGTCTTGCCGAGCACACATGCGTAACGATGAAGAAGATATACGTCAAGTAGCGTCTACACTGCCGGAGTCGGCGTCTTTTCCGGCGTCTTTCCTCATTCGACAGAACAATAATTTCTTCATCGCTGGAGCTGCTGGAGCTGGAGCTTCTGGTGCTTGAATGTTTTCTCCATGTTTTCTTTGTATGATTTTGACAAGCGCGTAAATACTTGCTCTCTTCTTCTGAGTGACAAGCGAGTGTCAGAAGCGTAAAGTTGCGCAGCGACTTTAAAGTTTGTCCTGTCACGGCTATGGAGGCCGTCTATGATCTCTCGTCCTGTCCAGTCACGGTTAAGGAGGCTGTCTATGATTTCTCTGTCTGTCCTGTCACGGCAATGGAGGCCTGCAAACTCTTGTCTTGCTCTGAACCGGCCATAAAGGCCAGTTGTGAACTATTGTCCTGTCCCAATCCAGCCGAGGAGGCTGCCTCTGAACTCTCAGCCTTATCTGTCACACCCAAGGATGCTGTCTGTGAACTTCCTGACAGTTTGGCTGGAACTACAAGGGCCGTTCAGGAACTCCCTACCTATCACTACCATGCAAACCTTAAATGAACTTTCGGTATGCCCTATTAACCCTATCATTGCCAAAGAGATCATTAGTGAACAGTCTGTCTGTCCTATTTCCCCACATGTCTCAGAGCTTGAACTGTCTGTCACATCCAGGGAACCCAGCTCTGAACACTTAAATCCCGAGATCAGAGACTATCGATGCACCCCATATGTCAGGAATCCGGTCTATGAACTTCCGTTCACTCACCACCAGAGGTCACCCACTCTCCATATTGACTCTCACACTACACATACTGTTACACTTACACTGAACTTCAGTTCCCAAAATCCATTTCACTCTGATTACATGCACAGTTGCAGCCAATCACACTCCCTACATAAGCCATGAACTTCTTCTCTCACTGCCGAGTATTGTTTAGCATTTATCACTCTTCTAGCGATAGCTACTTTATGGAGCAAGTTCCCGGTCTAGTTCATAGTTCCTAGTTTAGTCTAATCTTGCCTGCTTTCCTGTGTGAAGACCCTTGCCTGTGTATTTCGGATTGCCCTATCATCTTGCCGTTTGGACTCTGCCCCTGGCTGGACTATTGTTTGTGTTTACGGATTACCCCTCTTGTCTAGCCCTCTGGATATTGTTTGCTTATCGAAGACCCACGCTTGCCCTAGGAATACTTTTTGTTATACCTCTTTGCCATTGTCTGAACCGTGCCTGCTTTATGACCATTTCTCTAAGGAAAATCCTTGCTAATGGATCCACATGTCTCACATCTCATTCACCCCTTAACACTATTTTTGTATTCCTCATTTCCTTGATTATTACTATAAGATTGTCTTTGTCATAATTCACCACTCCATTTAAGTTAATATTTAAATAAATTATTTATGAATAACTCTCACCGTGAAAGTATTCCAACAAAACTGCTGGGACTAGTGGAGTGGAGGAGGGGTTTAATGTTGCCTAAATCCTCCATAAACAACTGAAGCTCCACCCCTCTGCTGACACGCAGTATCTGCTGAATCTGAACAGGCCTGTAGTGAATAGAAGATTAAGGTAATTATTTAAAGACATGTTCTGAAATGTGTTCATGTTTGAACTTCAGACCACAATCAGCACAATCATGTTTACCTGTCTTGAAGCAGTTGAGAGACAACATGAAACTCAGGGTTTTGTGGAGGAACAACCTCAATGCTGCACCTCAGAGCTCGATACTTTCCCAGAGACGAGGGTGAGGAGCTTCCCAGAGTGGCCTCGCTCACATTTACAATATCTCTGATCAGCTGGAGACCACAGAATAGTTAAAAGAATTAAATCTGCACTGTTGAATTAAACATTTTAATTCAAGAATCAACCAAAATCCTCAAATGTGAAGAAATTAAATTCGGTATTTGTTTGAATTTAATTTATTTAAACT
Organism: Oxygymnocypris stewartii; assembly: GCA_003573665.1. Lineage (NCBI taxonomy): Eukaryota > Metazoa > Chordata > Actinopteri > Cypriniformes > Cyprinidae > Oxygymnocypris > Oxygymnocypris stewartii. The sequence goes on from QVTF01012291.1 coordinate 457,374, forward strand.
AAATATTGTATTATATTTCCTAATTTGTAATGATGTATCTATATAACTGACCATCATTTTTAAGAAAAATGAGAATTACAAAAAAAACTCTGAAACTTCTTCAAAATATGAAGAAAATTGCTTAATTTTCATGAAAATAATATTATAACACCAACATTTTTATGGTCCTAAAGTAGTATAAAAAATTTAAAGTATATTTGTTGTATGTGATATACCTGACAAAGGTCCAGTTTCTGAGACACAAGCTTGTGTTTGGAAGGAGGGTCGGTCATTCTGAGGGGCAGAAGAGTTTTAACCTCCTCAAACAGGGCTTTGACTTCATCCTCTTTCTCAGTCTTCTGTGCCTGGAGTAACAATCCCTCCACCCTGCTCACCTGCAGCAGCACAGAGCCAATAAACACACCGTTAAACACAGCAGATTCCTGTCAGCTTCTTTACTGATGATCTACGCTCATTCTCACATCATTGAGGCTGATTCTGGAGATAGGGACTGTCAGGATGTTATTAAGGGAACCGAGAGCTTCAGTCCAAACCAGCTCCACAAAGACACCAACGTCCTGAGACAACGTGCTGCAGTTCAGCTTCTCCTCCAACAGCAGCTGCCAATGAAAAGAGTTAGTAATTACTTCACACCAATTAGACACGTTATACATAAACAGATCTGTGTTGTGTGTATCTAACCTGCTGCAGGCTGTAGGATGCCATGCGCTCAACCTCAGGGGGAAGTGTGTGTGTCTTCGTGAATCCCTCAGTCTCCATCTCCTTCATCAGCTGCAGATATGCTTCCACAGCATCTTCAGACGTCACGCAGAACACAAGCTTGTCCTGAACCACTGCGGTCTATAGAGAGAGAGAGTCCATCACAGTCACCACAAGACAAATTCAGCACCTCTGTCGCAATCAATTCCAGAGATAACAACATTCATGATGATCTAACCTCAGCTTCACGCAAGACTGAACACAACACACGATACTGCTGGCCTGCTCGGCCTTTGGCACTCTGCAGCTCCAGAACACACAAAGTCTTGGGTTTGACCTGAAACACAAAAACACTTGAAAACACTTTCAAGCAGTGCTGGACGCTACTAGAATCAGCTCAAGAAAGTATTAAAGGGGTTCTCCCTCTATGTCCACTAATAATGTTAATGCGATTGATTGATGCATGAACTCACTCACCCGCTCAAAAACCGAATACTTGGCAACTTGAAAATATGAAGGAAAATCAGGCAGGTCATGATCACCTTCTTTGTAAACTCTGCATTGAGTGAATGAAAAGACATAGTCAGGTAAACAAGCACATCTAAACAGGTAAAAACAAGTAGAACAATAAATAAACTGGTGAATAAACTCAAGAACTGACTTTGACAAAAAACAAGCGCGCACCTGAAACTGCCAGGACGGGGTCCACCCTTCTCAAGAACCTCAGCTTCAGTCTTTGGGAGTTCAGAGTGACCTTTGAACTTCTCTTTTCCTAGTATTTGTGTCGACACTTTTACCTCTTTATAGTGAAAAACAACATTACACCAACAGTGTCACAAAAATACATGGTTTAAAAGACCCTACAGGATTTCGCAGGACATTTTTCAGATTTTTGCGGCCTAAAATTACTGATTTTGCTGTGGCTTTTCTCAAAATTTGCTGTGATATTTGCTTCAATTGTTTTAGGTTTTGCAGTGAAAATATACCATGGACAACATTCTTCTAACATTGTTGTAACTTTTCTGACTTCGAGCACCATCGTAGGGCTCCAGACTAGAGGTCTATTGATTGATCGGCTGATTTTGGGTTATTTTTTAATTAATCTGTATCGGCCGATTGTGCTGCAAATTAGGCCGATTAATATGCATGCACGTCTGCAGTCTGCAAGCAACACGTGACGCTGCCTCGTGCGGCAAGCAGATTAACATCCCACTGGCACAACGGATAATCCTGCTGGTCCATGGACAATAATTTAAAATAATAATAATAAAAAAAACAATGTTGTGTGGTCTATAATACATACAAACACAGACAGTTTTACTCATTAAAAGATTTATTAGTGATTAAATAATTACTTTATATTTGTATTGGAGTCTTACACACATGCTATACAGTTAATCTGAGCAGTGCATTAATTTGAGTGATGACAGATATTATGGGATGGGCTTGATGGAGCGCAGGAGATGCAGATCTTTAAGAAACTGTAATTAATGCTGTCACGTAACAAAACAATTTAATGAATTGCTAAATCACAACACTGAAGTAAAAATGTAAAGCCTGTACAAATACTAGAAATAATAAATATAAATTTATAAAATTACATATAAATTAAAAACAGTGCACATTTAATTTATATATTTACATCTCATTTATCTATTTATATCTATATACATTTATGCAGTTTTGTAGTTTTCTTATAAAGGTCCAGAAATTTGTCAAATTTTGCGTCTTTTCTTAATGATATGATGTCATTACGTTGCTGTCTTGCTGCCAGCCAATCGCTGCATTGCTGATATTGGTCTCGAGTATCGATATATCTGCCCTTTTCGGGGGAACACTAGAACGCGTGGTAATCTTAAACAACTTAATTCAGATATTTTAATCAAACACGTAAATTCGTTTGAACCAAATTAGCCAGAGACCAGTTATCAGGCATCTTTCAAATCATCTCAGATGTATTGAGCGAGGTAAGAAGAACGGACCCCTGTTCTAACAAAGAAAGTTTGAGAACTGCTTAAATGATGTTCATGAATCTCCTACCTGGATGACTGAGGAAGGCAGAGGGATATGGCAGCTGTGGGGTCAAATTATGCTCCGTCAAAGGCAGGAGATGCCCTTGGTCCAGACAGCTCCACACATACTGCGTCCAGACCACTGGGATCTGCAGCTTCTGGATGCTGCGCTGCCGGTTACTGCTCAGATCATTCACACTGCTGGTGACTACAAAAGAGCACTGGAGGAGATAAACGTGGGTCAGATGATACACTGCAGCTCTTTAGTGACTCAGTAGGACCACTGAACACGTATTACTTACTTAAAGCATTATAAAGCATAAAGTGCTGTTACCATGTTATTGTTATAAGAACTAACATAAAATTAGCCTAGCATTAGAGTAGTTCATTGTAACAACAAAAAATGTGGACATAATTAGAAAAGGATAAATGGTTGTATAAAAATTGTCACACTTGTATTCTTAGCATAGGAAATTAATGGGAAATTAAAAAAAACACCAAAATACAGTCTACAAATCAGTCATCGTGCAGAAAACAAAATAAAGCGCATGATCAGATATAATCGTACCAACAAAATCTATAATCATTGCATCCCTGAATGTTTGCAGGAGTGGGCGGGGAGGGATGCAATGATTATATATTTTGTTGGTACGATTATAGTCTGAGGAATAATCACGGTTTCACGATTATTATGCATTTATTCATTTCACAACATAAAATCACATAATCACTCTTTAGATATTAAAGTGTTATGTATTGCTGCCTTTTGAAACAGAAATAACACAGTAACCAATAATACAGCAAAAAATAATAATATTAAAGAAAAGGTTAAAAAAGGTGACATCTGCTCAGTAAACATCAGTCAGTATTTCTCTTTTGAAAATAACAAATGGAAATAGATCACAAATGTATTTGGTGTTTTCATTTTGTATATTCTTTCTATATTTCTTTTGGGCCTGAGGTACAGAACTTGGAAAGATGGTGAAAAAAATAGACTTATGAATAATACTTTAACAGGAATGATAAATCACAATGTTAATTAAGTATTATTAATATGAGACTAATGGCGCTTTTCTACTGCATGGTACGGCACGGTACGGTTCAGTACGGTTCACTTTTGGGGGGTTTTCCACTGGGTAATGTACCTGGTACCTAGTACTTTTTTAGTACCACCTCGGCCGGGGTTCCAAGCGATCCGTACCGTTACCAAAACGTGACATGTAAACTCTACTGATCACTGATTGGCCGGAGAAAATCGTCATTTTCGCCACACTGAACTTCCGACACGAGACCCAACATATACCCATAGGGGTGATGTTGTTCGCCCTCGGGTAGGGGTATCACGATTTGCGATTTCATCAAGATTCTTTGTCATGTTGGTTTTTCTATTTTGCAAGTTGTTTGAGCATTACAGCCAAACTAATTTCCCTTTTATAAAGACAAAGCCTTTAAAGGTAACAAAAATAAAAAAGGATGGCAGATATTTAGGCCAAAGTGGGTGAAGATAAAAATCTTTGAATCTTTGTCATTATTTTATTTTATGAATGAATGAATGGGGCATTTATATAGTGCTTTATTGTGTATTGTTGTACACCCAAAGCACTTTATAATCATGTGGGGGGGGGGGGGTCTCTCCTCATCCACCACCAGTGTGCAGCATCCACTTGGATGATACGATGGCTGCCACAGGACAACAGCACCAGTGCGCTCACCACACACCAGCTACAGGTGGAGAGGAGAGAGTCATAGAGACAATCAAGTGTATGCTCTCACCACACACCAGCTGCAGGTGGAGAGGAGAGAGAGTCATAGAGCCAATCAAGTGTACGCGCTCACCACACACCAGCTACAGGTGGAGAGGAGAGAGAGTCATAGAGCCAATCAAGTGTATGCGCTCACCACACACCAGCTACAGGTGGAGAGGAGAGAGAGTCATAGAGACAATCAAGTGTATGCGCTCACCACACACCAGCTACAGGTGGAGAGGAGAGAGAGTCATAGAGACAATCAAGTGTACGCGCTCACCACACACCAGCTACAGGTGGAGAGGAGAGAGAGTCATAGAGACAATCAAGTGTACGCGCTCACCACACACCAGCTACAGGTGGAGAGGAGAGAGAGTCATAGAGACAATCAAGTGTACGCGCTCACCACACACCAGCTACAGGTGGAGAGGAGAGAGAGTCATAGAGCCAATCAAGTGTATGCGCTCACCACACACCAGCTGCAGGTGGAGAGGAGAGAGAGTCATAGAGACAATCAAGTGTATGCTCTCACCACACACCAGCTACAGGTGGAGAGGAGAGAGAGTCATAGAGCCAATCAAGTGTATGCGCTCACCACACACCAGCTACAGGTGGAGAGGAGAGAGAGTCATAGAGACAATCAAGTGTATGCGCTCACCACACACCAGCTACAGGTGGAGAGGAGAGAGAGTCATAGAGACAATCAAGTGTACGCGCTCACCACACACCAGCTACAGGTGGAGAGGAGAGAGAGTCATAGAGCCAATCAAGTGTACGCGCTCACCACACACCAGCTACAGGTGGAGAGGAGAGAGAGTCATAGAGACAATCAAGTGTACGCTCTCACCACACACCAGCTACAGGTGGAGAGGAGAGAGAGTCATAGAGACAATCAAGTGTACTGCTCTCACCACACACCAGCTACAGGTGGAGAGGAGAGAGAGTCATAGAGACAATCAAGTGTACGCTCTCACCACACACCAGCTACAGGTGGAGAGGAGAGAGAGTCATAGAGACAATCAAGTGTACGCTCTCACCACACACCAGCTACAGGTGGAGAGGAGAGAGAGTCATAGAGACAATCAAGTGTATGCTCTCACCACACACCAGCTACAGGTGGAGAGGAGAGAGAGTCATAGAGACAATCAAGTGTATGCTCTCACCACACACCAGCTACAGGTGGAGAGGAGAGAGAGTCATAGAGACAATCAAGTGTATGCGCTCACCACACACCAGCTACAGGTGGAGAGGAGAGAGAGTCATAGAGACAATCAAGTGTATGCGCTCACCACACACCAGCTACAGGTGGAGAGGAGAGAGAGTCATAGAACCAATCAAGTGTATGCTCTCACCACACACCAGCTACAGGTGGAGAGGAGAGAGAGTCATAGAGACAATCAAGTGTATGCGCTCACCACACACCAGCTACAGGTGGAGAGGAGAGAGTCATAGAGCCAATCAAGTGTATGCTCTCACCACACACCAGCTACAGGTGGAGAGGAGAGAGAGTCATAGAGCCAATCAAGTGTATGCGCTCACCACACACCAGCTACAGGTGGAGAGGAGAGAGAGTCATAGAGTCAATCAAGTGTATGCTCTCACCACACACCAGCTGCAGGTGGAGAGGAGAGAGTCATAGAGCCAATCAAGTGTATGCGCTCACCACACACCAGCTACAGGTGAAGAGGAGAGAGAGACATAGAGCCAATCAAGTGTATGCTCTCACCACACACCAGCTACAGGCGGAGAGGAGAGAGAATCATAGAGACAATCAAGTGTATGCGCTCACCACACACCAGCTACAGGTGGAGAGGAGAGAGAATCATAGAGACAATCAAGTGTATGCGCTCACCACACACCAGCTACAGGCGGAGAGGAGAGAGAATCATAGAGACAATCAAGTGTATGCGCTCACCACACACCAGCTACAGGTGGAGAGGAGAGAGAATCATAGAGACAATCAAGTGTATGCGCTCACCACACACCAGCTACAGGCGGAGAGGAGAGAGAGTCATAGAGTCAATCAAGTGTATACTCTCACCACACACCAGCTACAGGTGGAGAGGAGAGAGTCATAGAGACAATCAAGCGGATGGGGATTATTAGGTGTTATTATTAGGGCTCGATGTGTTCTAACAAAAACACATTTTGTTAGGTTCAAAAAGAAGACCTGTCTGGGAAAAAGAGGAGGAAAAAAGGGGTTATGGCTCAACCTCACATGCCATTTTTGCCCTTACACTCTGAAGTGCCCTTTTTTTTTTGGTGGTGCTGGTGTTTTTTTATTTTTTATTAATGCGATTGGTCACCCTTTACGTATGTCTGTCTGTTTTACACATATTTTAGCCAATGGCAGGTATTAAAACGAGCCAGTGACTAAATCTTGTTGGATCTGCTCAAACTGTCAGTAAACTCTCATAACTCCAGCCGCTCTATCTGGATTGAATGAATTGAAGTCCCACAGCAGCTGAACGAAGTCTTGCCTGGGTAAATCAAGACCACTGCCAAGTCAGCAGTGTTTCCTATTATTGTAGTTTCAAAGAACAAGAGATACCTGGAATTTATACTGAAGGGATGGTCATTTAATTAAACTCAGATGTAAATATTCTAATAGTTTGATGAAAGCTGAATTAATCAAAATTAAAACAAACAAACAAAAAACTTTGAAATGTTTAAGTTTGCATGTCATGAATCTAGATTAATGAAATGTAAATGAAATGTATGAAAGTTGCACTTAAAAAAAAATAAACATTTTCATGATATCCTATTTTTTTTAGATGCACCTGTGTATATATATATATGTGTGTGTGTGTGTGTGTGTGTGTGTGAGTGTGTGTGTGTGTGTGTGTGTGTGTGTGGTAATTATACCATGGTATTACACAGTTTTCTTCATTTCTTTGCTAAATATGGCACTAATCTGCCTCTAGTCATTGGATTATATATGTGCTGCATTATGTTTAACTACTTTAAGTTAACAGTATTAGAGGGTTCAACAAACAAATGTCTGTAAATTGTGTAAATGTCATTTGAAACCCAACTCTTTATCAACGTATAAACAAACTCTCAGTGTATCTGCTCTTAGTTTTGATCAAACAAAAAAGAACGATAGTGGGTAAGAGTACAAACAAGAACAGGAACCTCTTTGTTGATGACATATGAGATGTTTCCTCCGTTCTCCTGTAGAGCTAATCTCAGTTTATTCTTCTCTTTAAAAGGCAGATTCTTCACATCTAACACCACAGTACAGTTTTCAAACACTTTCATGATGCCTAAAGATGGAGAGAAAGGCGAAAGAACAAAGAAAAACTGCGATGAAACCTATAGTACATTATAAATAAATTACATGAACACTATAAAAATAATAATAGCGTCTACGTGTTACTTATTGGCGTATCAAAACACAAACTCGAGTAAACACATCGACTATTCATTAAATAAATCAAACTTTGTGCACAGTACTTATATTTCCACATGCATAAAACAAGTTAAAATGATGAAGATTATCAAAATTATTACAATCTTTCTCTTGATAGAAAGTATGATCGAAATCATATTGTCATGTCATTAGCAGACAGAAGAGCGTCTTACCGCGGACAAAGTCAGAGTCGAGTGACACGTTTAGGTTTCAAGAAAATACTATTAAAGAAGACGAAAATAACCTGCAGTGTAAAGTTTAGTAAATGCTTCCTGACTCTTGCATTCAGTCAGACCTGTTTTTTACAGTATACGGTAAAGACACGCCTCTTATAGAGTGGGGAACTGTGACGTCATACCCCGGAAGAGTAATTCGCAGCAGGCTCCTTCGAGATTTTCCTATGCGGTTTTATAATGGGAAATGAGGAGAGAAACAAAAGTCCACAGTGGTCCTGTTTAATAATTAACTATTGATTAATTTAGGTGACCAGACAAAGTCTGATATCGTTTTCATATTGTGAAAGGTGAATAAAAAAAACAAAACAATCCTTAGCACTGCATTTGATGGGGCTCACAGATATTTTGATATCACCGACTGTGACATTTTTCTGACTGATAAAACAGGCGGAAAATGTACAACCCAGCCCAGAAGGTTTTTTGAAACTATTTTAAACGGTTTCCATCCCTATTACAAAACCGCGAATGTCGTCAATAAAATGAAACACAGTAGTCTCGTTACAATATATGATATTATAACTTATCTGCAACATCACTGAAAAAAATCCAAAGAAAACAACTAACGCTGCATAACTGTCTTTTTATACATCAATATAATCACAATACAATTAAATACAACATACAGATAAAAAATACTACAATTGCAAGTAATTAGTAAGTAATTGTGTTGTGCACATACATCTTCTGATGTCACTGGACACATCATCAGAGATGTTCCTGGAATCATCAGGTGTTTCGGGTGTTTCAACATCATAGTACACCATAGTACACAAAATACACAAAAATTATCATTCATTATTATATTTTTGTAATCAACAGGGATATTGCAAACAGGATAATGCCTGGAAAATGGACTGAAAATACTTACAGGTCAATTCCATGAAGTCTCGAAGTGTTACTTTTTGAAATATTAAATTCACTCATCTTTCTTTTGTTTTATTAAAGGCGTTTCCAGGCCAACCTTATGGCAATGACTGTGGTGTCTTAATGTTAATGGTAAGATTGTTTGTTGTTGTTGTTTATCCTCTGGCTGTTTTTAATCCTTTTTGCCACAATGATTTTTCCTGTATAGTCTGCATTTTACATGGTGATGGATTCCTCATTTGACTACACAATTGTGAGTACTTCTTTACAATAATGTAGAGTCAGTGTGATTTAAATATTCCAAGAGGTATTAACTTGCATGTTATGAACAGCTGTATTAATTAATACAATTAAACAAATTATGGAACAATGTGTTATATTGTCACTTTTTACAGGCACTGAAATATTTTTGCACACTTCACTGAGTCTAAAGCCTTACTAAGTGGTGATTGGCAAACTGTTTTTAGATTAAGGAAAAGGACGCTAGAGGACAGGATTTCAGGTAAAAGCATTCACAGCAGGAATCATCATCACAGGTATATAGCCTCTACTGTGTAGTGGGTCAGACAGAATGGAAATTCTCTTTAAATATGTGGTTTTAAATATGTGCCTTCAGTGTGTAGCTGAGCATCTCTCAGCGACCATTTTGTCTTCCCTGCGCCATTTCAGACTAGCCATCTCGCTCCACTTGAAAACATTTCAGAGGCTGCTGGGTCTCATGCATCGGCGTCCATGGAATGCCATTTGGGCTTACTACACATGCACCCACTACAGTTATGGCTGAAATCTCGAGTCCCTTGGACAGCGTGGACCTCAGGCCGTCTGAGCATCGCAGTCTCCCACGGCTGCATCGAAGCTCTGAGGCCGTGGCGCAACCCAGCTCTCTTCAGCCGGGGAGTTCCCCTGGGTGCTCATGGTGACGACGGACGCATCGACTCGTGGCTGGGGAGCAGTGTGCAAGGGCATGCCAACTTCGGGGCTGTGGTCAGAACCACAGAGCCGGTGGCACATAAACCGCTTGAAGTTGGAAGAAGTTCTTAGCTCTAAAGGATTTTCAGCCGCAGCTGGAACAGTGGCATGTACTGATTCGCACCGACAACATGTCTGTGGTTTCTTACATAAATCACCAAGGAGGTTGTACACTCCAGGGCTCTGTACGAACAGGCAGCGGATCTCCTGCTATGGGCGGACCGTCTTTTTCTCTCCATCAGAGCAGCGCACATCACCGGTCTCCTGAACCGTGGGGCGGACATGCTTTCCAGGAAAGGGGTTCCCCAAGGAGAGTGGACATTGCATCCCGAGTCGGTTTGGATGATTTGGACTCGAGCGGAGGTGGATCTGTACGCCACAAGCAAGAATGCGCACTGCCCACTGTTCTTTTCCCTATCCCACTCCCCGCTGGAAGGGGACGCTCTGACATCGCACTGGCCAGCAGCCAGGCTGTATGCGTTTCCTCCGATCAAGATACTGCCACTGATTTTATACAAGATCAGGGAGGAGGGAGCTTTGGTGACACTCATTGCCCCGAACTGCCCGAACCAGCCTCGGTTCCCGGACCTGACAGAGGTGCTGGTGGCAACGCCATGGCCGATCCCCATCAGGAGGGACCTGCTATCTCAGGCGAGCGGCTCGGTATGGCACCTGAACCAGGAGTTGTGGAGCCTTCATGTATGGCTGCTTCGGAGATATCAGAGGAACTGAGCACCCTGCATTCTCGTGTGCTCAACACAGCTCCTCTCAGAGGCACGGGCTCTCGCTACGAGACGTTTGTATGCTCTGAAATGGAGAGTATTTGTGAAATGGTGCAGTGATGTTCATATCGACCCGGCTACTTGCTCTGTGTCGGATGTTCTGCGTTTTCTGCAGCACAGACTGGATAGTGGATCTTTACCATCAACACTGAAAGTCTATATGGCAGCTATTGCCTCATTTCGTACCCCGCCAGGCAAGCAATCGATCGGTAGGCACGTGCTGGTAGTGTGTTTTATCTAGGGAGCGAGGAGATTGCATCCTCCGCGTCCACCTTCAGTCCCACCATGGGACCTAGAGGTTGAGCCTTTTAGAGGACCATTTGAGCCTTTAGCATCCGTTGATTTGAAGAAGCTATCTATCAAAAATGCACTTCTGCTTGCCCTCGCTTTGGCTAAGCATATGTGTGTAGATTTACGCACGTTTTCTGTGGACAGTAACTGTATTCGCTTCAGACCCGGTGACTGTAGTGTCACTCTCCGGCCGAGACCTACCCACTTCAGAACGCAGACTGTTTCTTTGTCTGCCCTGTCTTCTGTGTCATCGACCTCGTTGGATGCTGACGCTCAGACTTCGGTGTGCCCCAGTAGATTGTAGATGCTATCACGGCTGCTTATACGAGCCGAGGTTTGGAATGCCCTTTGCACATTAGAGCCCACTCAACAAGGGCTATCGCCGCCTCCTCCTGGGCATGGTCGAGAGGTATGTCTATTCGGGATATATGCGTTGCAGCCGGCTGGTCTTCTCCGAATACCTTCGCCAGGTTGGATGTTCAGTCCTTAGCCTCCCAAGTGCTGTTGGTGAGTGACCGATGCATGTTTTGTTACCTCTAATCATGTGTGTTGTTGCCTCGCACAGTATTACTCTGCGTAGCCCTCTTGCTAATGTGGTTGTTTCTGCCCTGTACTCAGTGCAGCTTCCTGTTATTCGGGTCTGATTCATGAGACATCGCCAGTGGTCGCTGTGCTCGCTGCTCTCCAGCCAAACGGCATTCAGTATCCGCTTCTGACGTAATATCGCGGGCATCATATTTATACTGCCTCTCGAGCTCCTCAGTATTTGCATGCTTTGCGACACTTGGCAAGTCATTTGGACTGACGTTAGTCAACAGGACTTCAGGAAAATTTGAAGGGAAGGAGTTCCCATAACGGAGAATTCTCTGTGATGTCTTATTCCCGCTCTCAGGGAACCGAGGTTACGACAGTAGCGTTTTCCTCCCTTTAGAAAACTGTAAAGTAGAAAGCACTAATGGATTACGACAGTGATATTATCTGTTTTTCTGCACATATTATAACTTATTAGTAAATTTGAACAGAATATGGTCTTTTATCATCACTATCTCTTGCATTTGTTCTAACGAGAGGAAAATGGTTAACTTAAATAAACGCGTTGCGTTCACATTTCATTGAGTGAAAGGCAGTGGCTTTAATCAGTGACATTAGATTTACAATTCGGCGTCTTCTCCGCGACCTGCTTCCTTTGGTCTTTTAACACCGAAAAAAAAGGCGAAAAGACAACTGGATAATGCAGTATTTCTCTCAGTACAATGGTGACATTTTTCACAATTACGACAAAAAAATTAAATGCTACCCTAAAGTCAATAGCGGAAAGGCAGCTCTATCCTGCAAGTATGGCAGATAAAGCAGTTTCCCAGAACTCAACGCGGCGTTACGTCACATTCTTATTCTCTATAGGAACGTCGACGACACAAGTTCTTGTGTTAATTATTTTAATTTACTCAGACTTACACTGATCTTATCAAACATTATTAAAAACTAAATGGTGTATTCATCTTTTTGTTGCAATGAACAAGTTTTGAAAAGCTTCGTGTAATAGACTATTTTACAATATTATTAATGCTTTATTTTTCCATCAAGGTCCCATTGAGATTAAAAGAAATCTCTTCTTCCAGGGAGTCCTGGCCTACTGTACAGCATATCTGCTACACGAGTTGTGACGTCGTAAGTGTAACTGAAACATGGCATTTGAGTGGAATGAAATGATTTTGCAAATTCATTTTAATTTGACATGCTATATTTCGATAATTTTTTGCATGTTATAGTATATGTAATCATGGTTTGCTTTATGAAAATGTATGTTTAATCACAATAAAACAATTTTTGTAAATACATAAATTATTTGTGTTAGATTAATTACTACATTTAAAAATGTAACATACTAATATTATTGGATACAACTAAATACTAATTTAATGTTTATAAAAATATGAACTATTTCCCTAATTAATGAATTCACGTCTTTTTTTGTGAATTATTATTATTAATTTAATTACATTTTAAGAAACTTATATACTAATTGTTTTATTTTATGTTCAGATATATATATATATATATATATGTGAACATTTATACTAATTAATTATCATGTATTTTCCAGTTGTGGTGTGATTACATTTAATTCTAAGTAAATTATTATTGTTAATAAATTAAATTATAATGTCTATTATATATTTCTAGTTTTCCTTGATTGTATAACCCCGCATTTAAGTTGATATATACAGTTTATAAGCTTCATTTGACACAAATAAATACATCACAACACATATCTATCAAAACGATTTTTTTTTTACTTTGGTTTACAGTCAACATACAGGAGCAGAATGTCCTTTAACAACAGAATAATTATAACAACAACAAGAATTTAAATGACAATATCAATAAAATAGTCAATTCAAATATATTCACACTGGATAACACACTGATAAATACTAGTAAGAAATAGTTTCATATGGAATGCTGTTGGTCTGACTTCCAGTTGTGTGATTGTCATGTTACTGACACATGTTGGTTGTATCATTACACAATACAGTGTGCGCCATCAGTGAAAAACACACACGGTCTAGTTAAAGTGTTACAAGGGGCTAGGCCACATATTTTTGAGAGAAAAAAAGTCATGGAAGTAATTTCTAAACCTTTGATACAGTGAATGAAATCTAAATTACAGTGCAGAACACAGTAGCTAATGAGGGAGAAATAAAGTGAAGTTACTCTACAATGGAACGAGTATGACGTGGGCTCGATTGTAACAAATATACATTTTTTTAAGGCAAAATTAACCGTAAAATGACAGAGAACCATCTAATATAATGGGCAAACGGTTTAAGCCAATACAATGTTATGAATCATACCTGTAAATCTAAGCAAGCTATGCACTGAAGTTGCTAATGACATTTAGAAACCTGCCTATGTCTATTTTATAAATGTTTCTATCTTTAAATTCAACACATATGTTTTTACACCACGAGGTGTGTATTTGATGTGTAATGCGAGAGCTTAAATCTATTTCACCCAAATGACCTCAAGATAGCGTACTGTTTTAAAGATAACTCAACACTGATTGCGTACATTGCAAAGTGCCTTTGAAATCTGTATTAAAACTACAGCTTTACTGTAATAAGCATTTAATCCGGAGAGGATGTATATGTAACACGTATCCGATGAAATACAGCACAAAGGCACTCATCGAAACAATTAGCATACCTGACATCTATATTGAATGTTTTATAGCAACCGACGGCCACGAAAAAGAAATAAAACAAGGCATTATGCTTTACAATAAATTTCCCGAAAGGCTCCTAATTCTCTACGTGACCTGAGCCGATGTGAACAACCCTGCAGATGAAGAGTTTTGCATCGCCCAATTTACAAACGTCATGTGGGGTCCAAACGAAACCCGAAAACACTCGATGACTGTAAGACGACTAAAACATCCCTGACGTACTTCATTGCTTAAAACTACCGGAACATTTCAGACCAATAGAAGGTTTGCGATGTCCGTAATCAACGTGAGAATCACTGGGAAGGGCTTTTTAGTAATTGCAGAATCTATGAAGGAGCACAAAGGAAAGGCACAAAGATTACTACACAATACTGGGAACGCAGAACATCATACGATCTTCTACTAAATGGTTTCTCTTAATCACAGATATCACTTTTCAAGCACTGATTAAAGTCAACATGAAATGTCATTTGCAAAGCATTTACTCCTGTAATGGTACATATTTCACAGCCAAATGCTGTAGTAAGTGGGCGTTGTAAACAATAATGTTCAGCAGTTTGGGGAGGGTAAGATTTTGTAATGTTTTAAAAGAAGTCTGCATTTATTTGATCAAAAATGCAATAAAAAGTACGGAGGCCCTAAAGCAGACGGGATGAAAACTTGCATTTCAATGTTTTTGTATACTCTCGCAAAATTTCTGCAAATGTTTTGCAAGAGATTTTTCGAGGAATGCAATACTTGATTTACGAAAGATTTCACATTTAATGAGGGACGGCAAATTTTATGTGACCTCGCTAATGTTTTACGAGATTGCATATTTTTTGCAAGAAAAAAAAATTAATGTATAAGATATCGCTAATATTTTCCAAAAGGTGGCAAATGTTTGCAAGAAATTGCTAATATTTTGTGAGAGATTGCACAAATGTTGTGCAACATTGCAAATGTCTTACGAGCGTTCACAATTGTTTTGTGAGAGATTTCACATTTATTGAGGGATGGCAAATGTGTTACCTCGGAAATGTTTTACGAGATTACTAATTGTTTTGCAAGAAATCACCATTTTCTTCTTTTTTTTTTTTACAAGAGATTGTAAATATTTTCAGCGATGACAAATGTTGTGAGATATTTTGCGAGAGCAGGAAATTATTGTGCAATATCGCAACTGTTTTACAAGAACGCACATTTTTGCGAGAAATCGCAAATATTTTGAGAGAGATTGCACATTTTACAAAAGACAGCAAATGTTGTATGACCTCGCGAATGTTTTACGATATGCACATTTTTGTGAGAAATCGCCTTTTTTTTACGAGAACTTACTAAAATAAGTGTTTTCTGCAACAAGATAAGATCAGGAACACATGTTTAGAAAGGAAACAGGAGGAATCTTGATTTCATGTTGACTTTAACTTTCTATAATGATGTTCCACTTTTACTATTACATTTCAGTTACTAAATATTTGCATTTGTACTGGACGTACATCTTAAATGAACCAAAATAAGGGTCTTTCAATAAATGCATAATTTACTGTAAGTGTACAGTAAAATAGACATTTCAATTTGGGAAGGTAGCAAAACAATAATGTTCATTGCTCGAAGTTTAAAGTTTAGATGTTGTACCCGTTTGCAAAAGGTTATAGTGGTATAGGGCTGAATTTTGGTCACAATCCAGACATGAGTTTCTGGGTGGGATGAATGCTAAAGCTGAGTAACTGGTGTTGGCAAAAACCCGTTGTTTGAAATCGGTCAGTCGGTGCATCAAGGCTCTACATTCGGTTCAAGACACGCCCTGTTTTGATTTGGTTAAAGTATGAGGTGAGCATGACATCCAGAAAGTAGAAGATTCCAGACACATTTTGGCATAAAGAAAAATCCACTGGGTTCATGCTTGATTATCATGAGGTAATCTGGCTTTGGTGACGTACACCACATGGCAAATGATTTGGTTACAAACACCGAACTGCGTCACAATACTAATACCACCATTATAAAGCTGAACACATTTTTTTCTTCTTTTTTTGGTATGAAAATAAAAGGAGCTGGAAGGCTATTGCAAGTCTAACTAATAAGATGCCTGGATAGTAAGCCGCATCATAGCGGAGTTGAGGTCCACATGTAGAGGAGCACAGCACAAGCACAGAAATGATGAGCATTTTGTTTTGACAGTTTGTCCTGTTATCTGTCTGGTTCAGTTTGTCTCTCAGAGGCAGGTTCGTATCTACATCAGCTGGTCCTTTCCAACGCTTCCTGAAGTGACCAGCGCCAATATAGCGATTTGCTCTGAGGCATTTAGTGCTACCAAACCCGTGGATCTCAAGATATTCTGAGTTTATGAAAAAAAACTTGATTGGAGGTCGAAAAGTCTCTTCCTCACTTGTGTCGTCTTTGAACGTGTTGTGTGTATGTGTGATACCAGAGTGTAATAGAGCACAACCGCATGGCTCTAAAAGTAAAAATACCATTCATTTTCTCCACAGAGATTCGAGTCAGTCTCACTACCCAATATTTGAACAAATATTGTGCAATAAACTTCAAATATATAGTATACAAACTCATTGAAATTCAAAATGCATATGTTTTGTAATGTGCATCTTGTAGCTCAGAACTCTCATGGAGTGAGTGAATGGAAAAATACTTCTGGAACCAAGGCCACTGCAAAAGCCGCAGTTTATTCTTGCCTTTTGTTTTATGTTCAGACACTGACCCATAAATTCAATTCTTGCAAGGACAGATTTGAAGCTTTTTCTACCAGTATTGCAAAACTATTAGGCTCTAAAATTCTTAGTATAACTGCATGATGTGCAAAGCTAGAAAGGCATATGAACAATAAAGCTATTTCCCTGAACTTAATCTGCACTCAACCCTGTGTAAACTTGCATTCATTAGTAGACCTAGCGCTAAGGTATGTACATCTAATTTGAACGGATGAGTCTCACAAATCCCATCAAGAACATATGAAGGCCATTTTTCACCATAAAAACCATAAGAAATAGAAAATTATATTCTAAAGAAAAATGCAAGATTTTTATAAAATAATTATCATGATATATTATATATCTGACATTATTATTATATAAATATATATATACACATAATTATCCTTTTAATTATTTAATGAGAATACTACCCGACTGTTCAAAAAAATACTATGATTAATACACAAATATTATTATATTTGCATAACTATAATTGTAATTATATTTGTTGGACCTCCGTTAATTTATGCTGAATTTAATAAAAACCGATCACTGTTTTAAATTTAAAAAAAATATACAGTAATCTGATAAGAATCACCATTGCATAAACAATCAACCTCAAAACAATTGGAAACATTTCAGTTCTTTTGGCAGGAATGATTCAGAATTTGGCAGGAAAATCTGCTTAATTAAAAAAAATGTAAAGTCATAATTAGGGCTGCAAAGGGGCAGAAAATGTCCAGTAAATTTCCAGAAACTCAAGAACTTTTGAAAAGTGTTTGTGAATTTCTTCAATTTTTCCAAGTTTCCAGAAATGTTCCGCCTCTTTGCAAACCTAGTCATAATGCAAAAAAAAGTCAAAATCTTCATTGTAATTAAGCACATTTTTTATATATATAATAGAGCGAAATATAACCTCGACATGTTCTTGTGAGATTAACCCGAAAAGAAATGCAACATTTCACTATAGAACAAGAAAATACACCGAATCTTTCCAAAACATGAATTTTAGAATAGTGTTTTCATTGATATTCTAATGACTAATAAAATTGCGAAGCACACTGTAGCACGTAATGCTCTTCGCACGCTTACTGTAGTGTGACCAGTATCTGTGTGGTGAGTGTTTACGGTGTATTGCTCGCGCTCAGTTCGCCGGTCCAGGGTCTGCCAGTGGCATAGTGTGCAGCACCTCGTCAAGCAGCTGCAGCGCCCGGTGCAAATGCACCTCCACCCAGCAGGGGGTGTGCTTGATGCTCTGCCGGGGGTAGTCAGGACCCCAGCCCTTCACGAAGCTCAGGCGCAGGATGCACAGCCTCCGGAGATCATCCACACCAATCCCTGCTGCTGCCGAGAGGCCTGGAAACAAACATTCCCAAAGTCAGGCTACAGAAATGATAAAAAAAAAAAATATTACGTTTATGTGATAAAACTCGACCAAAACAGATTTATATCCAGTGTTGACTTATATTCTGATGTAAAGTTTCAGATGTAACTGTCAGTTAAAGGGTCAGAGAGATCTCGGAATGCATCAAAAATATCTTAATTTGTGTTCTGAAGATGAACGAA
This sequence comes from Oxygymnocypris stewartii, assembly GCA_003573665.1. Taxonomy (NCBI): domain Eukaryota; kingdom Metazoa; phylum Chordata; class Actinopteri; order Cypriniformes; family Cyprinidae; genus Oxygymnocypris; species Oxygymnocypris stewartii. The sequence continues at coordinate 475,869 of QVTF01012291.1, forward strand.
GCTCCTACAGGTTTGGAGCGACATGAGGGTGAGTAATTAATGACAGAATTTTCATTTTTGGGTGAACTATCACTTTAACTGGTGCATGTCTTTTTATTGCATGTTTCCCATATCAAATATTTTAGTAATCATTGTAAATTAAATATAAATTAAAAGATTCAAAACACAAAAAAATTCATCCTGTGAAAACCGTTTTGCATTACCATGTAAATGGTTCTTTAAAAAGGCAGGGTGTGTAATTTATCAAAAACGTTGTAGAAAACCGACTCGGGGCCAAGTAGCAAAAGCAGCTCGTAGCCAATCAGCAGTAAGGGGCGTGCCTGCTCATGATGTGGAGGAGAGAGCGTTCAGTGAACAGCCGAGCCGAGTGACAGAAAGATAGAGATGGCGGATAAAAAACAAGAGGAAAATGTCTGCGGAACGATAAGGCAAGAGGGACCCGTGTAAATATCGGATCAGCTCTCCAGCGCTGGAGAGAACTCGAGGAGCGGAAGGCCTGAGATAGGACGCCGAGGTTGCTGTTTCTTCTCGATAGGTGAGCATGTAGTTGTTTAAAACTCAAATCTGCGGTTTATTTATAAAAATAACGCCTATTTGAAAATGTGCGTCGCTGATTTCAGAAACGTGAGGCTTAGCTCCACGCGATCACTGGGCACTCAATGCTCATGTATCCCGAAGAGAGGAGCATAACCTCGGCTAGTCCTTCTGACATTTGCCGCTGGCTCTGATGTCTCTGTAGTTATGTTCTGTAAACATAAGATATAATTCGTTTTGGGTAAATCTAACAGGTAATCTTTGGTCTTTATTCTATTGATATGTTAAAATGAAAATGAAAACAGGCAATGTTTGATATAATATTTTGTTTCATTGTTATGTATGTATGTTCCCTGAACTACATTTCTGCAGCTATTAATATGAAAACGAAAAGAGGCAGTGGTGTTTGATATTTTTCGTCTGTAAATACAGTGAGGAAGATTGTAGTAGCCGAGGCAAGCTGACTGATGTTATCAAGTAGGCTGCTGTTTGCAGAATTAGCGGACTTGCGTCGTTCCGTCCGCGGGAGCTCACACTCTCGAGTCTAACTCATGACGTCCGAACTACGGAGAATGCAAGTCCAACATTTGCGTATTTGGTATTGAGAAATGCGCGCAGACCAAACGTTACGTCACCAGAATATTTGCCTAATCTTCTCGGTACTTAGACCGCGATGGAAACGCAAACAGCAACAGGTCTGGGGAAAAAATAAGTTCCTGGGACATATTTTTCCAGGTAATTTCGGTGGAAAAGCTCCTTATGTTTCACAGAACTAATCGTTGCCTGCATTGTGTAGGCTAAGTATATGTGGAGCGGATCTATCAAAATAGGGGCGAGACCCTTTTGTGGGTAGGAGCGTGTTTGTTTTGGTGATTTCAAATATCAACATTGGCTTCCAGAAATTGCTTACCCTGCCTTTAAATCCTGTTAGTATGCTCCTCCCTCTAGTGGGCTGTGTCAAGTGTCATTTTACAAATTTTGCTACAATTTTTTATTTTTTTTATCAAGACTTTGTTCTTGACAAAACACATTGTTGGAAAAGGTAGAGTCTCGAGGTTCCATATTTTGTGGTTATTTTGTGACAGACGTAATTTTTTGAGAAATGTATTCATTTGTGACAGGAAAAATGCTTTAAAAATGTTTGGGTGTCACCTGGTGGATATTTTTGGTACAGCGCCTAAACAAGTTCTCACAGGAACCTCAATTTTTGTAATATCAACTTCAAATTTGGAACATAAATTATTTAGACTTATGGCTTTGATTTTTATAGCAATTTATGATTGCAAAATATTTATTTTCTATATAAATTAATTGTACAGCATGTTTACTCTACAGTAAACTAAGTGTGTGTTTACACTTTCATTTTTTTATTAAAATTTTAACTAAAGTAATATTGCAGCAACCAATGACTTATGAACGTGATTTTGACTAAACCACTGTCAGCGGAGCCATTGTATTTTGTTTATGTTCGAAAAGCTGCTTCACATAATACACTCTTGAAGGGTTGCCATGTCCACTTATTATAAGCATCTTTGGCACTGTTGTTTGGGTTCAGCTTATAATGTGATCCAGTTTATGGAGTTAATAAAGTAGGCACATACAGGTCCTTATATTATGGCATGTGGTGTATTTCCAAGATATTGCTTTTGGATTTAAGTTAATCATGAGCTTGTTCTATTTACTCTTTTTTTTTCTAGGAAGATCTGGCAACACTGAGTAAAAACATACCACCACACACACAAAAATACATGGTGTTTAAATTTGTAATTAACAACTAGTTGTACAGTTCGGTTCTGTACACACTGCCTATAATTTCTGTATTTGCGGTTGTCACCTGTACCTGCATTTTTCGGGAGTCAGTTCAGTTGAAGAACGTTCTTGTCATTGCCATAAATTACTAAACTGTGTGTTTATAGAACAGAATTAAGGATTATAGGTGAACTGACAATCAAATTTAGCTGCAGTGTATACGTGGCCACAGAGTAAAAATCCCAAAACCCTAATTTTGGCTTGACGGTGAATGAGGCAGACACTCACTGACTGCAGGAGCGATTCCACCAACACTTCCTGGTCCTGGAATATTCCCTGCCACCGCCGCGGCCTGTGCTGCCACCGCCGCCTGCGCCGTGGCCGCCTGTTGCTGCATCTGCCTGTGGCACTGCCTGAGGTCAAAGACCTGTAGAAACCAAACAACACACTCACACTTCTGCTATCAGCACAGCAATGACATACAGAGACCTCGCTGCTGTGTCCTGAAACAACAGCTGACGAGAAGTCATTTGGACAGGCTTAAAAAAAAAAATAATAATTTAAAAAAAATCAAGCAAATCTAATGTGACAGGAAGCAAAAATACACACAGAGCTCTCAAGTGCACAAAGGTATCCACTTCCCATCGAGGCAGGAATTACAGGCATGGGTCATATTTGGAGAATTTTTCCTTGATTTTTTAAGATGTAATAATAATAATAACAGCATGATTGCACTACCATGTACTATGAAAACATACCCAAAAATCATATTTCAAAAATTAAATAAGGAGCTTGTCTAAATTTATCTGATATTCATTTTTTCTTCTTTTTTTTGCATTTAAAAATGTAGGTTTACTTTATTGTTACATGTAACTACATTTTACATTTTAACTGCACAAATTCAAAAATGTAAATAACATTTCAAATAGACATTGACAAGTTGCTTATTTAATTTATACATAATAGGTAAGATTTGCTGTTATGCTTAAAAATGGCAAACAAATGGATTAAAATGCTTGTAGATGCTTTAGTTGCATGAACTACGTTTTCTAACTACAGAAACATTAATTATATTAAATAAAAAAACAGCTGGTCTAAATTCATTCATTCATTTATTTATATATTTACATTAAAAAAAATTTAATCATGAATAAGTTATTCACATTTTGAATTTGGTTACATTTTAACTACAAAAAAGCAGTATTTCAAAAGGAGTAAATACAAATTAGACAAAATTACTATAAATGTAAAATATCTATTCAATTTGAAAAGTGATTTATATTTTAATTGTTGTATTTTGTAATTAGTTTAATCCATGTAGTCTTTTTTGTGATTTCTTTCTTTATTTTGTAATTAACATGTAAAATGTAGACAAAATATGATTAAATGTCCATGAAAAAAATGCTAACTTGCAGCTAATTCCTAAAGTCAATGGTATTTGACTGGCACTGTTAACATTGCACTATTTCCTCCCATAAATAATTGTACAAATATGATGACCCCCCCTTAAGTGTTTCATCTTAGACATCCACAGTTTTCATGGCTGGTATCTTTTACCTTGATGTAGGCCCCTGGGTAGATTTTGTGCACTGCATCTCCTGGCGCCCGACCCGCTTCTCTGTCCAGGTAGTAACTCTGCACAAAGACAGCATGATCGCTCATGCAGCGCATCCACACGTCGCCCTCGCCGCGACACTCTAGCTGCACTCCTTTACCTATGTGCAACCTGCAGACAGAGAGACAAGACACTGCCTCTACAACATTTCTGCTTCAATCACATATTTGTGATGTGCTTTGGTCCTTTTAGCTGTATTTCAGTTAACAGAATGTATTTTTAATAGTTACGTAACACAAATAAACACCGAGTGTCATAACCAAACCCAGATGTGCCTCTGTTGATACGCTTACAGCCAGTTTTTCCCGGCTGTTTTTCTCACATAATCTGTTTGTTTATTATTGTTCATCACAGTGTCAATCTGGCACAGCGAGACGGTTTTGAGACGCGTGTTAAAGGTAAAACCTGTGAAATTCATCTATACACAAATCACACATATCACACATACAGCCATTTTGTCTGGACAATATAGCTTGACATTTTTCAGCCTTATGATGATTTTTATTATCATAGACAGATAGATGCGAGTGTGTGTATGTGTGCAGACTTTATCTTTTTAATCTTAAAAGAGTAATCAGTATTATTTCAGCATTAGTATTATTGTGTACATATTGTGTGTTAGGATTTATTAATATTTCGAATTAGCTTTTATTTTTTTTATTAAAAAGATAAGTTAATTTTGTGATGTGCTTTGGTCCTTTTAGCTGCATTTAAGTTAACAAAATGTATTTTTAATAGTTTTGATTATTAAAAAAAAAATTAGATATAATTTAATCACCTCTTCTAATTCATGCAGTGTTGTTATTGTTCATTAATTGAAATACAATCTAAATATTAAATGAAAAACTAAATCTTAAAAATTTTTACAAAAAAATGAAATAAATTACTAAAACTGAAATTATATAGAAATAATTAAAACAAAAATAATAAAAATTACAAGCACAAAATTATTAAAACGTAAATTAAAATAACATTAAAAATTATTTTAAATACACATTTAAATTAATAACTACTATAACTGTATACAAGTCATATTAAAATAACATTGAATTCACCTCTTTAACATTACCACAGTGCAGTGAACTGTCGCCAAAAAGTCATGAATTGCAGAAAAAAAAATAGTCAGTGCTCTTTTTTAATGCTAAAATATTTTGTTGATTCCCCTCCTTGCTCCAAAAATGTCTTTCTTCGATAGTTTGAAACGGTCTGCATCTCTACCTTCCTTTCTTTGTTTGATGCCATTAAAAATATAATTTAATTCAAGTTGTGATAAAATAATAAATATGGAACAATTCTTCTAGCATTGGTCTTTAAAGCTTAATAGCTAAATAAAAAGGACATTAAAATCCTTGTCATATTCACAATGTTGGTTTTATATCTGCAACAAAACAATACCGAGTAAATCACACATATTCAGTATATGACTCGGCTCTAATAACCACACAGATTACTGGCTGGAACAGTTGTGACACATACCTGGCGCGCTCACTGGCGTCTGTGCGGTGCACATTACTGAGCTGACCCAGGCAGAAGCGGTCGCCTCCTGAGGGGTCCACATACCCGTCAATCGTCACCACTGGACAGCTGGACAGCACTTTAAACATCTCCCCCACCTGCACATCCATCTCGAAGTATGAGATGGAGCACCAAAACTCAGGACCTGTGGATGCACTTTTGATCAATTTAATGTGTCCTTGCTGAAAATAAACTCTCATTTATTTTTCCAATCTCATTGTATGGTGTTGTATTGTGTGTTTTAGAGGAGATTATATAAAGTATAAACCTGGATGGTTGGAGACTGGAGGAGGGAAAGATGCTGAACTGTGATGTTGAGACCCTGATAGAAAAAGAAATAATAATGGATTAATTCAGTTCTATTAACAAATAATGGTATATTTGCATCCATGATGTTTAAGGCAAGCGTACAGAAGTGTGGGTGATGGAGAGAAGGCTGGTGGCCCCGTCCGTTTTGCTGGGGTCCTACAGGAGTGTAGGAGGCTGTGCTGCTGCCTGTCCAGGTTGCTGCAGCAATTTAGAGATTAGAAAGTATATGAAGCAGTGAAAAAAATCATGGGATCAAGTTTCCAGCGACAAAGTATTTTATCGGTCTACACTGAAAGAGAAAAGAGAAACCAGGGCCAATATATCTGATATAAACTGTGTATTCGCTGTGGGCTGGGTTACAGAAACCAAGATGTTATTATTAACTAATACTAAAATGATTAAAAGGTTTCATTAATTGAAATAAAATCATAAATGTTAAATGAAAAACTTATTTAAAAAGTAATAATAATAAAAGTGGAAGAAAAACATAACAAAATGACTAAAACGTAAACAAAATTCAAAATAAAACAAATGTTAATAAAATGTAAAAATAAAAGGTTATAAAAAATACATAAAAAAATACTAAAACAATAATAATAATTATCATATTAATTGACAGAAACGGGTTATATTTATTAAATAATATAATAGTAAAATAAATTATATTAAACTTATTACTACAGGGTCTCTGCAGGATTTTTAAAATCAAATGACAGACTTTTTAAAACCTTTTCAAGACCTGCACAAATAAAACGAATGCCATATGAGCACTGTACGGAAATGTCCATGGCAACACATTAAGCTGTAAAATGACTAAAACGTTAAAAGCATTAGCTTCTTGTCGATCCACTGGTTCACATTTATAACGGTGATTTTCGCATTGGTCTGAACACAAACAGCAGACGGGATTACTGAAAATGCTAATTCAGGTCACTTTATTTTAAGGTGTCCTTGTTACAGTGTAATTATACATTTAAGTACTGAGTAACATGTACTTACTATATAGTTAGGATTTGGTTTAAGGCCCTGATATACTCAAAACTAAGTTTTTTTCATTCTTCATTTAGGGCTAAAAAGGTTTGAAATACGGGTGCAGCGGTATACTGTTAGCAAACATCGCCCACTCTAATGAAAGCAACGTTTAAATTTAATATGTAAATAAGTGCTGCGCACTTTCCTCTCAGTAACAAAATAAACAAGAAAAATGGAGAAAACAGAAATCATTTATTTTTAATAAGCATCTGATCATAGCAACATGGGTATGTTTGCACGAGCTTTGCAAATAGCATTCCCGTAAAGTAACGTATATGGCACTTTATTCAATCTATTGCTTAAAAGCAATCGCTAGTATTAAACATGAACAGTGTCAGTGTCTCATTTCATCAGAAGCACAACTTTATTTTCTTTTAGGCTATGAAGTGGCTCTCCACTGTGTTCATGTTTTCACCAGCGGACATCTCACCTCCAAGGACTCGACAGACGAAAAATGAACCCAGAGAAGAGTTCCACATGAAAGGCCTCAACGCACACCTCCTAGGATGTACTCGTCATGGACCAATGGTAGAACGAAGGTGTTTTGCAGCCGGAATTTACTTTTCCGGAGTTTTCTTTGGCAGGCTGTTTCAAACTCGAAACGAACTTCGTTTTGGCAAGATTTTGTTCGAAATGACGTCATATCAGTTCGTTCTTCGATTGCGGTTGAAGTACATCAAGGCCTTTAAGGTTACTTGCTTGTAATTATGCGTAATTTATTATATTATACCCTTAATCAGAAAATGATGTACATGTAAACATGGTATTTGTAACACTGGTCAAAAACTCAAATGAACACAAACAGGATTTATTACTAGTCGCGTTGTGATTGGTTAGGACGTGGTGTGATACTCACTGTAGAGGTCTGCACGGGCTCAAAACTGACCCAACCCGAGCCGAGCGGCACGGTTAAATTTAGAGCCCGAACCCGACCCGAAATCCCCCCCCCCCCCACAACGAATAGCCAACTAAAAAAAAAAAAAAGGACAAAGGCTGCATTTCACGATTGCATGCAAAGAAACAGATTAATCAAGGCTCTGCCATTTCACAAACATTTACCAGTTATGAAAGTTTGTGAACATCAGGTGCAGCGGTCGCATACATTCTGCCGAGTTTATGAATTTTGTATGGACAAGAAGATAATTCTTCCACCGTGCAAATTATGGTCATTTTTTTGTCAGTTAAGGCTCGTTAGCATTCTGTCTACTTTAAATCAGACATAAGATCTTAAATAAGATTGTATTTATTTGAATGAATTAATCATTTATTTGAGAGAGAGAGAGAGAGCGAGAGACCGAGACAGACAGAGAGAGAGAGAGAGGGATTAATGTTGCGCGTGCTTCGTCTGCGCGTCTCTCTCTACAAGCAATGAGGCTTAGTTACTTTAAAAACAGCGATTTTGCCGCCTCATTGCAGATAAATATAATGTTGTGACTTGCGAGTCAGTAGCCTGTCGAAGCTATTTTACTAATAAAAGTTTCCGTGCTGTTTGTCCTCTGCGCGATCTCTGATATCTGTGGGCAATGTGTGTGCGTGCGTCTATGAAAGCAGCGAAGCCTCTGCATATGGTTTTGGTTTAGCTACAAACCCGAACCGAGCCCGAAGCTATCCATTAAACATTAACCCGAAACCCGACCCGAACCCGTGGGTCCCGAAATACTTTCAGGTAGCAGACCTCTAACTCACTTTGAAAGGAGCCTTGCGTCTGGGAGTGTTTGGAGCTGTTGTAGCCGTTCTGGTTGGGTGGAGGCTGGGGTGGGACGGGGGTCTGTGGGGGTCCATGTGTGGGGGTGGAAGGGGGAGGTGTAGGGGTCATGACTTGACCCTGAGGAGACGCAATCTGAAGTAAGCCTTCCCCGTGACCTCCCTGCATCGGCATCATAGAGCCAGAAGCTGAAACACATGAGAGTTTGGAAGATAACACTGTGATTACAACAACTGAGAGTCCGGTGTGGCCAGCGCTCAGCGCTTACCGGTGGGGGAGAGGGGCATGTTGGAGTAAAGGGCGACCGGTGGGGGCGCACGGCTGGGTTCTGAAGGCATCTGTAGAGGAGGCAGTGGCTGGCCGTAGTGGTCCGGAGGAGGGAGTTTCATCACTCCCTGGTGGTCCTGCTGAGGAGGCAGGCATGGGGGGATGTCCATCTGAATGCAGTCGTGGCTGTACTCTTCCTTTATTAGTCTGCCAGTGGGACCTACATACCAGCCAGAGGGCAAAAAATTCATACATTTTATTTTTAAATCACAGATTCATTTGGTACTTAAGTTAATCTTTTTTTGAACCTGTGTGGAATGGCAAGTCATTTTTTGTAGAAAAACAACACTGTTTATCATCGTGTTTAATATTTCATAATTGTTTAACTTTATCTGTTCATTAATAAAGATTTCAATAACTAATACAATTATATTTAAAATAAATATATAATAAATTATAAAATGTATAATTTGATTTATCAATGTAATGTAATAAAAATGTTTTTTTTATTAAAAGTCTGATGAAACTTTTTTTAATCTTATTTCTTGAACAGCAAATCAGCATTTTAGAATGATTTCTGAAAGATTGTATTAACTTTGCATCACAGAAATAAATTACATATTAAAATATATTAAAATAGAAAAATGGTCATTTGAAATTGTAATAATATTCTACAAAATGAATGTTATTACTTTTTCTGATCAAATAAATGCAGCCTTGGTGAACATGAGAGACTTATTTTTTTTTAAACAAAAAATCTGAATTATTCTAAACATTTGACCCATAGTGTGTCTAATATATATATGATTATTGCATAACGTACCCGTGTTCTGAAGGCTGAGACCAACTTGTGATGAAAGGAACAAAAAAAAGAAACTCATTACAATATGTAAAATACGAGAAAAGCCTGAGAGAGTATTTTTGCAGACTCGGGAAGTGCTCAGTGATCTCTTAGCTCTTGCTGATGAATGAAAAGACAGCAGACTCACCGATGCCTGGTGACACCACTCTCTCGTAATGGTAAGGGTTGACACAGACATTATCGTATTTGAGGTCAAACGCATACTGGCAGAATTTCACATGCTTCAGCTCGTTCTTATGAAGGTCAGGCCAGCGCCACAAGCGCGCGTAGATTACGTGAGGAAAACCTTTACGACCGGCAACCTAGAGAAAGAAAACAGACTTGAGGATTACAACATAGTACATTAATATTGAAGTAAAATGTAAGTACTGCACAATAATAATGTAGATATTAACCAGTCATGGTTCAAACCAGTTAAATCTTTGAATGTTCCAAGCGTTGATATAAAACCTGTATGAGTGCTTTAAATATTTCACACAATTAAACAATTCAGATCATTTTCTAGATGATGCAGCCAAACACCATGATATCAGGTCATGATTTTCATAATCATTAAAGCATACCTTTTCAAACACTAGCAATTTTAATCGATTACTAAATTATGTGACCATCACTACAGTGTTATTTTAATATTATTTACTAACTAATTATAGTTAGTAAATATAGTATAGATAGCAAATCATAATAAACTACAATAAAGTATAGCATTTATATTTTCAGTTTTTATTTTAAATTTGGCTGAAGTATTATTAATTTATGTGTGTTTTAAAAAAAACTCTACCTAGCTTATTTAATGTATTATTATTCAGTTTTTTTATGTATTATAGATTATATTAACATATGCATATATTTATATTAATGAATTTCAGTTATTCGTTTTTTATTTTTCCATTACATTTTAAGGCTTATTTCAACAATAATGCTAAATTTCAAAGCTAGTTTTAGCTTTAGTTACCAATAATATTGCATTTAATGTATTATGATGTTTTTAATATATACACATATTAGCATATTTAAACTGTGTGAAATACATGTGATTTTAAAAACCACAATTTGTACAACATAAATGAAGTTTAATATAATGTAATTAACTATTGATTCCTCACACTCGTCAGCAAAGGCATTGTTTTAAATTGTACTTTTGGCCTGCGTGTCTAATATTGAAAGAGATTGAACAAACTCATGTTGCCCATACGAGTGATATGGCTCAGTGCATTGGATTATATGACCAAACGCAACGCCACTCTGACAAGCACCTTCTAAAGACACGCCAAAATGACCAAACTGTTTGAACACAGCATGCATGTGACAGGAACGCAGTAGTATGACAAAAGAGCGTCACATGATCCTGAAAGCACACCGAGCGTAGGGTCATGTGTTGAGTTGTGTGTGCATCACAGCTGCCCGTGTGTGTTTGGAGTAGCGGGGCAGCAGAAGGACGTGTGTGTGATATGATAATCCTCTGTAGATTAACACTAGAGGCATGACGCTACAGTTGTGCGCTAGCAACATGATACAAGAGAGAGCCGAGCAGAGGGATAAATCCAGCTGTTAGGGCCATTTAGGCAGATGGACTGAAACAAACACAAATGTGATGGCGCTGCTCACCAAAAGGGCCAGGGTTCAAACCCTAGAGCCCAAACCCAATCGAGTCTCGCTGGTCACTAAAGTTTACTTACGCCAGATGAACATCTCCATTACATTAAACACAAAAATGCTAATGTTATTATTACAAATTACATTAAATCTTGAAAAGTCAACTTGTTTGTCTTAAAACCTACATATTGAAACATATCTGACAAACATTGGTGAACATGTTCTGATGAATAATACTACCAAACATCTAGTAACGCAATAACCACGTGCTAGTGATTTAATGTGGTTTGGGATGTTTTTGCTTTACAAAATGCTTAAAATTGCTTTAACGTAGAGATATGTACCATATTGAAGACATTCAAACCAGGGTCAACATTCAAATGTAAAAACATGTCTGTACACAATAAGTATCAAATTAAATGCAAGTACATAGTAGTTAAGGACACTTAATATAAAGTGGGGCCTATTAGCATTATATAATAGTATTATTTTCTTAGGTATAATGTTTTCAGACAATATTTGCATGTTAACTGCAATTCAATTAAAATGTATTACAGTTCAAATGTATATTAAATGCAACCTTTAGAGTGCTTTTTGACACAATTAGGACTTAAGTACATCTTTATATGTAATTTCATAATTACTCCTTATCTTTGAAATATGGTTAAAATGTACTGCTGCATGCACAAACGAACATTTATAATAATCTAAAATATAATTTAATGTAATTTATTTTAAATCTTGACGTTTATTTGCATATATTTGTAATTTCACATTTGTAATGATGAAGTTGCAATTTAGCACATTATTAACTATTAAATATATTCACATTTGTTATATTAATATTTGTGCATTTAATGTTAATATATTAACTGAAATGTTGAATAACGCACTAGTTAAAACTAGTGCGGTCAAACGATTAATCGCATCCAAAATAAAGGTTTATGTTTACATAATGTGTGTACATCTATAATGTATATATAAATACACACATGCATATATTTAAGAAAAATACGTTATGTTTAAATATAAATATGGACATGTAAATACTTTCAAAATATATTCTGTATTCGTGTGACTTTATATATACATAATAAATATACACAGAACTCGCACATATATTGTGTAAACAAATACTTTTATTTTGTATGCGATTAATCGTTTGACAGCACTAGTTGCAATTATAATCAAGTATGTTACTAAATACATCAAAATAAATGCAAAAGAGCATGATAAAAAAAATTTTATATGTACTTGAAAGTCAAAATGTTAATTGGAAGTAATATAGTTCATTACATCATAAAGATACATACTTGGTGCAATAATAATACTTGTGAAAAGAATATTGGTGATAAACATAATATCTGTGCAGTCAGAGGTGTGTGTTTCATACAGCTATTTTACAATAGTATCTTAATGTCTCTTTTCCCCCCCCATGCTCTATGATAAGGTCAATAAAGATGATGTCTTCACTCAGCAGTTCGGCTTTACTGCACCAGATTCTCTATTACTGCACAGTCAACACTTTTTCCCTTGTGTTGCCTGGACATCATCACATCTTGTGTGTAAAGAACAGCACGGACTATCTACCAGTAGCCCTTCTACACGGAGGAAAAAATAGACGGCCTTAAGTTAACCCAGCCCCTTTCCTCTGTTTTAGACAAAACAAGCTTCACAGCCTCTCCTCCACCCCTCCCTCTAAATCTGCCCACACCGAAGGGTGGGGAAACTGCGCAGACGCCGTCCTTCTCCATATAAACCACCACTTTTACTTTGAGGTTTACAGTCAAAGGCCTTGTGATGAATGTCTCTCTTTGTAGCTGCTGTCAATCATCTAGTATCCATGGAGATGCTACAGGCAGGAAGCTATTAGAATTGGCTGAAGCTGCGACTGCATCCGTCTCCCATAAGAAAGACGTATGTTCAGAGGTGGGTGGTGTGGATGCGATTAGCCTCAAAGCAACACCCAACGACTCTGTTTATTCAATGGACAATGCCTTGATTATTTACATTGTCTGGCTTTATTTATCGCAGGATTCATAAATAGATTAGGGGAAACACAATTGTGTGAACAATGTAGGAAAACACACTTTCCAAAGTTATTCTAGACTGGGTAAAGGGAGTTTATACAGTGGTTGACCGATATGAGGTTTAAAACGGCGGATGCCGAAACCGATATCTACAGAGCGGGACAGACGGTGAATCTTAGATAGAATCTACAAACCGTTTTGTATTTTCTGGGCTGTTTTTCCAGGAAAAATCTGCGATATGGATTTAAATATGGTAAAATAGTTTTACTGCCATTGCTTATGACTTGTATTTGCCATCAGTATAAGTTATATGTGTGGTTTTATTAAAACATTTGGGGTAAGATTTTTTTTGAATGCATCATTGTATTAATAAAAAAAAATCTTACCCTGTTGTACAAATACAGCATCAGTAGATGTATTTGTACAACGGGGTAAGATTATTTTTGTATTAATACAGTGATGCATTCATTTAATCAAAAGCGACAGTAAAGACATGTATATTATTACATTCATAATCATGTTTCTTGAGCATTAAACCAGCATATTCGAATGATTTCTGAAGGATCATGTGACACTGAAGACTGGATTGATGATGCTGAAAATTCAGCTTTCCATGAATTTTAATTTATTTATGTGTACACACACACGTTTTATATGAAATGGTAATAATATTTCACAAAATTGCTGTCTTTACTGAATTTATGATCAAATAAATGCAGCCTTGGTCAGAGACTTCTTTTAAAAATATATTTTTTAAATTAGGAGTTTATTTATAATACTATTTATTTATCCTAAATTAGCTGTGAATTTTTAATTTGTGGGAATTATTTAACACAATATGCTGTATGCTTGCATGAATACATTTTTTTTATTTACTTATTTGTTTTGTTTCATTCATAACCGCTGTATGCATTATTCATGGACAGCACTAAACGGCCAATATCTACCAAATAATCGGCTTGGCCAATCTAGTCTATTGCTAGTTTTTGTGACCAAGGCATATCCTCACCGGACAGGTCCCATGAAACCCTTTAAACACCTTTACCGCTGTGTCATGTCCAATCAAACCTTCACATTGACATCCTAAAACAGCAATTCAGTGCCAGTCTGAAAAAGCCATCAAACACTGAGTAAAGCAGACAAGAAAACCTGCCAACTGAAGATATGACTCATCCATTCAGTATTAACATTTGGAGGCGTTCCAATGCATTAAAGCGAATGTTATGGTTGAACGTCAGTTACTGTAAGCATGCTTCACCTGTAGGCGTCCGTCCAGCGTCCTCTGGATGGTCACGCACTTGCTGGGATGGACTCCGTTGGTGGTGATGGCGGTGATGAGGGAGTCCAGCTCGTCCTTCTTCTCCTTCAGTTTCTTGACCAAGCTCTCGATGGCACGCTTGGCGAAGCCCTCGTTTTCACCACCCTGCCGGTGGCACATGAGGCTGTGCACGATACTGAGGCAGGCGTCATTACTGTTGGGAGGGTTCACGGACATCCTGCTGCTCTGACTGATGGGAAAACAGAACAGCAGCATCAACACATGACACTTACACGCTGCATCTAGTGTGCCAACACGCTGTCAATGCCGTAGTAATGCTTCACGGACATTGGTGGTAGAATCGCTCAATATAGCATAGCTATAATTATGCTCAGTTTCCTAAAATAGTTCACCCAAAAATGAACATTCGATCATTAATTACTCATCCTCGTGTCGTTCCAAACCCGTAAGATCGTTTTTTTGTCAGAACACAAATTAAGATACATTTGACCCTGCATAGACCTCAATGCAACTGATGTCACATGGACCATTTTTAACGATGTCCTTACTACTTTTCTAGGCCTTAAAACTGTAAGTTGCATTGATGTCTACGCAGGGTCAGAAAGCTCTCGGTTTTCATTAAAAATATCTTCATTTGTGTTCTGAAGATGAACGAAGGTCTTACGGGTTTGGAACGACATGAGGGTGAGTTATTAATGACAGATTTTGTATTTTTGTGTGAAGTATCCCATTAACTGTGCATGTCTTTTTAATTCCTTTTCCTGAATGTCACAATGATGCTCTGTCATTTTTTTATCCTTTTATTCAATGATGTATAAACATGTCAGTCTTGTGGCAGTTTGATCAAATAATGAGTAAAAAAAGATACTTTGTCACACTGGGAATGGAAGTTGAGTGCATTGGATTATGGGATACAGTATTCCATACGGTGTGCTTTGTCATATTACACCACATTGTAATAGGTCATCTGCTCGATGTATACAAAAACTGCATATTTGCGCAGCATGCATTCAAAATACTGCGCCTGCGGAAATAGTAAGAGTTGTAGAATAGTATGCAGTATCAAATGTTTAAAAAACAGCTAAAAAGATGTGACATTTAGTGTTAGGAGCCCGTCTAACAAATGGCGTATGCTGCCTTCAATTTCCTCTACTTCCAAGTCGGGCATTCGTTATTAAGAATTTGCATTTAAGATGTAGCCTAAACAAAAAGCAATTGTGAACAACAGGCCCAAAAAGTAGATCTGAATTCTCATTGATAAAACGACTGAAATACAGCATGTAAAAATCAAAGTAACTTGCATTACTCCCTCCTTTGCAGAATTGCTACTCTCTCACTGATCTCTATAGGTTAAAGATAGGCCTGTGATATCTATGTTTACGTTATAGATCAGTGTTTCCACAATCTTCCCCTTGCAACATCACAACTCGTGTTTTATCAAGATATTTCTGCACTTATAAATATGACTTTGCTTGGTTAGAACTTGTAAATATGACATTTCTGACTTCACTTGAAGGCCACATACTCCCAGTTTTCCATGCACAATAAACCGAGATAGGAGCAAAGTGTTTTAAAATCAAAAAAATGTTTTAACTGCATATGCTGCAAGTGACTGAGGTGGTTTATACAGAAGTGATGAACTCGAATTTGTATTCTGTACATAGGAAGCAGAACTTCATGTTTCTTTGATGAAAACCCCTGTGATCTTTGCATGAGATGTTGCAAGTGCAGAAGTGCAAGACTTCTAGAGAGCAGTGGTAATTGAAAGCTGGTGGAGCGCTGACGGATCCTGACACTTCAGATCTCTGAGCATCATCAACTCTAATCTGGGGGGAGCTTCTCCCAGACCCTTATAATCAGACTAGGCGATGCAGACACGGAGTCTGTGCAAGTGGCCCTTGAGGCAGAGCACCAGAGGAACAACTTTACATTAAGACAGAATGTACAAAGCTATCAGATGAAGTGATTTCATACGCTGTAATATTTGAGAAAACGGTTTATTTTTGGTTTCTTCTGACAGAAACACTCATGCAGTATCCCTCTCATCTTATCTAGATGTATTACACTGTTATTTCATCATATATAGTACAGTGTACTTGACTAAATCACGGCGGCCTGATTCTAGAGGACATTCGGATCCAAACTCAGCTACAGAATAACGAAACCCCTTATGGTCCCATTTTAAGACGCAGACTTTCATTTACAGATTTAACATGCAATATTGTATATACTACATGAAATAATAATAACAACATCAGGCCCAGTTCAATAGAAAGCCTTGATGTTTAAACTACACAATACCTCATCCAACACATTCCCAGCGTACTGTAGGATAATATTACAGCCATAAAATGTCATGCAAAGTTAAAGCCAAACTGTTGACTGCTCTGCAATCATACAAACGCAGCGGCGCAGATGCCATATTTGGTCACATGACGTCATCGAGTACGCCGTCTAAACATTTCACGCGCTCCCGCTGGATAAGAGCAAGTTAAGGTGACATGCAAATCAACTAACTACTCGGGTCAATGAAATCAAGACGAACTGTTGAATGAACAGCCTCCAGCTCGCGAACTTGTTGTGAGAGGGTGGACATGTCCGCGTCTCGAGACAGTATTCAAACGCTAGACAGTTGAGAAATATTCCAAAGCTCAGACAAGGGCAAAGATGAGAATTGAGACACGGCCAGACGCAATGTGCTTCCGAACGAGCGAAATGTATCGCAGAATGCGCTCGGTTTCTGAAACGGTCTCGAACGGTGCAACGTGCATTTAAAAATGAACAAAACAGACGCACAATTTTTGTTAAATACTCACACATCGGTCGTATTGTTGGAGAATAGCTGAAAATCTGTCTTCTGGACAAGGACGGGGAGGTAGTAAATCGTGTCCCCTTCCCCCTCCAACATCTAATTTGAGTGTATCAAGAGTCGATAGCGGACTATCAGGCTCGATGTCTCCGCATCCTGGCCGCTCGCTACAATAACAAAAGCGGGTAGACATTGTGCGAGTGAGCGTCTCGCCCGGCTCCAGCCAATAGGAGGGCGAGTCTCAAAAGGACGGCAGCGCTCCGCCAATCACGACGCGGCTCTCGCGACTGGGCCCCAGGGCTGAAGTCTGTCTGGGTCGCGTCTGCATTGACATTTCGGCGCGACTGTTTTTTTAAGGTGGCGCCGCTGAGATTACTCCGCCCCGTATCGGCTCTCCCCGCCCCATTCACCCCTCCTCAGTTTCCATCGATGATGATTGAAATTAACAACAGCCAGTGTTGGCTACTTTTAGACAAAGGTGTAAAGTGTAGGCCTACCTGAAAACCATACTTGAGTAAAAGTAACGGTTTCACCTTACAGTGCAAATTACTCCACTCCAAGTTACAAGTCACCAATTCCAAACCAACTTGATTAAAAGTATTAGAGTATCTGATTTTAACAGTACTTCAGTATTGTACTTATACTAAATATAGGCGCAAAGATGCACTAGTCAAAGAGATATCCCAGTCAAAAACTGTAACGTTGTGGAGAAGCTAGGAAAACAGGCAGAGGCAAGGATCTATGTGCAGGCATTTCATGGAAAAACTAGAACATACAATAAGCCAAAAACCACAGGCAAACAGACAACCATTACATTCAACAACTCACAAAGAACTAAAGAAACACTAGATAACACACACACACACACATACATATATATATATATATATACACAGGAGGCTAACAAGCTGAACAAGATAAGATTCAAACTGACTACAAACACCATGGGAGAAAGGAATTGACATAAAAGTCCAGGACAAGGCACAGAAAATGTACCAAAACAAGAAAGAGCTGATTTGTGAGGAGAGCAATCATACTTATGTTCACCAAAATATATCACACCAAAATAAAACACCTCAAAATTGCAACAAAAAATTACCTTCAAAAAAGTCTCTGCAGTATAAAGGATAAATAAAATAATGTTAAGTAAAATGAAAAAGTCAAAGTCTTCTTGCACTGGATGTGCTGGTTTCGGCTGCAGTCATGTCCTCATCTCATTTATAAAACACCTGTGATTCACAACTACTTGCTAAGGAGCTTGCATTCACTTAAAGTAACCTTGTTAACAAGTTTGGGTGAGTGAGGGCAAAATACACAAGATATAGTACTTTCAGTGCCATGTAGTTGGCGATATCACATCTTTAATTAGCATAAATAAACTGCTGAAGAAAAGCTAGGTCCATGCAACATGTCATTTGTAACTGCAACACTGATTTCAAATGTAGTTGAGTAAAGAGTACAGATCCTCACTCCGAAATGTAGTGAAGTAAAAGTTGTAAATATCTTTAATACTCATACAAAGTATCCGAAAAGATACTTAAGTACAGTAATTAGTTGCATTTACTCAAGTACTTTATACCTCTGCTTTACTCCAGTGCAACGAGCACTAAAAAGGTGCGTCCCAAATCACGTACTTGTGCACTATTCAGTGATGTTTTGTAGTATAAATAGTGCAAGTAGTGTGCTCACACACTTCAAATTAAACCTTGAAGTACACTTTTTTCAGATGTTAACATATATGTACAGGTTGCACATCAGTGAAAACAATAATATCACTGATTATATCTATTATTAAGGGAAAAGTGGCTTTCTTTTCATTTTTTGGAGCAATTTCGTTTGGCAAAGTAACCGTAATTTAAAAAGTACATGGTTCAGTACAAAAAGTGCATAAGTATATATACTGTCTCCCAAATGACACACTATGCACTTATGCACTATGTCCTCAAACATGTTGTGCATGAATTTATTTTAATACATGTAGTGTATTTAGTTATTTTGTCATTCATAATCGGAGTCAGTCCCTCCCCTTTCGCTACTTAATTAAAGATGTGATATTTGAGTGCATGAAGTGTCCAACATTCCCACACATATTTTTTGGATTATTTAAGTGCATCATCTGGGTATAGTGTACTTTTTCTTTTTGTAATTTTCAGTGTGAACACACTACTGGTACTATTTATACTACAAAATGTCACAGAATAGTGTATACGTACATCGTTTGGGACACACTGAAAGTCTATAAGTACATAGTGTATAGTTATAATAATATTCTTTATAATGCATAGTGTAAAGTGCGTCCTTTGGGACGCAGTTATAATATTTTTAATCCCCAGTGACAGCTTTAATAAAGGATTGAATATACAACAGAGCCCAAAAGTCCACATTGAAAATCTGGGATTTCATTCATTTAAACCTTGAAATAAACAAAAGGTGTAGGGTTATAAAACAAAGGTGGCATAAAATACAAAAGTCCAGATGTTCTAGCATTTTAACTACTTTTGGACACAAATAGATATATATTACAGGAACAACATACAGTGGCATGCACATCTTTTAGCCAAGTGTGCATATGCAGGGAGCATCAAATATGAGCAGACTCCAAAAGGCTTTTACTCTTTCATTTTACTTGTTGCAGTCAAGTGATTTCCAGCAATCTGTCTTTAATCGTTCATCAACAGAGTGACTTTTAGGAGGCCCCTCATATGATTCCAACTTCCTCCTTAATAGATTCCCTCCCTTGACCTTTCACCTGTCCTGAAATCTTTTCCTAACCCTCTCCCTTTCAGCTAAAACAAAGAGGTCACCTTCATACCCTTTCTCATATCCTCTTACAAAGCACCCACTATTTACATAAGACGTGCATGCCTAAGATTTTACTGCTGATTCAATTATAATGCAATGCCATTCCACGGATACCTGGGGAATTTCATTTCCCCCCCTAGAATTGTTGGCTTGATCTATGACTGTATATATATATATATATATATATATCAGGGATGCAAACACATCATCACACATTTTAGTAGCCTACTGTGCTTAAGTAGTATAGCAAGTAATTTAATAATAATGCATTAAATAATTTGAAATATTTTTAGATTTATTTAAAAAACTAAAAAAATAGTTTAATTTCCTTAAAAATAACACATCAAAAAGAGTGTTTTAAGTTAACTTTATTAACTATCCTTGTATTCATCCAAAACAGACTAGTTGTGTTATGTTATGTAGTTATGTTACTCAGCATCACTTAATGCAGAGTTCTATTTTTGACATCGGTTTGTCAGATAGTTCGTTCTGTCCCTTGCTACGGTTATCACATGTCAATCATATCATTTTTTACACTCGCGTTTGTCACTCCTGAAACTGTATACGTGGATGTTCAATGTGTTCAGAAACTGAGCAAAGGGCTCCTCTTATAGCGCAACTGACAGCTTCATCATGCAAAAACTCAATGATTTAATCAATGACTAACTACACAATCAATCTCTTATTTACACTGTGTGCTTTTCTCAATTCACAGCGCAAAGACAAACAGCAACAAACTAGTCTGTTGGATCAGTGTGCTTAAAAAGCACGTTGTAAATAAACGTGTGACTCTGAAATTTGAAACCAAAGCACGTACACAAAAACACACAGGAGCATTTAAAAGAGATTGACTATAAGCGGGTTTATAATTGAATTGGTACTAATGGTACTGTGAAAAAATACAAATAAAAAGCCCAACCCCAACAAAACACTTTCTCATCTGATCTGCACATATCTCTTAAGTGACCTATTTTGATCTCAAAAAGGTGAGTTTTCACCAAAAGGTGGGCAGTTTGCATCTTTTATATATATATATATCTTATACATTTATGTAATTCAGTGGGGAAAAAGCACGGTAATAACAGAGACCATGAAACACCAGTGACATACAGGTGCATCTTAATAAATTAGAATGTCGTGGAAAATTTTATTTATTTCAGTAATTCAACTCAAATTGTGAAACTCATGTATTAAATAAATTCAATGCACACAGACTGAAGTAGTTTAAGTCTTTGGTTCTTTTAATTGTGATGATTTTGGTTCACATTTAACAAAAATCCACCAATTCACTCAACAAATTAGAATACTTCATAAAACCAATAAAAAACATTTGTAGTGAATTGTTGGCCTTCTGGAAAGTATTTTAATTTACTGTATATGTACTCAATACTTGGTAGGGGCTCCTTTTTGCTTTAATTACTGGCTCAATTCGGCGTGGCATGGAGGTGATCAGTTTGTGGCACTGCTGAGGTGGTATGAAGCCCAGGTTTCTTTGATAGTCTTTAGCTCATCTGCATGTTTTGGTCTCTTGTTTCTCATTTTTCTCTTGACAATACCCCGTAGATTATCTCTGGGGTTCAGGTCTGGTGAGTTTGCTGTCCAGTCAAGCACACCAACACCATGCTCATTGAACCAACTTCTGGTGCTTTTAGCAGTGTGGGCAGGTGCCAAATCCTGCTGGAAAATTAAATCAGCATCTTTAAAAAGCTGGTCAGCAGAAGAAAGCATGAAGTGCTCCAACATTTCTTGGTAAACGGGTGCAGTGACGTTGGTTTTCAAAAAACACAAAGGACCAACACCAGCAGATGACATTGCACCCCAAATCATCACAGACTGTGGAAACTTAACACTGGACTTCAAGCAACTTGGGCTATGAGCTTCTCCACCCTTCCTCCAGACTCTAGGACCTTAGTTTCCAAATTAATCTGAAAAGAGGACTTTGGACCACTTGGCAACAGTCCAGTTCTTCTTCTCTTAGTCCAGGTAAGACGCCTCTGTATCAACTGTAGCCAAATTCCTCGACACGTCTGTGTGTGGTGCTCTTGATGCCTTGACCCCAGCCTCAGTCCATTCCTTGTGAAGTTCACCCAAATTCTTGAATCGATTTTGCTTGACAATCCTCATAAGGCTGCGGTTCTCTCGATTGGTTGTGCATCTTTTTCTTTCACACTTGTTCCTTCCCCTCAACTTTCTGTTAACATGCTTGGATACAGCACTCTGTGAACAGCTTCTTTGGCAATGAATGTTTGTGGCTTACCCTCCTTGTGAAGGGTGTCAATGATTGTCTTCTGGACAACTGTCAGATCAGCAGTCTTCCCTATGATTGTGTAGCCTAGTGAACCAAACTGAGACCATTTTGAAGGCTCAGGAAACCTTTGCAGGTGTTTTGAGTTGATTAGCTGATTGGCATGTCACCATATTTTTTGAGATAGTGAATTTGTGGGCTTTTGTTAAACGTGAACCAAAATCATCACAATTATAAGAACCAAAGACTTAAACTACTTCAGTCTGTGTGCATTGAATTCATTTAATACACGAGTTTCACAATTTGAGTTGAAATAAATGAACTTTTCCACGACATTCTAATTTATTGAGATACACCTGTACATTAGACCAAATATCCTTATTCTTCAACTATAATTATTAGATGAGACAATTTTTTTTACATTTGGCATTTAGTGAAAGCAGTTCGTAAAATAACATAAACTGATTTGCACTGGTGGTACCCACAAGGAAGGTCAAACCAGTGACAGTAACACCAGTGACAATTTTCATGAAAAATGCATTTTTGACTTCTGCAAGATATCAAACCACATGTTGTCAATCATGGTATATACTCACTAAATTAAGTAGTTTAATCCAATTGTATTCTAGTTTTTTATAATTCCCTAAGAATAAAGTAGGTCACACCAGTGACGTCAACTAAAAGCTTCATATGAAATCATGAGATAAATGAGAGAATTTCTGATAACTGAAAAGAGACGATGGAGTTATCATGGGCCTTTCTTCTTAGATCTTTAGGAAATAGGAGGAAGTCAAATGATGTCATCAGTGTTATTACTTTTGTTAAATGTAACACCAGTGACAACTCCAGGGGACCACTGCTTTCATATTATATTTGATCATCTTAATTTCGCATTTTGTTTTTTTATGTCATTCACATCATATATTTGATAGCTATGAATACATTATTGTATTTTAAATGGAAGAAAACCCTGATTTTGATCAAATAAAGCACTTTCCCATGTGTACATGGCTGTGGGGACAAGCAGTTTTGTGGTGCTTGGAGTTCTAAATAATTAATTAAAAACAAATTTGCCACATTGATGGTGCAAGAAGGTCTAATTGTTCAAATAACACATTGTTTGATTTTTAAATATATATAAAAAAGGGTAACCCTAATGTGTTTTTCAATTGTAATATTTCTGTAAATGCTATAAGGACAGACAAATTTATATTTATGTAGAATAATACAAATATAAAAATAGTGATCACATTAATTTCCGTCGTATTAAAAAAAATTAATGATGTGATACCCATTTACTTGCCTAAAAAGACGTATTTATGATGTGCGTTGTTAACAGATTACACTAACATTAGGTTAAAACCCTGGAGAGAAAAACGTTTTCAAAAGTATCATTTCTAAGGTCAAAATAACCTAAGACATCACTTGCTCCCCAGTGGATTCTCTGCAGTGAATGGGTGCCGTCAGAATAAGAGCAGCTGATAAAAACATCACAATAATCCACACCAATCCAGTTCATCATTTAACTTCTTGTGAAGTGAAAAGTTGTTAGTTTTTAAGAAACAAATTCGTCATTAAGATGTATTGAACGTCAAACTGTTGCTTTCGGTTAAAATACAAATAATATTGCTTTCTCCAGTGAAACTATAAACTCGTCTGAATTAGAACAGACATATGTACATATATTATAAACAAAATATCATATAAATAAGCACTATTTACAAGCGAAAAGAGTATAAAATAGTTCTAATTAAATATGTTGGTGGATTTTGAAGCAAGACAAGCGATGGACTTTTCCCCTTTTTCACATTAATACGTGAAGAATATTTACAGATAAATAAGACTAGATGTTTTCTCTGAAAATCCTGATAAATAATAATAATTATTCAAACAAAGTGTTCAGGTTGATGGTGTGTCCTCCAACTCATTACTTATACAAAATGGTGTCCCCCAGGGGTCCATTTTGGGTCCCATTTTATTTAATATCTATATAAATGATTTGTATCAGAATGTAACAAAAGCAAAGTGTCATTTTTATGCAGATGACACCGTTTTGTATAGTTCTGCCTCATCCTTAACAAGTGCCGTAGAAGATCTGCAATCTGCTTTTAACTTTATTCAGAAGAATCTTCATAAAATGAGACTTGTTTTAAATTCAGACAAAACCAAAATGATGTGTTTTTCTAAATCAAGGAAAACAGACGATGCTTGTCAAATTGTTACACTAGATGAGAAAGTAATTGAACGAGTATCAGTCTATAAATATCTGGGTTTCCTTTTAGAAGAAAGTTTGTCTTTTAAGCAGCATATAGAGTGTTTAACAAAAAAACTTAGAGTAAAGTTGGGCTTCTATTATAGAAACAAACGCTGTTTCTCTTTTAGTGTGAGAAAAACACTTATACAAGCAACATTTCTGTCAATGCTGGATTACGGTGATATTTTATACATGCATGCAAATCAATCTTCGTTGAAAATGCTGGATTCAGTATATCATGCATCATTAAGATTTGTAACTAAGTCTAGTTTTCGTACTCATCTTTGCAGCTTGTATGAGAGTGTTGGTTGGCTGTCTTTACACAATCGTAGGCTTGAGCACTGGTATATTTTTCTTTTTAAGGCTATACTGTACAAATTGCCTTCTTATCTATGTTCTCTTTTGACTCTTAAAGCCACTACCAGCAAATGTAATCTTCGATCACATGTATGACATTCCACGAACGAGAACTGTCTTTGGTGAAAGTGCTTTTAAAGTTTTTGCACCTTTATCTTGGTATAAATTGCAGAATCATCTAAAATTTGACTATTTACCAACAATGACACAGTTTAAAATTAGGATAAAGGACTATCTGAATACTAAATGCACATGTGCTATTACTGAGCATTGCTGATAATTATGTTGAGATGATGTTGAATTGCCAACTGTCTTTTCTTGTTAAATGTTGTTGCGTTGTTCATGTTACTGTATATGTTTTTTAATATGGAACTGTATTCTGCTGTCTTGGCCAGGACTCCCTTGAAAAGGAGATTTTGAATCTCAATGGGATTATTTCCTGGTAAAATAAAGGTAAAATAAAATAAAATAAAACCCTACATTTGCAAATAATAAGCAAATCCACAGCATTTTATTTTTCAGTATCAGTTAAATTCATTCAAACAAATATTTTATTAAAAAGTCATATGTTCAAGAAAGAAATGAGTGCATATTTACACTGCGGTCTCCCTGACTACTCTTAAGTGAACTGACATTAATGCTGCAGTGTTCTGTTAGCAGTGCTTTGCATAGCCCAGTGCCCTTTAATGATAAAAGGATGATTCTGCAAATCTACAGCGTTGGTCCTTGGCATTGAGCAGTGTAATGTAATCCCAAAATCTGAGTTTGCAGACATCACGGTTTGCTGGGAGAGCGTGGAGTAAATGCTCCAGATGCCTCAAGCATGGTCTTCCTGCGCGCCGTCTCTTTAGCAACATTGTGGTTCAGCCTTCGCAAACGCTCCTGCAACATAGAGATTGGAGAAGATGAAGATAGCAAGCAAACTGATGTTTTATAATCAAAGTCTCAGTCTCTTACCTGTGCATTCTGGAGTATGTTGTTGACAAGCACCACTCTTCGCCTGGCATTAAGGAGTTTTTTCACATATGGGTCTAAGTCTAGTGCCACCTTCTGGTGTTCGTTGATCCTACACAACTCTGCAGAAGAAATGCTCACATGAGATGACATAATATTCATCAATTCTGCAGAAAGGGGCAGGAGAGTTACATTATATATTTTGTAATGTGGATGGATTACTAAATACTTACTAATACTTCATACAGTCACCTTTTATATTCCATGTCAAAATAAGTTATAGTCATAACATGTCATTTTCTAGGATGAAACTACTTTTCATTCATTATCTTTTGCAAGTATGAAAACAATTGGCAATTTATAAATCCCAGCCAGGACACGTCCGGTAAAAAAATAAAAATAAAAATAAAATAAAGAGGACGTATAGTCACCCTATTGAAATGCTCGCTGTCAAATGATTAATCGCAACTAATCGCATCCAAAATAAAAGTTTGTGTTTACTGTGTATATTTATTATGTATATATAAATACAAACACATGTATTTATATATTTAAGAAAATATGTTATATGTTAGGTATATTTATACAGTAAATATATTTTTATATAATATTAATTATATTAATATAAATTTAAACATGTAAAACGAAATACATGTACATTTTTTCAAAATATATACTGTGTGTCTTTATATGAACTAAATATATATATATATATATAATAAAAAAATATACACTTAATCGTTTGACGACACTAATATATAATTTACAAATTTGACTAATAATATTACTAATATTATTTTATTAATTTACAGGGGCGTAAATTTCATCTAACAGTAGGGGGGGGGGCAATAACCATAAAATTTATCAAGAGCAATTTTTGAAGGGGACACAAATAATACAGCCAAAATTGTACTTGTAAGGATAATATACAGTGGGTACGGAAAGTATTCAGACCCCCTTAAATTTTTCACTCTTTGTTATATTGCAGCCATTTTCTAAAATCATTTAAGTTCATATTTTTTCCTCATTAATGTACACACAGCACCCCATATTGACAGAAAAACACAGAATTGTTGAAATTTTTGCAGATTTATTAAAACAGAAAAACTGAAATATATAGGATTTTCTGCTATTTATACTACTTATTGCAAATAGTGGCAATTATCTGCACTTCAGTATTGTAGTACATTATAGACAGTATGCAATAATAATTTATTGAGTGTAAATTTGAATTTGAATTCAAATTATTAAATGGATGCCACCTTATTGGGAGAATAAAGCCTTCTCTACACCTACCCTAACCCTACCTGATACTTTCTTTTCAACTTTTTGGTTATTTCCTTATTATTACTGAGTTAGTGTAAATAGCCTCTGCAATCAAGGCAGGCAGCAAGCAGCAGGCTATTTGCACTTAGTGTAAAATTAGACAGTCCGTTAAATATGAGTTCGGTTCATAGATTCACCACCACGCAGTCATATTATAATTATTATTTTGCGTCCTCCATAGTATTTTAGGTTTCGTCTAGGACTGAGGACTTCTCTTTAGATATTCAACTACAGCAAACCCACTGATCTGCCACTTAACTTCATAATGAGCAAAACCCAACACATCGGTAGGTCTACAATATTTGCCTAATATCAGTTCACACACAGGTTTATCACTACGGTATTAAGCTTGGTAACCTTATAATCGCTCACAGAAAAATGCATCGGATATCATCTTATTTTTATTTTTTGTCATGACTAATTTTTGAATGATTCAGCATCATCTGTATTAAATAGAAATAATAATTTCACACAGTGTTTCAAGAGAATAAAATAGCCTTGACAGCCTAAGTTACTTGCACAACTACTGAAGCACTTTGCTGTCTCCCACCGGGCTAGTGTGTGTGTTTCAGTAAAGGCCAGGGAAAGGAGGCAGTGGACTAAACTAAACCACTGTGAAGCAAGGGAGGGGGGACTCAAACAATTCTGAACTTAAAACGCTTTATTGCGTTTATTTTGTTTTACTACTTACACAATTATTTTAAATATATGTCCATTAAATTATTTACACAGTCTTGTAATTATATTTTTAGGGGGGACACCCTCAGATAGGGTCTTAATGGGTCATGTTTCAATCACTTTTTCATATTAATTCCATTGTCTGACAACAGAAACAGTAAAATATATCAATGAAAACTGTTTTATTGAGAATTTAGCTGCATCAAAATACAGTAAGTGGGCACAGAGAGGGGAACAAATTTATATTAAACAATATAGGCGATTTACATTTTACATGTTCAGAAGAAGTGAGCTGCCCTGACCTGCAGAAATGTAAACAGGGTTGTGTAAGTAAATTACTCTGTGCAAAGAAAGAGAAGTAATGGGAATCTTGTATTTCTTTTACATGTGTCTAATAGACATGAACAAGTTATTTGAAAAACCTCTATTACCTTTGAAAAATGTCTACTCTTCATGCTCTGAGTATGGTTTCAATAATAATAATAAACATTTGCATAAAGCATTCATATTTGTCCAAGCCCATGTTGATTAGAGTATTAAAAACTTGAAAAGTATTAATTTAAGGTACATTTCCAACAAATAAAAATGTGTGATTAAACATTTTAATTGATTGACAGCCCTAATAAATATATGAAGAGCTCTTTTCCAAAACGCTATAAATCCATTTTAATAGTTTTAGAGAAAAGGACATTTTTTTACCTAGACCCATACATTTTGTTAATATTCAATTTATCCTGTTAAAATGGTCTGTTGGCTCAGTCTGAACATGTTAAACAATGATTGTTAAATTAAACAACAATATTGTCGATTATAAATTCCAAGTTTTATTTTTATTTTTTCAAAACGCTACAAATCCATCCTTTTTTTTATGTTGGTTTATGTCTTTAAAAAAAAAAGAGAACATGCAACATATGACATCAGGGACTCATACTATAAGCCGGTCGCACCAGCCTTGTGTTGATGTAACCCCCCCGGGTCCACAACATCACACCGAGCGGGTCTAGAACCCGGGTTTCCGGCGCGGGAGGCGGGCGCTCTAACAAGGAACGCCAAAGGCTACAGCCTCTAGCCGTCAGTCGCTAGAGCGCCTCTTTTTGAGGTCAAGGGGAGTGAGGTTTACACACAGCCCTTACTGGCATACACATCTGTTACATTGACATCCCACAGCGGGTATTAACGCACCTTCTTTTTTTGTTGTTTTTTGTGATTTTCTTTGTCCAGTCATATGAAGATATATCGCATTTAGGCTAAAAACAGGTTCGGCGCTTATAGCGGTTTGGAAAAGAACTGCATCTTGCAGCACATTTTAAACAAGGAAATATAGCGATTTGGCATGAAACATTGATGGAGCAGTGAATAGGTTCAGTACACAGCAAAATGGCATGACGAACTATAATAAATAAATTTGGCGTTTATCGCGTTTTGGAAAAGAGCTCTTCATATATATATATATATATATATATATACATACACACACACACACAAGTCAAATTTTGAAGTTGATCAAAACATTTTATCAATGTTGTCCTAAAACCAAAACACGTTCTTGTCTTAGGACAACTTTGATAAACTTGTTTTGATCTACTTGAAATGTTGACTGCTGTATAATGCTTGATTGGTTTGATTGTGATTCCTATATTATTACTATGGCATGGCATTAGCCAATTTAGCAGACCAACAAATATTCCATGTCAAAAATATTTACAGAATGTCAGATTTGTTTACAATTGTGAATAGTATGACAATTTCACTCTGAATCTTCTTGAGTATTTAGTTATTGTGCAAATTGTCCTCACTGACGTTATTTTGCACGGGGTGCAATCTGCTAAACTGAAAATAAATTCAATCCTGGTGTGTGAACTGGGATTTACAAACTGCCCAGAGCTCGGAACTTAAACTTACCGTTTTGAGAAAAAATAAATCTCATTCAAGAATTGAGCCAAAGGGATTGAGAAAGACTGTAAATGCATAATCACCTCAAACCAACTTACCAGATGCCAAATTATCAATGTGTTCCCGGAGTTCCACTTGGCTTTCTCTGTGAAGATAAATGTACAGTATATAAAAATAAAAGACATAGCTGTATATATTTATGCACGCTTTGAAATCCATGACTATGAACCACATCTCAAACATCGTGCGAAACTGCGAAAAGTCATGTAAGAAAGAAATGAACTGCAATTGTTTTGCATGGTTCAGCATCTCTTGAGTCACAAGACCTGTCATGTTGACAGCCATTAGCATGCTAGCACACAGAACCAATCGTTTTGAATTAAACATTTCTCGGGTTTAAAACACGTATGTTTCCCAATATACTACCTGACTGAGTGCACATGTACGTCAAGCTGCTGTACAGCGGGACTCAGGAGGTCCAGCAAACCCTCAGCGAGAGCATCTTTCCCTGAAGGGGTTTCCACTGCTAACGCTGCCATCTTTACTGAGCTCGGAGTGACAGCGCTAGACCCTCACTGCGTCTTTACAGATATTACAACACAGAGCAAGTATAAGAGCTGTGGGATGATTTGTAAATCTGCGAATCTCCGAATTTGCGTACTGCGTCACACATATGGCTGTGTTCAAATACAATACTACCTACGACGCAGTATACGTTGTATGTGAAACTGGCACATGAATGATGTATAGTCTACTGTGAACAACAATACATAATACAAAAATAGAAGTAAAAAAGCAGTGAAAAGTACTGACGCAGTTTTGAAAAATAAACAACAGTGTGCTAATGTAAAACAATGTCGATTAATATAAATGGATAATAAAAGAGATCCAAGTAAATGAATACAAATAATTAAGAAGATTAAATAAATAAATAAATAAAATACATCAACTGTACATCTGTGAGTAAACACGTGGTAATAGAAACTAAATATTTTCAACATAATTATAATATTAATTTTTCACCGCATTTTGGGATTTATACATGAAAATGTATACAGTGGCTGTCGTTTAAATTTCAGAATAAGTATCCTTGCATGAAGATGATCATTTGTGGGTCTGTAGCATATTACATTTTTTTATCAAAATAATAATTATAATTATACATGTTTTATACGAGGTTATAACCTGATAAGAATTCAATTCAATTCAAGATTATTTGTATAGTGCTTTTTACGATACAATCCTTGCAAAGCAGCTTTACAGGAAATTAAGTCTCTAAAATAGATTGAGATATTGTATAATCTTAATATATTTAACTTATGGCAAAATGTGTTTAATTCTGTATACTGTCTGAGGGTTGGCTTCCTCTGAGGTCCTTCATCTGAGCTCTATTTTTCCCCAAAAGTTATGACCAATAATAAATATTTTTGAACTCTTTTAAATCGAAGTTGGACTATCTCATTCCCTCTCAGTCACAAGCGCTTGCCAATGTTAGTGTCTGTTGTTGTTGCAGTTGTTTCATCTCTTTAGTTGAATTGTCTACTGTGAAACAACAGTAGAATTATTATTCAACGATTTTCCTTTCGCCAAGCACATTACACTCTATGGCATTACTCATTCGTTCATGCTTCTTTTCCACTCCAACTTTCCAATTCCTGCCCACTATAAGCTGCATGGATGGATTTGATTATCCCGCCCAATAGGCCTATTTATGTAAGATTTTGAAAAGTTCAATCGATTCGCATTTTATATCGTCACCATGATATGTACAGGTCAAAAAATTTGAATATCATGAGAATGGTCAATATTTGTTGTCACTCATTTCAGAAAGTGAAACCTGTATATTATATAGATTCATTATACATAGAGTGAAATGTTTCAAGCATTTACTTCTTGACATTTTGATATAATGGTTTACAGATAATGAAAAATCCTAAAAATGTGAACATTAAAATATTACATAAGATCAATAACAAAAAGATATTTTAAACAGAAATGTCAGGCTTCTGAAAAGTATGTTCATTTCTATGCACTCAATACTTGGTTTGGCCTCCTTTTGCATGAATTACTGCATCAATGCGGCGTGACATGGAGGTGATCAGTCTGTGGCACTGCTCAGGTGTAATGAATCCCAGATTGCTTTGATAGCGGCCTTCAGGTCATCTGTATTGTTGGGTCTGGTGTCTCTCATCTTCCTCTTGACAATACCTCATAGATTCTCAATGGGGTCCAGGTCAGGCGAGTTCGCTGGCCAATCAAGCACAGTAACACCATGATCATTGAACCAGCTTCTGGTACCTTTGGCAGTGTGGGCAGGTGTCAAGTCCTGCTGGAAAATGAAATCAGCAACCCATAAAGCTTGTCAGCAGAAGGAAGCATGAAGTGCTCTAAAATCTCCTGGTAGATGGTTGCGTTGACTGTGGACTTCAGAAAACACAGTGGACCAACACCAGCAGATGACATGGCAGCCCAAATCATCACTGACTGTGGAAACTTCACACTGGACCTCAAACAACATGGATTCTGTGCCTCTCCTCTCTTCCTCCAGACTCTGGGACCCTGATTTCCAAATTAAATGAATAATGTACTTTCATCTGAAAAGAGGACTTTGGACCACTGAGCAACAGTCCAGTTATTTTTCTCCTCAGCCCAGGTAAGATGCCTCTGACAATGTTTCTGTTTCAGAAGTGGCTTGGTAGCTCTTTTCCTGAAGATGTCTGAGCGTGGTGACTCTTGATGCACTGACTCCAGCTTCAGTTCACTCCTTGTGAAGCTCTCCCAAGTGTTTGAATCAGCTTTGCTTGACAGTATTCTCAAGCTTGCGCTCATCCCAGTTGCTTGTGCACATTTTCCTACCCAATTTCTTCCTTCCAGTCAACTTTGCATTTAATATGCTTTGATACAGCACTCCTTGAACAGCCCCCCCCCCTTTCAGTAATGACCCTCTGTGACTTACCCTCTTTGTGGAGGGTGTCAATGTTAGTCTTCTGGGCCATTGCCAAGTCAGCAGTGTTCCCCATTATTGTTCTTTCAAAGAACAAGAGATACCAGAATATATACTGTATGGATGGTCATTTATTGAAACTCAAATGTAAATATTCTAATATTTTGAGATACTGCTTTATTACTTTAATTAGTTGTAAGCTCTAATCATCAAAATGAAAAGATATTTAAAGTGTTTTACTTTACATGTAATGAATCTAAAATATATGAAATATTCACTTTTTGAAATAAGTTACAAGAAAACTTTTTCACCTTATTCAATTTTTTTTTAGATGTAACTGTATTGTCATGCAAGCCATAACATTCAGTAATGCTTTAAACACGTTTGGCAAGCAAGTCTATACAAATAAAGTGATTGAGTAATGCTATTTTTCCCCTTGTTAGTGCTCTTTTATTCTTTCATTTTAACTGAAGGCAAACCGTTTTACACTGTATGGTCTGAACTGGTTGATGCACAAAATCAGCACCCTCATAAAGAGGTTGACTGGCACAAAATATTTTATGTATTTTGAAAATACAAAAATACTGATATTAAATGTATTTAAATACAAAACTCATTAGATTTTTCCCAAAGGCTTTAAAAGACAATTTTTTTTATTTTTTTTTAATACGTATTTTAATTACGTGTATCTGAAATACTGCCCATCCCTGAACCTACTACTAGTATGGCTACTATTTGGCACGCGGCCTTTCATGCGTAAATCTCGCGATATCTGACGTGGTAAGCAGTGCTCCATTTTCTTAGCTCGCGCTGGTTAGCACCATTTTGTGATGAATGAGGGGAGAGGAGGCAGAAAGAGTCGCGGATTAGAAGCAGATTGGTGTTAAATAGCCCATTTCTTGTAGGATAAAGCTTTGTTTTTAAGTTCTTAAATATACTTAGAAGAGGGGTGGTAGTTGTACAATTTTCGTGCGTCAAGTAGAGAAGTTTGGAGTGTGATTTTGTCGAGTCAGTCAGCCAGCGACGCGCTAAGCTAACGTTACACTGCTAACAGATCTGCCCTGACTCTACTACACGAGTGTTTCAGAGAAAAGGTAAGAATTAAATGCATCTTACACATTACCAGATAATATTAGAGTGGTTAATATGTGAATAGGAACGAGTTTTGTGTGAGTTACATTGATATTGAAGTATAAGGTTGATGAGCAGTCATACCGTCTTGTAAATATATTTGTGAAACCGGTAAATCTTGTTTTACAACCATGTTGACGCCTGGTATGAATAACAAAATTCATACTGAGCTCCTGAACAGCATTTTTGGGCACCATAATAACTGCAAAAACTTAATAAATGCTGTAGAAGTTAGGTCGGGGTTTGTGGAAAAGTGTAAAAAAATTATAAAATAACTAACGTAAGTGTAGATTTTTATATATATGCGATTCAAATAAATAAACAATTGTCTGTGGAAAAAAAATAATAAATAAAAACTATTTAAAGATTAAATTAAATAAACAAGGGATTTCTAGGAAGTCTGTGGAAAAGTTAGAGAAAACTGTAATAAAAAAATTACTATAAAAATGTTAAGGTTTTAATAAAAAATATCTGGACCCGCATTGAAAAAATAAATAAAAACATTAAATTAATAGGGACCGCTCCCTTGCACATTTCTGGGATTTATTTTCTAGCCAACATGTAAAATTTGTAAATGTTTAAAGAGCAAACTGCAAAAAAAGCCGTGTATTGCCTTTAATAACTTCAGATTTCTCCATTGACTTTCTTGTTTCTTTCTGTCTGTGAAACTTTCATTTCATGCATTAAAGAGACTTAACATCTAAATTCTGCTGTTTCTCCCTTACAGAAGAGATCCCTGCAAGTGTGAAGAAACATGAGCGCCCCTTCTTCTCAAAAAGTCGTGCTGAAATGCACCACCAAGGTGTCCCTGAATGAGCGGTGAGGCGCTACGCATCCTGACAGCATTATCTCAAAACCAGGGGGAAAAGCATACAGAGATAACTAAGGCATCAAGCCTCAAGACACGTGTACTATGGAGGTCAATGAGGGGGAGACATCAGACCTGACATGGACGCTAGACTACCTGCACGGTGTGCGCCGCTTACCCAACACGACTGTGATTACATGAGTCGAGAATAAAGATCTTATAGCGTGCCCTATTTGGCGAGGTGTCTCTTGCGTAAGCGGCGCACACCCGGTGGTGAGAGGGTAATGGTGAGGTAAGCCGACTGCACTTGAGTTCTCTGCAGAAGAGCATCCTCAGCCATGGGAATGAGTTGATTATGCAAGATGGTGTGTGTGCCCTCTCTCACACAAAAATACACACTCTCTCTCTCTCAGAGTTTTTCTGCTCCTCATCTGCCGTTTTCAGTTTCTCTCTGGCTGTCTGCAGAATAAGGTGCTCAGTCCGTACCTAGACGTGACCTGTCCCCCCAACCCCCTTCCCTTCTCTCATCAGAAGCGTCTTGCAGAAGAGCGTACCAGGTCACGGTCTTGGTTGTAAGTGGCTGGGTTGCCAGACACCCCTCTAGCCCTGGGCCGACTCACCGTGTGGTGTCTCGGACTGATGGCGGCCTGTAAGTGGCAATCACTCTGAAATCTGCCTCTTTTCTATCTCTGTCTTCTCTTTTGCCACTGAAACCACATCGTAGGTGTTCAGCTTAAGCCAAATATGTTGGGGGTGTCTCCACACATAATGGAGAGAGAGAGTAAATGAAAGCAGGTGTGGTCTAAAAAGGGCATTCTCTAGATTGCTACAGGATCCGCTGTAGCTGCGTCCATGCTGTGTGAAATGATTTGATTTGGAACCTCCTTTCCTCGTATCCCCCTTTCCCTCCTCTCTCTCTCTCTCTCTCTACCCTCCTTCTTCTGTTATGTACCACAAGCTTCACAAACATGCTGAAGAACAAGCAGCCGACAGTGAGTAGCATCCGGGCGACCATGCAGCAGCAGCACATGGCCACTGCGAGGAACCGCCGGCTCGCTCAGCAGATGGAGAACAGGCCCACTGTACAGGCTGCCCTGCAACACAAACAGGTAAGAGAAATGATATGCACTAAGGTGACGCATTGAGGTAACATAGATGGAGCTGAAAATCAGCTGATGGATGCGTCACAGTACCAAGTGGTTGCAAAATGCTGAATTAACAGAAAGAAAAAGTTTTTGAATATACAGTACACTATTATTTTTGTATTTGTTTTTTTCAGCAAGTGTGCATTAAATTGATAGTGACCGCAAAGACAATTATATTATAAAATATTTTTATTTCAAAAATAAAATGTTCTTTTAAATTTTAAACTATTACACTACTATTTTTGATTAAGAGTCATAAGAGACTTATTTTAAAACATTTTTACTCAAAATTTGAAGGGTAGTGTACCATTAAAGAACGTTAATTTAATGTTTGTTAACTGTGCTACAAAACTGCAGGCTTACAGTTCAGATCTGGTTTCATTCTGGTCCGAAACGCTTCCATGTTGCATATTGTGTTTCATCATTTTGTAATATGTCACAGATATGTTACAGTAGTCATTTCACGCTGGTTTTATTAGTTAGGCATACCACATTTAATTACATTTAAAGTCAGCCCAGAGAAACAATCCTTTATATCACTCCCCTGTAGAGCCTAAAACAGCGACTTGGGAAGAGCAACATCCAGGCCAGGCTGGGTCGGCCCATCGGCTCGCTGATGCCGGGCGGCGGCAGAGGACGAGGTTTTCCTGGAGGATTGCGTGGAGCTGGACGAGGACTACGGGGAAGAGGAAGAGGTGGTGGCATGAGAGGAGCACTCTTTCTTAGAGGTGACTGTCTTTTCATCACACAGCTGTTTGTGTTCTCCAGTGTACTTCTCAGACCACTGTCCTGCGTTTACTATTTTAATAAATGAAAAGCTGCATACGGTGAAACATGATGGACGATGGCTTCGCGGGGTTAGCGGTTTGCCCTAAGCGTGAATCCATATGCAGAAAGGCACGGAAAACAAATAACATGTTCTACTGAGCCACTAAATCAGCTGTTCTCGATTCTAATCCTCGCGCACCCCCGCTCTGCATATTTTGCATGTCTCTCTTTAACACATCAGCTCGTTAGAAGTGAGCTCTGTGCATGAACTGTGTTCCGACTGACATGGTCTGTTGTAGATAAATGCAATCTTCAACAGATCTCATGCCTCGTCAAGTTATTACATGGTCTCTACACAGTGTCCATTGCTCCCTACTGCCTGAGCAGGGAAATCCGTTGAAGTTTACTTCACCTCGGAACATTCATTCACGGATTTGCGCTACGCAGCGTCTTCACACACACAGACGAAACTTACTAGAGAAGCGCAAAGTGTGACATAATATACCTCTGTAATTAAATACAATTTAAATTCACATCTCGCACACTTCAATGCCCTTTGAATGGAACATTTATGCTCGCTTCGAACTAGAATAATGTTGGAATATCCTGTGATGTCCACTTCGTAGGATACTTACAGTCGAATAGTACCAACATCTGAAGCGATGAGAGAAACGTACAATGTGCAGAGCGGGGGTACGTGAGGACTGGAATTGAAAACCGCTGCACTAAATGGACATATGCCGCTTGCTAGCAGCCTGATACAGTACATGAAAGTTCACTTTACACTATGGTTGGGTACCGAAACCCGGTACCTATGTAACCGGTATGTACTAGAACCGAATCAGAACGCAGATTTTGGTGCCTCATTTCGGTGCCATGCCTGAACGATCGGTTGAAATGTGTCCTTTGTTTCTCAAAAACAGACGTAAGAAGTAATTTCCGACTAAGAAAATGCACGTCAACTCAATTCAGAAAGCTCTAATAATACAAGTCCAACAAATCTTTGTAGTAACGCGAGTGTGGTGTTTTCATTTCCCAACTTAAAAGCACAACTCGGGAAATGAGAGCATCTGAGGAGCACGTGAATGCAGTGATTACACTTGGTGTAGTGATTAATGCAGTGATTAACTAGCTAAGCTACTACTACTCCATGGGCTACTAATACATCGATTAGCAATGGATTATAAATAAACTTAATTATGAAAATACCAGAGATGGCTTGAATAACACCCATAAACTATACATTGTCGTAGTCGAGTGTTTATTGTATTTATTTTATCATTCAAAACATTTATATTTTCAGTTTACTCCGTTACAGCAATAGCAATGCCTAAGTTCGCTACTTCTGTGACTGGATCTGTGGATTTTCTATGCGAGGGTTCCCTCTGGCGTCCAGTATGAATGAAAAAGACATCATCCCCTGGTTTCACAGACAAGGCTTGAGCCTAGTCCTAGACTAAAATGTAACTCTTAGCTGTTTTAACTTAAACATCCACTGACTGATCCTAAAATAAATCAGTGCCTTTGTTTTGTCTCAAGATGCACCGCAAGTAATGATCTAATCCTGGCTTAGTCTAAGCCCTGTCTGTGAAACTGGGCCAGTGTGTTTAGAAAAACCCAAACGAGGAAAGCACACTGTAAAAAAAAAAAAAAAAGTTGCTCTACCTAAAAAATAATAATGACAATAGATTTTTGCGGTTATGATTCTGTGCGCGCGATCTGCGCGTTATGTATTGTACACGCTACTGTCTGTAGCTATGTGTGTGCTTTACAGTGCAGCAGCGCATTAGATTAGAACATGATTAACTTACCTGTACAATAAGCTGTTTAAAACATGCATTCTGCCATTCAATTTCGAGCATCCAGTAATATAATCACACATGTCTTGTGAAACGCAATTAGAGTATGAATTAGTTGTAATAATTTGTATTTCAAGCTTAAAGCATCATGGCAGAGCACTGAAGTTGATCACCGATGCCGGTTCAACGTCGTGACGTCTGTCAGTCATTGGCGTTAGACGATGGCCCAACCCTGGTTCTAATAATGTGCTACCGCAGTTTTAAATCTGAGGAAGAGATAATTTCATGTATTTCAGTATAAAGCAAGTCCTTCCTTGGCTAAAAGTGTGTTGTCACCTTTTTAACATTTCAGAAGAAGTCTGTGCTTCATTTGGAGCTGTCAATCACTAC
Organism: Oxygymnocypris stewartii; assembly: GCA_003573665.1. NCBI lineage: Eukaryota > Metazoa > Chordata > Actinopteri > Cypriniformes > Cyprinidae > Oxygymnocypris > Oxygymnocypris stewartii. Next base: position 514,665 of record QVTF01012291.1, read on the forward strand.
AGGACAGCTGATGCTTTAGTGTTACGCTGTTCGTCAGAGGTTTCACACCTACCCTCTAAACTTCACGAGGTGCTGATTGGTCTAAGCTGACGTTTTATGGCTGTTAGGAGACCCCTGGTGTATTACAAGACTTGTAGTTCCTGCACCTGTTGTGCAGCCTCTGGGTGATAACAGAAAGAGACAGCTGAGGCCTTACTTTTCCTTCAAGGAGTGTAGTTGATCAATAGGATAGTTCACCCCAAATTGTAAATTTTCGTCATGTTGTTCCAAAGCATTTTGACTTAATTCGGTGGTACACAAAATATGATATTTTGAAATGTTGGTAACCAAACAGTTTTGGTTCCCATTTCCTTCCAGTGTATGAACCCCAAAATAATTGAAGACAATGGGAACTCAAACCGTTCTTCAAAATATCACCTTTCACAGCAGAAAGTCAGTCATACGGGTTTGGAACAACATGAGACAAAGCAAATGGCATAATTTGTATTATCCCTTTAAGGGGGAGGTCATTTTTGGAGCCGAGTATCCACTTGTAATTTTAACTAATTGCTGTTCTTGAATGATCTTTTAACCCTCTAAGCGCCAAAGTCGCAAAATTGCGACAATACGTCATAATTCATTAAATAAACTGTAGTTTCTAATATGGTGTAATATCGCATTTGTATTCCCTACCACTAGATGGCAGACGTAGTACTTTGATTCTAGACCAAAATTACGTCATGTTCCTATTCAAAGTGTTTGAGGAAATAGCAGAGCAAGTGAGCGATCGTGTCATTGATGCGGAAGCAATTCAGTTCATAGCGTGAGAGAAAATAGCCAAATGACTAATAAAAAGTTGTACTGTGAGGATGTGTTGTAAATGTTATTCGCCGAGTCTGTCTCTGAAGGGGAATATTTACGGTTTGGAAATGACGATCGGCCGTCTAATGATCGCGCTTCTTCCGGTACATCTCCGGGCATGGCGAGAGTGTTCACGAAGCACAAACAAGTGATCATTTCGGCCCTTTGCCCAACGGGGATGGGGGTGGCTGGGGTGGACGTGGTATTAGTGTCCATATGAGAGGCTCTGCGTTGCTGATGATCGCCCCCAGATTGCATCTTTTTTTTTTGATAGCTCGTGCTCAAAGGGCCATTGGCAGACAGTACAGGTGCAGTCAGTGTTGGGTAACATTAGGTCTGTGCGCTGTGCCATGCAATAAGAGGTACCATACTCTCAAGAACTATAAACGCTCACCTAGACACCTGATTGGCCAGATAGCTGGTCAACTGATCAAAAAATAGTCATGTATTTTAAATGGCACAGTAATATAGTAATAATTTACTACTTTCTCCTGTTTTACTGTTATTTCCTCTTTTCCCTGATCATTTATAATGAGGATAAAAAGACAAAAAAACACGCAAATAAGTTCAAACAACCATTCAATATCTATTATTTCCTGAATATTACTGATGAACTGATAAAAAAGTAGGCTACTGTTCACATACGTTTTACTACTGTATAGTTATGTAGTAATAATTTTGTACTTTCTCCTGTTTTATTGTTGGTTTCCTCTTTCCTGGTCATGTGTAATGAGGATAAAACAAGAATAAATAAAAATAAACATGCTTATAAGTTTCAATATCTACTATTTCCTGAATATTATGACATTTAAGAGTAATAAGTTCTAACATCCGCCCCCCGATTATGTCATAACATCCTAATTAGATGAGTATATTTACACCCCACATAAACTTTTGGTCATGCCCAACATTTTTCTAATTTACAGTAGATCCCTATCTTTAACCCCTTTGAAGCCACAAGCTTTTGAAACCTTGATGCGGAAATCCAGAATTGTTTCCAAAAAACCCTGGCGCCTAAAGGGTTAAGTTATTGAGAGAAGTTAACAGTTAACATGACATTGTCCTGTGTAGTAAAACAATGAGAATCTCAGTTTCAAATGTATGCAGCTAGCTTGGTAACATAAGCATGCCACAACTTTATAAGTACTCCCTTATGCAATCTGGAAGTAGTTCTCACATTTTCCTGAAGTTAAGTGATTTGTATCTGTTAGGTGCAGGTCAGATGAGAGGTCGGGGCGGTCCTGGACGTATCGGTCTCCGTCGAGGCATGCGTCTTCGTGGAGGTGTCCCAGGACGAGGTGCTCTGGGTGGCCGAGGAGCAGCACGTGGAGCACCTGGAGGAAGAGGTGAGAAATACTAGGGCTGGGCGATATGGCCAAAAAAATCATATCGCTGTATTTATTTGGCTGAAACGTGACATACGGTGTAATGTTCTATTTGGATTAAAAATGTATTTCTTCCTTCCTCCCTTTTACTCTCTCTCTCTCCTTCCCTTTTTCTTTATTTATTTATCTCCCTTTCTGTCTTTCCAGTGTCGTCCAAATGAAACAATGTTTATATTAAAGGCAATGAAGGCAAATATAGTGAAAGTATAGGATATGCTATCCATTATGTTCATAAAAGGGGCTAAAATCACATATAATGCTAAAATGCCTTTTTAAAGAAGTTCAATTCGCTAAACTTAAAATTAAAGTAAATAAACAAACGAGCACAGAATAATTGCATTATATTTTGATTACCCCGTTACTGCTATCTGCTATCATAAAATACACTTACTTGTAGGTTTAAAATCCGTCATATGGCAATTATTGCGGCCCTATTCTGTTGCGCTCCGGCAGTTCGGTGCGCTCGTTCACTGAAGTATGTGAAGTCTAGTGGAGAATCACATGCAGAAGGCTCCTGACAGCAAAATGGAAATATTTCCATGGTTGTCTAACATTTACAGATGAGACTACACCTGTGAAATGTAAGTTATGATCTGATGAAAACGGCACATCTCAAGAGCATTAAACAGTTTCTGTCAGCAGCACACGAGTCTTTCAGAGCATCTGATGGGGCGAGCTGCTTTAAACTTAAGTATATCTTATCAGTTATTTTAATGTCCTTAATACAAAGCATGTCTCCAGTTTAGGACAAACTGGATTATGCACTTTACCCGCAGCAGCTCACTCTGTCCTCTGCGATTGTTCAGATGGGCTCGTATCAAACTACTTTATATTGATAGAAAACGGTATTGCCTCGCACCGTATCGCTTATAAAAAAATATATCGATATATGGTACAAACTCGATATAAAGAAATACCGCTGCCAGTGAATCAAGTACATATTTTCATGTTCAAAAAGCTGTTTCTCTCATATATACGTCACAATAAGGAAAAAAATACTATTGAAATGCATCTTTCAATTAGACTTGAACATAAAAAAAGCGGTCTTCTGCCAGTTAGTGTTTTTGTTTTTGTTCTTAATTGCTTAAATGTTTGTCTCTCTTAGGCCGAGGCGGTATGAGAGGTCGTGGAGGGTTTGCAGGAAGGGGTCGTGGACGCGGCAGAGGCCGAGGAGCAGGTCGCTCCGCCGTCACACGAGAGCAGTTGGACAACCAGCTCGATGCTTACATGTCCAAGACCAAGGGCCATCTGGATGCCGAGCTGGATGCATACATGGCCCAAGCTGACCCTGAGAGCATGGAGTAACCACAGCCGATCTGAGAGCGAGACCGCAGCTCCCCGAAGATCTGCAGATAATAGACTGATTGACAAGATACACGTCCAGTACCATTAAACTGTTACTCTTGGACACTTTCTGAGAAGACAACTTGTACAAAGTTATGTATCATCCCAGTTATCTTCAAAGGTTTGTGAGTCGCCACTCGCAGTTGAACCCTGTACCATCATAAAAGCCTCCACACAGTTCTAAAACACAAGTCCTCGTAGAAAACTTTTTGGCAGTGAAGGGGAAAAAAAACTTGTTTTCAATTGAGCTATAATAATCGAGATTGTGTTTATAATGTTTTTTGGCTGAAATTCTGAAAATGGCCCAATGTGTGAGGAACTGTGAACTCTAGCCAAGTGCATTTGATCATCTGGTGTTAAATTGTGGTTTATATAGATTAACAGATGTTAATTACCGTAATGTTCTACAAATGAAAGTTACCTTTTATTATTGCATTTTTATGTTTTAAACTAGAACTTTTATTCAGTATACACAATCTTGATGTCTTTTTTTTTTTGTCCATCACAAAAAATGTTTTAAAGGTATATTGTAATCCACAACCATTAGTTTTTTTCTTTTGGCTTCAAATAAATCTTGGCCACAAGACTGGTGTGCTTCCTTAAGGATATTATCAACAGTTGCTTTCTTCTTTCTTTGTCTTTCAAGCTTCAAATGTTCAGTATCTCCACAAGAGGAAGGTATAAAGCTGTCTCTGTGTGGTACTGTAGGGTATTTTCCCTCAAAGTATCATTTAGATGGGAATTATTCAATGTTTCTGGGTTGTATGAATGTGTACACTGAGAACTGCAATATTTGTACTTTACTGGTCCGAGTGGCTAATTATGTTCAATGGTCTATAAATATCACAGAAATGATATTAAATAGTTTCACTCGTGTTGTAATATTAAAGACATGAAATCAGCGGCTAAACTAGTGTTAAAAGAAAACATTGTCGTTAACTACAGCTCATGAGTTCTTGATGACTTGGAATTGAAATAAGTAATTACAAATACATTTCAGACATACTGTATGAAAAAGTAACTAAACATGCTTAACATATTCAGTCTTCTGTTTCAAGCCTTCATAAACAATGATTTGTCAGGTTGCTTACAAATTGTTGTCTGTTACTAATTACAAATTACACAACAAAAATTAAAGTTTGTAATGTAATCCATTAGGCTGTATTACACATTTTAGGTAATATAATCATACTACTTTCTGATTCATTTAAACATAACTCGTTATATCGCATTGATTTAATAAATAGAATATTTTTTTATCATGGCAATGTAAGAAAATCAACTTCATTTGTTGTAATTAACATCTAGTGCATTAAACATATTATGTTGAGGATTCCCAAACGTGTTCGTAAAGGAACTGCAGGATGTGAGACTTTAATGGAAAGTTAGTAATTAAAATGTAAAATTACAATAAATTTAATTGGCTATCATCAATCAAAATAAAAAGCGTACTAAAAAAAGTAATGTATGCTATTATTTGTGTTCATGCATGTCATGTGACCATTAGACAAAGTGAACATGCAAATATGATTCCTGATTATTAAAGTATTTGTTTTGCTTCAAGTAAATATAGCAGTTATAAATATATTACAAATTTTTGGAATACCTGCATTACATGTAAATAAGAAATAACATGAATTTGTGGAATTTAATGTGGTTGAAAGACAAAAGCTCCACAGATGAATCGTGTAACATGCTGAAATATCCTAATTCAAATCAAACGTAATGTGTTTTATCTCTAGTTGATGCAATCTTGAAACCCCTGAAATGATTTGTATAAATCAGAGGTAAAATGCTGTGTAGCCACCTGACTAGAGACTGTGTTAATGTCCAGAACACTGGAAGACTTTCTGAGTGTATATAAGCGGCAGGGTATTTTAGAAAGGAACATTTAAAAGATTAAAAAAGGGGAACTTGGGAGAATCAATAAATTATGAATAATCCAGATTACATGTAGGCTAATCAATTACTACCCAGCTCTGTTAATTGTAAAGTTATATGTATTGAAATATTTAACGTGTGGTCATTATTGTGAAATGTATTCTCAAATAAATTATTGAATAAAGGTTTTACTTAATAAAAAAATAACTTTCTCGACGCCACTTTCGAAACGGAACTGACGTTTTGGGGGTGACGTTGACAGCGCACCATGGCAACGCGCTTATGCGCTCGAGTCGAGACAGAAGAGATTGAGCTCGCTCTCAGATCCTACAAACGGAGATTTGCTAACTACAGCGAAACTCTGCGCTGGACATATGCAAGATATTATAACCGCGTTACTGAGTATTCGTATGGTCGTGTGTTTTATGTAAACACATTTGCTTCACGAGGGAAAAGTTGAGGCTGCGCAGCACAAGCGAGATGATGCTTGAATCCATTGAAGTTACAGGTGAGTGTCTGTATGCTGCTGTTGCAGTGTGCTTCAGTGGGTTGCATTGACCTACTGCTTTAGGGAATTGAAGTGGATTTTAAATTCAAACGAGATTTCTTAGAATTAATTGCAGAGACTTGAAAGGAACTGACTTCATACATTCGATTCCACCAAAATTAGGATAAAGCGACACTAAGTTATTTAATTACAAAAACGGCTTCAGAAAGTAAAATGAGTTCACTTTTTCCGCGTCGAATGCATTGACATACGTGTTTTGTGTTTTCAAGTATACTTTATGCATGCTACATCATCCAATGAAGCCCTGCATAGACATACTATGTGCTTCTTCACTAGTTTAGCTCTGTGATGCTGAGGCTGTGGTCCTTCTACATCAGTGCACCTGTCAGAGCTGTTCTCTGTGACAAGGCCTGGGATCATTTCACAGAGGACTAGTACTGCCATTGTGTGCCACATGACGTAACACTGATGCAGTATATGCATCCTTATTCTATCCTGAGATTATGTAATAAACACATTACAGCGCACTTATTCATTTAGCAGATGCTTTATCCAAAGTGACGGATATGGAACAGATAAAGATTACGAAAGCCTGCAGGATCATTGAATGCAGAGCATGATTGTCAAGCTGTCATGATGAATGGAGAATATTATTTGTTGTGCTTTCTAATAGGATTAGCCTGGTCTGTGAAGTCAACTCACTGGACAGTGAAAGAGCTGCTTACAGCGTGCTGCATTTCACTTTGCTGTTCGGATCTGTTTCTCGTCTTTTGTTGGATTCAAGGTTAAGTGGGTGAAGGAGATTTTGTTTCCAAGGAAATGGGGACGCAACACTGAATTGACAATGACGGGGCTGGTCTCAAGTTTAAGACCAGCAGTATTTCCTTTACTTGAAATTCCACCTGGTGCTCTCTGTTATCCCATCCTAATATATTTTGCTATTGGCATGACAAAAGGGTTTGTTAGTTGTAGTAGCCTACTCAAGACCAAACTTCAGCGTTTAAGACCATATTTGTATTGTCTTTATCTTGTCGTGGACTTTGGACTTAAGCTTATTCTTGTCTCTGACTTCACTTGGATACGACTCTCTTCTGGTCTCAGACTTGCTTCTAAGCAACCCTCTTCTGGTCTCGGTCTTGACACGTATACACCTCACTTCTGGTCTCAGACTTGCTTCTAAGCTATCCTCTTGTGTCTCGGTCTTGACACGTATACACCTCTCTTCTGATCTCAGACTTGCTTCTAAACTATCCTCTTCTGGTCTCGGTCTTGACACGTATACACCTCTCTTCTGGTCTCAGACTTGCTTCTAAGCAACCCTCTTCTGGTCTCGGTCTTGACACGTATACACCTCTCTTCTGGTCTCAGACTTGCTTCTAAACTATCCTCTTCTGGTCTCGGTCTTGACACGTATACACCTCTCTTCTGGTCTCGGTCTTGACACGTATACACCTCTCTTCTGGTCTCAGACTTGCTTCTAAGCTATCCTCTTGTGTCTCGGTCTTGACACGTATACACCTCACTTCTGGTCTCAGACTTGCTTCTAAGCTATCCTCTTGTGTCTCGGTCTTGACACGTATACACCTCACTTCTGGTCTCAGACTTGCTTCTAAACTATCCTCTTCTGGTCTCGGTCTTGACACGTATACACCTCTCTTCTGGTCTCAGACTTGCTTCTAAGCTATCCTCTTGTGTCTCGGTCTTGACACGTATACACCTCACTTCTGGTCTCAGACTTGCTTCTAAACTATCCTCTTCTGGTCTCGGTCTTGACACGTATACACCTCTCTTCTGGTCTCAGACTTGCTTCTAAGCAACCCTCTTCTGGTGTCAGACTCGACTCAGATGTGACCTTCTGACCTTGGTCTCGATCCTCTTATGATCTCAAACTTGACTCGGAAGCAACCCTCTACTGGACTCTGACTTGATTCGGACACAACTTCTTTCTGGTTTGGACATGACTTGAAGCAAACTTGACATAAAGTTACCCTCTTCTGGTCTGAAAAATGACATGACTTGCAATGGACTTTACTTGAAGCGACCTTCTTCTGGTCTCAAACTTGACTCAGACTTGACCCTCTTCTGGTTTTAGAAGTGACGCGACTTGATTTGCATCGGACTTGATATGAATCAACCCTCATTTGGTCTCAAACTTGACTAGAAGCGACCTTCTTTTGGTCTCAGATGTGACTCTTCTGATCAAAAACCCAACCCTTTTCTTGTCTTAGTCTCTATTTAGACATTTCCTATTAAGTCTGTCTCACAATGGAATGACTTGAAAAGGGCAGTGGCGTGGCTATTAAAACTGAAAGATGTCCTAAAAACAAAATTGAAGAGAAAAGATAAAATGGAGGCTGAATGTCATGTGAAAACCAACCATCTTTCCGTAGAAGATTTAGCCAGAGCAAAACAAGCAATTGTATCTCATGTACAACAGCAACATTTTAAAACTGACATTGAATCCTTACAAGAGAAGGGGTCAGTTAAGACTTCAAGTAGGATTTCTAATTTGGATCCATTTCTTACGTTGATGGAATATCGAAAGTTGGAGGTTGTCTCAGTAAATTGGCTATGCCAGTTACACAACAACACCCAACTATCTTATCTAAAGACTTTCATGTCGCAAAGCTTATCATGAGACATATTCATAAAAATACAGGTCACTGCGGAAGAAATTACATGGTATCGAAACTTCGCCAGCAATTCAACTCCTTAGCCTGAAAGACCATTACTAATTGTGTCTTCTGCAGACGCCATCAAGGAAGAACGAGAGAACAAAAAATGGCTTTGTTGTCATTTGAACGTATCATTCCAGATTTACCACCAAAGGCATTGATTATTTTGGACCTATAGAGGTCAAAAGAGGTCGTTCTCTGGTAAAGCGGTATGGAATGATTTTTACTTGTTTAACATCCCGTGCCATTCATCTTGAAATCTCCAGTTCTTTAGACACAGACTCGTGCATCAACGCCATACGAAGGTTCATATGCAGAAGAGGCCCAGTAAATAGCATAAAATCAGATCAAGGAACGAACTTCATTAGTAGTCAAACTGTCAGAAAGCCTCAAAAGTCTAAATTATGACAAAATTCATGACATGTTAGCGATGGAAGGAGTGAAATGGGAATTCAATCCACCCTCCGCTCCACATTATGGAGGAGTTTGGGAAAGACTCATTAAATCACGAAGTCGAAGCAATTATTAACGACAGACCGAATGATTTGATGACCAAATGATTTGGATCCTCTAACGCCTAACCACCTTCTACGCATGAAAGCACAACCTGGGATGCCGCCTGGCATTTTTAAGAAAAATGGCTTGTATCTACGAAGAAGATGGAAACAGGTGCAGTATATTTCAGACTTGTTTTGGAAACGATGGATTAAGGAATATCTTCCTAGCCTACAAATAAGAACAAAATGGACCTCAACAAAAAGAAACTTCCAACTTAGGCCACGTACACACTGCAGCTAAATTCGGTTGTCAGTTCACCTTTTACTCCTTAATCGCGTTCTGTACACACATAATTCACTAAAATACGGGAGTGACAACCGCATTCAACAACCGCATTAACTCCTGAAAAATACAGGTAGTGACAACCGTATTTACAGAAATTCTACGCAGTGTGTACAGAACCGAACTGAACAACTAGTTGTTAATGACGTATTTGAACGTGTATCAGTGTGTTTGTCTGTATGTGAGATGCAAGAAAATAACAGTGAACGAAGTCTTAAGTTAGCTCGGGGCTAGCTGCGCCCATGAGCAGTGTTGCCAGATCGGGTTGACGATTTCCAGCCCAAAAGCTCACCAAAACCCGCCCACTTCAACAAAAACCAGCCCAAAATTTTAACTGCCAAAATAATGTGATATGATTGTATTACCATGTCAATCAAGATTAATAAATACCATTTTTATCTCCTCAAAATAAAATAATGATGAAAAAAATGAAATAAATATAAATACATTTCACAGGAACATGGATCAAAACAGGGCAAATGCGTTAAAGACAGTCAGAAAATATGCTTAAAATGAAAAAAATTAAAGTGAAGAGATATAGCTAAAGCTAAAGTGAAGAAAAAATAAAAAAAGCAGCTGATTGGGCAACCCGCCCAATCTGGCAACACTGCTAATGAGCCGTGCGGTAAAGTGTCAGTGTTGCCAGATCTTCACAGGAAAAAAACAACAACAAACAAGGACAAGCACTAAAAAAAACTGAAAATGCTTTGTTTTATAACACCAAAATAAAAATTAATATATCTCATATCCGCGACCGACCACTTTATTAACTCCATAAAGTGCCTGTCTTTATGAGCTAAGACCAAACAACATGCCTGAAAGCGCTTGTAAATATGAGGACATGGCAACACTGCAAGACAGAGCTCTCTAAAGCAGCCTCCCGAGCATAAACACAACACTGCACGTCTATTAGTGGTAGTAATGGCCACGATTTAATTCAAATCAACTGACAAAAACAGTCTTTAGTCAAAAGAAATGGCACATAACGGACGGCTAAACATTTATTTACAATTGCAAGACGACAGATGTAGCTGTGGTTACAAATGCGGGAGTGAGTGCTGTTCTGTACACACATGGAACGATAATTTACGGGACTCACTCCCGCATTTAAATACGTTTGTCACTCCTGAAACTTGCAGTGTGTACGTGGCCTTAATGATCTGGTAATAATTGCTGATGAGAAAGCACCATGGAATTCCTGACTGTTAGGAAGAATCGTTAAGACTTTTCCAGACAGTCAAGGGCTAATACGAAAGGCTCTTGTCAAAACTAAATCAAGTACATTATTGAGGCATATCCATAAACTTTGCTTGCTGATGGAAGCTTCACATTCCGCTTAGGAAAAGTAACAATTATTCAAGACATTTGACCATAATGTATGAACTTTTATGAGGCATCTAATGAAGGCATTTTAATTGTTATTTAATAAGCAATAATGATACGGTGTATAATACATATATTGCTATTACTGATCATGTTCATGTTTGTTATGAACTTATGAATATTATTATTATTTTCATCTTTTTTGTGATTGTTCAATCCACAATTAGGGGTCGAGTGTTAAAGCCATCTTAAATTTGCCTTAATTGTCTTTTCAAATTGATTTGAATATATATAAAATTGATTTAGATTGTGATTTCCATAGACTTTTTGTCCTTAAGCTGTACACCTACCTCTAGTGTTGCATACCGGTCACTGCACCTAAAGAATACCTGTAGGGTCCTGCTTAAAAGGATGTAGTAGTCAGCCTAAAAGGCCTGTCAGTAAATACAAACAATTGTCCAACCGCATGGCGGTAGGTTGCTTTATGAAAACTGAAACAACAAATGGAAATAAAGAGGAATTATGCTTACCCGAAGTGTGTTGACTCAATGGATACTGGCTGGCACACCTTGAATCATATGAGCTGGACTACAACAGCAATTCACTGTAGTACATCCTTAAGTATATATTGTTTTTTTAATGGTCTCCAGAAAAAAAACATGTTAAAGAAGAATCACCCAAATATGTCTATTTATTCAAGCCATAATCCTATTATGCCTCACTGGCAAAGAGAATTAAGAATTGAGTAGAATATTGTAGTACTCCATCTTGTGCCATTTTCTTCCAGAACGGCTCCATTGGCCAGAGATGGAAATGTCTAAGAGTTGTGTCCTAAGCCCAATGGAGAAGCCTGTGAGCCCCAGTCAGCTGTGTCTGGAGCGTATATCTTCTGGCGTTCTGAAGGACCTGTTTAACACGGCCACCAGCAGCTACAACACACTGCTGCAGAAAGAGTCAGATGCTCGGGAGAGCCCTAAACACTCCTCCTACAAGTCCCCCAAAGGAGTCTCCACGGCAAGGCATCACGACAGACCCCTGCCGACCCTTGTACCTCTAACGATGAGTGGCATGGCTTTTGGTTGCAGAGACAGCAGGCACGCTCAATCTGTGTTCTCGTGTTTCTCCACCAGCAGTTCCAAGCAAACTAACAGCATCACCATGCTGGGCAGTGCCATCCGCCTGTCCCCCTGCCCGATCCTCAGGCCCAAAAACAGCTGCCCGGCCGGCACCAAACTCCCGCAGTTATCCAGAGTGCTTCCTGCTGCTCGTGATGTAGAGAACTCAATTAAGAAGCTCTGCATCCTCACTGCCATAAAGCCGTCTAATGTAGAGAAAGAGAAGGCCAGGTTTTTCAAAGCAGACTTTAAATATAATCCTCAGTTTGAGTACAGCAACCCTCTGCCTACACAAGTACTAGCAAAGCACAGCACGGCTTCAGACCGCTTCCTCACACAGGTGAGTGCCCATACTCTCACACAGAACAGATTAAGGACCTTCACTCTGTATCCACTGTTATCCAGTCACAAACATACACTTGTTTTGGGATTGTCTGGTCCACAAAGCATCTATTCATTGTATCCTTAGTGGCCTGGACAATGAAGGACCACGTTTGAAGGAGGCTTTGAACTGGACGGCCTTTGTGATGCCTTTAAAAGATACAGCCTCTAAATTTGTAAATGCCATATTGCAGTCTGACTTAGGCGCACGATGCTTGCATGTGCACATTAGCATTAGTGTCTAGCAAATTTCACTACCCTAAAATTCACCAAGACATACTTTGCCACTGTTTACAACTGATCAATTTGAGCTCCATTAAATTTATCCAGCTCCACTGTGCACAGGGTTGTGAGTAATACTAGACTAAACATCATGCAAGTATGCATATTCAGAACTAGCCAAATAGTAATTTCTAAACCTAGTAGCATATATGTTGTGATGTGATGCACTTATGCTACTCTATTTAGGTGGATAGTATGCAAATTGGGATGCTGCCTATGAGTAATTAACAAATGCTTTTATGTCTAATGGTTTTATTATTAATTGTATTGCATGCTGCATTGCTTTAAAAAGAACTTCGAAGAGAATAAGCATCATTAAGGACTTATTAAGAGAATAAGGATTCGGCCATGTTTGTCTGAGAGCTGACCTGGCCTGAACGTGATTAAAAAGCTGTAGTGTGCCAGAAGTCACAGCAAAGCTGCCCTCAAGATCTCTATTTGATTCTCACTCATGACCTGCCACATTTATCATTGATTTGCTATCATCCTTTTTATGCTGATCACATCCTGTAATCCAACTCCAACGCTCCTCCAACAGATATCAGTAGTTTTCAAATAATCCTGAAGAACTTGATTAGCTGGATCAGATGTGTTTAATTAAGGTTGAAGCTGCTGAACTGTATTTGGCACCCCTGCTGAAAGGTCACAGTGCTCTAAGTGAGATTAATAGGAATTTCTCCTGAAATAAACACTCTGACTCTTTAGTTTTGTACGTTCAACATGGATTAAGTTAGAAACAGGTGCTTTACCTTTATAGCTGCGTCTCAGGCTCAGCAGCTCAGTCAGACTAATAAACCCGTTTAAAAGTTCATCGTTTCAATTTAATTCAGTTTCCCGCTAGCTATTAAACAGAACCAACACAGAGCATTTTATACAGGGCATCAGAAATCCCATAATAGTTTTCCTGGCTGCAAAAGCCAACAAAAACAACATAGTAAGTTATATTTTATGGATTAAGGTTTAAATGTAGCGTATAGTGGCTGTGTTAGAGCTTTGTGTGATTCATTTCAGACCATTATATTGAGTGCCGAGCTCATTGTGGATCAACCTCAGGCGTATCCTGACGGATCACAAATCTGTTTTCATAAATCCACACAACACCAAAGCCCCAGCTATGGCCTAGTTATTTACTGAGGTCTGTACATACATGACATAACAATTGGCGTTATATTGAGTTATGCTTCTGCAAGCATATTTCACTTACACAGTTTTATCTCAAAGCACAAACAGCCCCAAATATCAGTCCTACAACACAAGGGAACCTTGTTAATTTATGCTCACTTGGCCAACAAAAGGTGAAAATAAAAATGTCAACCTTAATTATTTGAAAATTTATATTTATAAAATATCAGCATTACTTCAATCATAATCTCATAACCCAACCCAATCATGACCACTGGTCTAACAGTTAAATTGCTGCCTTTGTGAAGTCATCACAAGTTCGCAACATATACATATGAATTGTTAATTCTTTAAATGTAATATTTAAGTGTTGTTAAGTAAAACATTTTACATTATAATCAAAAATCTCAAGTGCAATTGTACCTGTTTTTTAAATGGATAGTTAAGCCAAAAATGAAGATGGTGTCATTAGTGACTCACCCTCATGTCGTTCCAAACCCGTAAGACCTTCATTCATCTTCAGAACACAAATCAAGGTATTTTTGATGCATTCCGAGATCTCTCTGAACCTCCACAGACAGCAAGGATCCTTACACGATCAAGGCTCAGAAACGTTGCAAAGAGATCGTTCAAAGAATCCACGTGGCATCAGTGTTTCAACCGTAATTTTATGAAGCTATGAGAATACTTTTTGTGCGCAAAGAAATTAAAAATAACGACTTTATTCAACAATTCGTCTCCTCCGTGTCACCCTATAGTGCCATTTTGGAGAGTATCACATATGTAAACATCGTATGCTATTCTGTATCAGCAGCAGCGTATGCGGATGCGCTGTCGTTCACGCTTTGATCTGAACATAACGTGCCGGTGTACATACGTTGTTTACGATGAACGAAGGTCTTACGGGTTTTAAACGACATGAGGGTAATTGTCATTTTTAGGTCAACCATACCTTTAACAGAATAACCTCTGGCATAAAAGAAAACAATGACACCATCAGTGAGGCCTTGCTTTGCTGAATTTATCTGTAAAAGTTGTCTCCTGAGTATTTGCTGTCGTCTCAGGCTGTGCGGATCATGGAGTTGGCCTTGCAGAAATATGGCTCCTATGAGAAGTTTGAACAGGCTACTGGAGGAAACCTCCTCACAAAGAGCCGCATCTGGTACCATGTCAAAAAATACATGGAGAAGGAAGGATGCATGGGAGAGGTGAGAGAGCGAGATCATTAGAAAGAAGCCTTTAAATGCATATGCGCAGGCGCTTAACTGCACTTTTAATTAAAATTGAAATTAAATTGAATCTAAAATCTTAAAAACATCAAAAAGTAAAGACAAATATTAAAGAATGTATCATTTAAAGTTTGTGGTCAGTAAGATGTTTTTTATGTTTTTGAAAGAAGTCTCTTATGTTCACCAAGGCTGCATTTATTTGATCACAAATACTATTAGAAATATTATTACAATTTAAAATAACTGTGTTTACATTTAGTCATTTAGGTGATGCTTTTATCATTAGAAGCAATCAAAACCAACAAAAGAGCAATGATATGCAAGTGCTATATAAGTCTGTTAGCTAAACACAGTACACGTAGCAAGTTTATTTTATTATATAATACAAATAAAACAAATAGAATAGACAAAGAATAGAGCAAGCTAGTGTTAGAGGACTTTTTTGCTTTTGCTAATTGTATAATAAAAAAAATAAAAAAACAGATATAATACAAAAAGATTAGAGAAGCTAGTGTTAGTTATTAATATAATTCTTTTAAGAATATAATTAGAATAGAGAGTGCTAATGTTAGAGAGTCAAATAATGAAGGAAGATATGTGTTTTAGACAATAGACATTTGTTTTCTATCATAATACATTTTAAAATATAATTTATTGGTGTGATGTAAAGCTGAATTTTCAGCATCATTGCTCCAGTCTTTAGTGTCACATGATTCTTCAGAAATCACTCTGATATGTTGGTTTGCTGCTCTTACTGACCCCAGTCTTTTGAATGGTGGTTTTGTTTATTGATATTATTCTGTTGATATGATCTTGAGAATTTTCT
This sequence comes from Oxygymnocypris stewartii, assembly GCA_003573665.1. Lineage (NCBI taxonomy): Eukaryota > Metazoa > Chordata > Actinopteri > Cypriniformes > Cyprinidae > Oxygymnocypris > Oxygymnocypris stewartii. The sequence goes on from QVTF01012291.1 coordinate 530,416, forward strand.
CTCTGCAGATTGTGGTTAATCTCACTGATGACCTCCTGTCCAGAGCGTCTATGACTGTGGTGAACAGCAGGCCTACACTCACGATTAACATCTCTACTGCCAGAGAGCAGTGGCTGGAGGGGATGCTGAGGCATGAAATCGGTGCGTGTTTGTCTGTATCAGCATCTGACGGTCATATTAGAATAGTGAGACCCATTCAAGTCTTTCACGAGCCACCTGCTCCAATCCCTTGTGTTCTGTACTGTGGATCGTGTCTCGGTCGCCCCAGAAAAACCAGCGGTCCGTGTCGGCAACAGCTTGTGTTCCTGCTGTCAGGGACTATTACACCCTGAGCGTATCAGAGCTCAGTGTCAGCACCACAGTAATTACACTCCCACGCTGTGTGTTCTCGCTCGGCTTCACTTTCTCTGTTGGTCTGCTCAGAAATCAGGGGTTGGCTGCTGGAGACTTGACCTAGCAATTGTTTGGTAAAGATATGTTAAGTATAGTCACAAGTGAGTCCCTTGTGAAAATTAAAAATACTTGCAAATCATATAATATCAATAAATACAAGAACACTTAAGTGCACTTAAAGAGAGACACTTTCATGAATACGTTTCATGTAGTTTCAATGTAGTGTTCAATTTTAATTGTAACTGTGTTGTTCAGTATATCATTTAAATTTAATATATTTAAAATGTAGTAAATTGCAACTTAATTATCATAAATGTGTAATTACAACTATATTTAAACAATTACAACTACATTTTCAATAAAAATTAGAGTATATTTTATTTTATCATAAAAGCTTGTCAGTATATTCAGCAGTAACTTCAACCATATTTAAAAGGCATTATAGGTAATTATGAAATTGCGTGTAAAGATGTACTTAAGTCCTACTTTAGTGGGTCAAAAAAGGAAAAAAAATGCATTTAATATCATTTTAAACTATTCTACATTTTCATTTTAATTGCAGCTAGCATGCAGTTCAGTGTCTTACATTTAGTCTACTCTTTTAAAGTATATCATGTTACAGTATATTAAAGTATATTTATATTTTTTCCACTAAAAAGTATACTTAAAAGTGTATAAGAAGGGATGCGATAATGTCTTATAATTGTGAATGATTGGAGCTTTTCTATGAAATTCAAGCATCATCTATGTGCATTTTAAATGGTGAAAGCATCTTTATTAATATTGCTTATACTTACATTTTCTAGAGTTATGCCACGTTCTAAATTAGTGTTTTATTTTGTTAGAAATATTAATCAAAACATATTTTTAAACATCCTGCTAATTACAAATGAATGCTTCTTGGAATATTATTGTGAAGAGAGGGGTCTCAATGACAATAATGATATTTATTTGGTATTTTGATGAAGTTTGACCTTCCAACATGAATGATTGTTCTGAATTGGTTGCTAGAGTAAACCCCTCTACATCTATCACACAGGTACGCACTACTTCCGCGGCATCAACAACAGTCTCCAGCCGTGGGGCAGCAGCGGCGGCAGGAAGAAACACGGTCTGCGGCCCATCAACCCCACTGAGGAGGGTCTGGCCAGCATCCACAGCGTGCTCTTCCGCAAGGACCCCACGCTGTGGCGCGCCGCCCTGCTCTACTACACCGTCTACCAGGCCAGCCGCATGTCCTTCTCACAGCTGTTTCACAACCTGGGCCGGTTCCTGCACGACCCCAACACGCGATGGGACTACTGCGTCAGAGCCAAACGAGGCCAGACCGACACGGCACTGCATGGTACAGCATGACGCCGATATCTGAGCAGGGTGGCCGATCACCGATATTAATTACATTTCAGTTCAATTCAAGTTTATTTGAATATCGCTTTTCATGAGACAAATCGTTGCAAAGCAGCTTTAAAGAAAATGTACGTTTCTATTTGAACGTTTCTACATTATAGTAAGTAGTAGCTTAACAGTGGAGACTAGGTCAAGTTGATGTCCATATGGCAGAAATGTACAGTAAAATGAATGCAGTTAGTTAATGACATGTAATCAAACAGACGGTTAACACTATTAACTGCAATGATTATATGTTGCGATTAAACTTTGGTAGTTTTGTATAAAGTCTATAAATCTGATGTCACACTGTTTAATTTAAAAATGGCGAAAACACATGCATAACAATTGCTGAAATGAAAATTATATTTATTTTATATAATATTTACTACATTAAATATGAAAAAATGATACTTTGAACTCGATATAAAAAATAACTCTGTAAGGTAAAGAGATTTATTTAGATGATGTCTTGATTCTGTGATTCTGTTGTAGTATTTTTCACAAATAAACAATCGTTGCACTTTATTTTACAGTCCTGTTACTCATGTATTTACTATGTACTTATTATAGTCATTACAATAACCTTGAACCCCATGTAGTTACATAATATTATACGCTCATAATTTCTTAGGTTGGTACACTGTTACTACATGTAAATACACGTACTGTAAAATAAAGTGCAACCATAAATTCTTATGAATATGAATAAGACGGATGTAAGCAAGAATTGCTGTGCAATGTCGATAATAGAAAAATGTGAATTATCGGCCGATATATCGTTGGATGACATCTTACAGAATTTGTAAATAATACAATATTTGTGTTATGAAGGTTGTTTCAGTAAGGACCAGGTTTATCTAGATGGCATCCTGAAGATCCTCAGACACAGAGACAAGATTGACTTCCAGCTGCTCATGGCTCTGGGAAAGGTACTTTACTGACACACTTCATTTGATTTATTTGCTGCAAGATTAATTGAAAGGAAAGCTAAATCACACAATGCAATTAATTAAATATATGTGCTGAGTGAAGCGCAGCACTGTGTTCATTTACATGTGAGCAGCTCATAGTTCAAATTTAAGCATCTCGGATTGATTCACAGTGAATGCTGCTCCATACAATCTCCATCTCTGCATCTCCTCTGAGTTTGAGCGTGTTTAACGTGCATTTGGGAACAAAACATGAGCCAGCCATCGTCCCATCCTTGTAATGAGTAGCACAAAAGAGAAGCTTTAAGGGCTTCCTGCGGTTTTACGTCAAAATAAAAGTTTGATAGAAAAACTGCATTTACATTTTTTCCCCAAATCATGCAACTTTTAACCGTGTGTGTGTGTGTGTGTGTGTGTGTGTGCAGGTGTCGTATGAGGACGTGGAGCGCCTGAAGAGTCTGGTTCTGATGGAGCATGTGCGGATTCCTCACTTCTTGCAGGACAAAGCGCACTACACCGAGCAGCTTCAGAAAATCATGGAGGTCAACCAGTTAAACGATGAGGAGCTATGCATGCTTATCTGAACATGTGACCTCTGACCTCAGCATGAATCTCACAAAACCTGTCTCAGTGACCATTCATTAACCAAACATGCTCAGGTCATATTTCACTAAAAACTAAAGAAAGATGAAAATACTTTTAGCGTTAAAAATTAAGCGTATTTTATTAAGCGTAAGTAATTTCAATGACACTTAGGACCTCTCACCTCAGATTCTTGTCAGTCTCGTTCCTCGTTTAGCGTAAATTTACAAAAATACCATTTTGACCAATCTTACAAAACGTAAAAACAAATGACAAAATGCAAAAAAATCTTAATAGTTTTAATAACCCGGCTCAATTTGATTAATTTTGCTTTGCTGAGCTTTACCATGAGGTGGATTGGAGAATAAAGAGATTTCTGAGACTCAAACAATCCGTCTATATAGGGGCCTATGGAGCTTTATTTGTTTTTCTCTGGTAAACGTGTACTTTTACCCAGTGCAGAGCATTAAGTCCCTTCTGGAGGCTCTCGGGACGTGTGCGTTCTCTTTTGAAGGGATTATGAGCGGCCAAATTACAGATTGCCAAACATTCAGATGTACTACACATTCTTAAGCGGTTTATTTCCTGAATTTTTATGACATTTTAATTTGTGTATCTTATAAACTGCTTATATGATATAATTGTTTTCATATTTATGACGGAACGTATTTAACAATATAACTTGTGGATGATTTGAATTTTAAACAGCTGATGATTACAAAAGGAGTCATTTTCTGGGTGCCAAAATGTTAAGCTTTGTTTAAAAAGTGTCCTCCGTGGAAGTAGACAGTCCTAAATATCACATACTAAATATAGAGTATATGAATAACATCTCACTAGCATAACAGCTCTATCTTGACTGTATTGTTGATGTGTCTGCCATTTTCCCATAGATCAAAAAGCACTTTAAAGTTGCCTATTAAAAGATTTTATGGCCCATGACAACTTCTCAATATGATTTTTATATATATATATATATAAATTAATCAAATAAATGCATGCCTTGCATTCAGACACGCTCTGTTCAAATGTTCATTTTAAAGCATGTTAAATTAAATTCAATTGAAATGATTTCAGATATTTTGCATACAGTAATTGTTTGCTTGGTTCAAAGGAAATAGCTTCAGTTTATTCTTTATAGGTTGTGTCTTGATTCCATCACAATTCATTACTTATGAATCATCTTAATGACTCATTCACTCAGTTTGTTGAAACATAAATGTATATATATATATTAGTCTTATCGGAGTCTTTTAGAGAAACATACTGGTCAAGCTCAGGCTCAAGCTAGTAATCCTGACTAAATATTTCACTTTTTCCACCCTGTTGCATGACGTCTTTACAGTGCAATGTGTCACGGGGTGGACAGGTGAAACACTTGCTAAAAAAGAACAACATGCTAGCATAAGATTAACATTTAGTAAGAATATAACATTGGTTTAAATAAGCTACTTTTTCATGCCTGGTGCAAATTGACACAACGGGGTGGACATGTTATGTTTATTGATATTAGATACATCCAAAATGAGGAAACGTTTATGACTACAACACACTTTGTTCTTATAGTTGCTTTCCCTCCAAGGAAATTATATCACTTCCAACAAGTCATGTGATTTGTGGCATACTCTTATGATTTTAAGGGGAAGTAGCACCAGTGTAACAGGGTAGACTGGAATTTGAGAGACATGAAGTATAATACCTTTAGACATATATAAAATATATTACAATAAGTTGTGTTTGTGTCAAGGAGAATACTAATACTCAAAACTGCTAATTTCAAAACATATATGTAACTTTAATTTCAAGGAGAAGGCACATCTATTTATGGGAAATCCATGTGGCATGAAAACTGATTAGCATTTTGTCAAATATGTAGTATTGTTTGTTTCATGAGGACATGAAACCCACTGAACCGTAGAAATGACATCAAACTGCATGTAAGCCCAGGCCACTCGATCTGTAATTACAGGAGATTTTATCCATGACTTCAAACAAAGTATGCTCATTGTTTACAGGTGAGCAATGATCAATCTCCATTCCCACAATGCCCTCTCAAACACACGGTAAGTGATCTTTTGGCAAACTCTTTCCACAGTGGTCTGTTCTCGCATGTCTTTGTAACCAGATCACCTGCTGATTGACACCTACAAGGACAGACATGCAGGACAAAGGGTTTCAGTTTTCAGCTGCGCTTGCAACCACACACACACACACACACACACAGAGAGAGAGAGTGACACACAAAATACACAGACATACACACACACACACACACACAGACAGACAGAGAGAGATACACACACACACACACACACACACACACAGAGAGAGACACAGAGACAGACACATACACACAGAGAGAGAGAGAGAGACACAAAATACACAGACATACACACACAGACAAACAGAGAGACAGACACACACACACACAGAGAGAGACACAGAGACAGACACACACACACACAGAGAGAGAGAGACACAAAATACACACACAGTGCACACAGACAGAGACAGACACACACACACACACACACAGAGAGAGAGAGAGTGACACACAAAATACACAGACATACACACACACACAAAGACTGACACACAAAATACACAGACACACACACACACACACAGACAGACCGAGAGAGACAGACACACACACACACACACACACACAGAGAGAGACACAGACAGACACACACACACACACACACACACAGAGAGAGAGAGAGAGAGACACAAAATACACAGACATACACACACAGACAGAGACAGACACACACACAGAGAGAGAGACACACACACAAAACACACACACACACAGACAGAGAGAGAGAGAGACACACAAAAACACCCACACACACACACACACATAGACAGACACACACACACACACACACACACACAGACAGAGACAGACAAACACACAAAGAGAGAGAGAGAGAGACACAAAACATACAGCACACACACACACACACACACACACACACACACACACACACACACACACACACAGAGAGAGAGACACACTAAATACACACACACAAACCCTCACACAGACAGACAGAGAGACACACAGACAGAGATAGAGACACACAAAAAACACACACAGACAGAGACACACACACACAACACAGACAGACAAAGAGACACAGAGATAGACACACACACACACACAGAGAGAAAGAGACACACAGAGACACAGACACACACAACATAGACACACACACACACACACACACACACCTCTCTATGAGGTCTTTACTTTCACACTTCCTGCAATCTGTTGGATTAAACGAGGATTGTGGTGTCATGTGGACATTCACGACACTCATAACATATGAACAAATTGCCATCATTATATATGTTGAAAATGCAATAGATTTTTATTGAGATTTCTGAGATCTGAGGCTTATATTTACCTTATACTATAATCACGATAATAATGAGATTATAAAATCATCCAATCCATCAGCAATAATCAATGTTGTATAAAAATGCAACTGTAATCAAAGGCATTTGAACAGAATGGAAAATGAGTTTCACTTCAAATAGTTGATAATATATTTATTAATAGGAAATCAAAATGTAAATAAAGCATAATTACAAATTATATAAATTATGCATTAAAATTATTTCATGTTAAAATGGTCTTTAACTGTAAGATTTAAATACTGATTTATTAAATTACATATAAACTATATATATATATATCCCACTGTTAAAATATAATATATTATATATATACTGTATATAGCATTTTATTTAATTTTGACAGCTGCTCTTATTGATTTAGTTATGAAATGCACATTTAGGCAGTGAGGGAAAGTGGCCACTAGAGGACACACTGGACAACTATTTGCCCTGCCAGAGAAAAGGAAATAAAATAAAACATAAATGGGTGTATTTTGTGTGCAATGTATATAGCAAATACTGTATATTTGATTTTACCTAACATGCTAATTTAAATACGCTCAGCACACTGTGTAAATAAAACAAGGGCTTGCATTTTACATGCTTCACAACATGCACAACAAGCTATTTATCGGGGAAAAAATATGTTGTTTTGATAATGTGCACATGAAAATCTGAAAGATGTTACCCAAAAGCAGAAGCACTGTAACTGTAAACACAGCAGATGATCAGAGCAGTGACTCAACATTAGCATGAAAGGACTGACATTGTGTTTCACTGTAGCTGTACGGTTCATCTGCTGAGCTTGTAATGTTCACTGATCATGTGTCAGAACCTAACCTTGAATGTTTGCTAGAAAACTAGAGGAAGTCTAAAATCAGAAAGACAAAAGTATGACCATTTTCTACTGCTACATGCAGCTTCTCTAGGCTTTTGAGGATCTGGCCTCGGTTCTAACCAGGGTTATTACAGTCAACCAAAACTGAAACCACTATTTGTCTTTTTTTACTTCTAATACAATAAGTGTTAATTGAAATAAAATCAGTTGTTGGTGCCGATAGCCTCGTGGGCAATGTGTCTGACTGTATATAGCGTCCTGAGTAGAGTCTGGCTGCATGTACTGTTCCTGATCCCGGGAAAAGTCTTTCTCCCGCTTCTCTTCCTGCCAACTAACTAACGTAATAACGGCAAAAAAACTAAAACTGAAATAATGTTTACAAATTATTTAGACATTAACAAAAAATGACATACAATACAATTACAAAAACTTACAATGAAACCAGAATATACAATAAATAAATGTCAAAATATGAAGAAAATCAGTACCTGTGATACTAAAATAACACTGATCCTAACCCGTTTTATTTTTTTAAAAGTACACCGTTGGATAATTCCTAACTATAAGCATAAAAAGCTGAACAAATCTTGTCATATTATCAAAAACGAAAACTTTTCTCATGTGGCCAATCAATGTGACTGACACAAATCCACGGTAAGATGCAAACACGTTGACCTGACGCATGTAATCAGCGGTCAAGAGTCCACACACATCAAGATTAAAGGACCAAAAAATTGAAGGATATGAAAAATATCTACTTAAAAAAGCAAGCACACACTGCTGTAAAATAAAAGATGTATATTTTTTGTCAATTGCGTCCTTTTGCAAGGACACAATGTTTGTTTTATAATGATTTATTTTTATATTTGTGACTTCATGTTTAATACATATCATTTTTTATCTAGTTGAATCATATTTCATATGCTGCTTCATATATTTGTGGAAACCAGGATATTTTTTTATGAATAGAGTTCAAAACCACAGCAGTGATTAGAAATATAAATCTTATATTATTATTATAAATGTCACTTCTGATCAGTTTAACACATCATTACTTAATAAAAGTATTAATTTCATTTTAAAAAGTCAATAGATCATCTTTTGAATCTTAGTATGCTACACCTAACACACTGCTTAAATCACCACATACAAGACACAAACGCAGGTTGTAAATATTGATTTATTGTTCTCACTTAAAAAGTTTTGGCACACTTGCCATTTGTTTCTTATTACACTTCATTGTATGTACATGTTTAATAAATCTGTGTTTAAATATCTCTCTCTTATATTGTTTTATATTAAAATCAACTGTTTGTTGCTATATAATCGCTTCTGTACATTGAGCGGACAAAACAAAGGCAATATTGGCGCGCTTCTTGCTCTCTTCATCTGTATTCAGAGAGTCATAGTGTCAGTCCAGACGCTGGTGACCATGTAAGAGGTCAAAGGTCATCGCTCGTGTTTGGACATTGAGTCTCCTCTCTCCACCACCGCCACTCGGTTCCCACCGCACAGGAGCTCCTTCAGCACGACGTCCACAAAGAACTCGGCCACGATAGGACAGTGTTCAGACGCCACCCCGCCCCACGACCAGTTATCAGGGATCCAGGGGCTGGTCAGACCGTCCCGCACTACCCAGCACTGACCTGGAGGGGGCGGAACACATGCAGATATCACCAACAGCACCAGCCAAAATATTATTACTATTATTATTTTAATTTATTCCTGTGACCAAAGCTGAATTTTCAGCATCATTACTCCAGTCTTCAGTGTCACATGATCCTATTCTAATATGCTGATTTGCTGCTTGAGAAAGTACACATGGAATACAGCTCTTTATCTGTATTGATATCTGTATTGATGCCAAACAATTAGATTTGTTATTTATTTATTTAGTCATTTAGCAGATGCTTTTATCCAAAGCGATTTACAAATGAGGACATTATAGAAGCAATCAAAACCAACAAAAGAGCACCAACATGCAAGTGCCATTACAAGTCCTGGTTAGCCGAACGCAGTACACGTAGCAAGTTTTTTTTTAAGAAAACGAGTATATAGAATATAGAAAAAAGAAACAGTGTTAGTTTTACAAGAAAAGCTAGCAGTTAGAGAATAAATATGCAATTGATAGAGGGTCAAAAGTGTCAGTGTTTTTTTAAATAAAAAGAAGACAGATTAGATATAATAAAATTAGAATAGAGAGTACTAGAGTTAGAGGATCAAATAAAGAAGCAAGAGATGTGTTTTTAGCCGTTTCTTGAAGATGGGGAAGGATTCAGCTGCTGGGATTGAGTTAGGCAGGTCATTCCACCAGATGGGAACAGTTAATGAAAAAGTCTGTGAAAGTGATTTTGTGTCTCTTTGGGATGGTACAGTAATGCGTCGTGCACTTGCAGAACGCAAGCTTCTAGAGGGCATATAGGTCTGAAGTAATGAATTTAGGTAACGGGGTGCAGAGCCAGAGGTGGTTCTGTAGGCAAACATTTATGCCTTGAATTTAATGCGAGCAGCTATTGGTAGCCAGTGCAAATTGATGAACAGAGGTGTGACGTGCGTTCTTTTCGGCTCATTAAAGATTAATCTTGCAGCAGCATTTTGGATTAATTGTAGAGGTTTGATGAAATTGCCTGGAAGACCTGCCAAGAGAGCATTGCAATAGTCAAGTCTGGACAGAACAAGAGCCTGAACAAGGAGTTGTGTTGCATGTTCCGAGAGAAAGGGCCTGATCTTATTAATATTATATAATGCAAATCTACAGGACCGGGCAGTTTTAGTAATGTGGTCTGTGAAATTCAGCTGATCATCAAACACAACTCCAAGGTTTCTGGCTGTTTTTGAAGGAGTTATGGTTGATGAGCCTAATTGGAAGGTGAAATTGTGATGAAACGATGGGTTTGCTGAAACCACAAGCAGTTCTGTCTTAGCTAGGTTGAGTTGAAGGTGATGGTCCTTCATCCAGCAAGAAATGTCCACAAGACATGCTGAGATGCGAGCAGCTATCGTCAGATCATCAGGATGGAATGAGAGGTAGAGTTGAGTGTCATCAGCATAGCAGTGATATGAAAAGCTATGTTTCTGAATGACAGAACCTAGTGAAGCCATGTAGACAGAAAAGAGAAGTGGTCCAAGAACAGAGCCCTGTGGCACCCCTGAAGCTAGATGTTGCGACTTGATACCTCACATCTCCAAGATACTTTGAAGGACCTATCTGAGAGGTAAGAGTCAAACCACTGGAGTGCGGTCCCTGAGATGCCCTTTCTCAATAGTGTTGACAGGAGGATCTGGTGGTTGACCGTATCAAAAGCAGCAGACAGATCCAGCAATATAAGTAATGAAGACTTGGAAGCCGTTCTTGCTAGTCTTAGGTCTTCAACAACTGAGAGCAAGGCAGTTTCGGTGGAATGTCCACTTCTGAAGCCAGATTAGTTACTGTCCAGGAGGTTGTTCTGTGTGAGAAAGGCAGTGATTTGGTTGAACACAACTTGTTCAAGTGTTTTTGCAATGAAAGGTAGAAGGAAAACCGGTCTATAGTTCCCCAAAAAAGTTGGGTTAAGAGTGTGTTTCTTAAGAAGTGGGGTTTTACGAGCCTGTTTAAATGCTGAGGGAAAAATTCCAGTGTGAAGGGATGTGTTAACGATGTGAGCGAGTGCAGGAACAACCGCAGGAGAAATAGCTTGAAGGAGATGAGCTGGAGGATCAAGTGGACATGTAGTAGGATGACTGGAAAGGATGAGTTTATAGACTTCTGCCTCAGAGAGTGGAGAGAAGTATGTGAACGAGTTTATGTTTGCTGGTAAGATGTGTTTGACAGATTGTGGTGTGGAAAATTGTGCAGTGAGGTTTGTAATTTTATTAATGAAGAATGTGGCAAAGTCGTCAGCTGTTAGAGTTGATGAAGGAGAGGGAGAAAAATGTTTTAAAGAGCATGCGAGAATTAGGCAGAATTAATTAGAATACATTTTAAGTTATTTCATGATACGATAACCCTTAGATGGTTTATTTTTAATGGTTTATCCTTTATTTGAGCTATTGAAGTTATAAACCACTATTGAAACATTTTTCATCAGCAATAGTTTATTTTTATTTTTTTTGGAATGTCTACTTATATTCTTCAAGTATGCATTAAATCGATCAGAAATGGCAGTAAACCTGAACTTTCTATTCATTAAAGAATCAGTTTCCACAAAAATATGAAGCAGCACAACTATTTTCAACATTGATAATAAATAAACGTTTCGTGAGCAGCAAATTAGCATATTAGAATTAAGAAACTTTTATTTGTATTATCAACGGTAATATCATTTTAATATATAAATATAAATAAAAATCAATAATATCAATTTTAATATCAATAATACAATTTTATTTTATTTGTTTGATGAAAAGTAAGTTCAAATAAACCATGTTTATTCAAAAAGAGATCTTTTGTAACATTAAACAGGTCTTTACTGTCATTTCCTTTAAAATAATTCATTCATACAGAACTTTTGAATTATATAGTAGTGTATCGTTGTTTAAAAAAATACTGCACACAGCATAACTGTTTTCAACACTGATAAATATGAGAAATGTTTCTTGAGCATCAAATCAGCATATGAGAATGATTTCTGAAGGATCATGTGACGCTGAAGACTGGAGAAATGATGCTGAAAACTTATTTTAAATGGCAATAATATTTCACATTTTTATTGTATATTTGATCAAATAAATGCAGCCTTGGTGAGCACATGAGGCTTCTTTAAAAAATATCACAACCATCTCAAAGATTCCAGTTGTTTCTACAGAACTAGTGCATTACACTACACCACCCACCTGAATAGATCTTTTTGAGGGAGCGACTGGTCCAGATGTTGTCCAGACAGCGGGATCCCTGCGGGGTGCGGGTGCTGATGTTTGTAAAAACGGATGGCGCGAGGAGAGCGGACAGTTTTTCTTTCCTCAGGCACTCCATCTCAGGGCTGTCGGGAGCCATGCCAAAGTGTCCCAGCACCAGCAGCTCTCTCTCACCTACAACAGCAACACATAAATGATGAGGGCTGTTGTGCTCATTTTCAGTGCCATTTAATTCCCGTCCCTGCACTAGAACACACAGTATCAGTCAATATACAGCCATACTTCCACCTGAAAGCACCATGCAGCTGACACAGAACAGATAAGAGTGAGTCCTGCAATAATGATGCATGATGTTGGAACAGACCTTTGAGAGTGTCCTGGATACCAGCGCTCAGTCGGTGAGCCTTCAGCTCGTCACACGTACTATTTCTCTTCTGCTCGGCGGGCGACGGCGCTGCTGTCAGGTGCAAATTGACCAGAGTGAGCTCAGACGATCCAATCTGGTTATAGAGAGAAATGAGCGAGGCTTATCATTGGAATGATCAAATAGTTTATGTACATTTATGATGAAATGTTCGTGATTGGAAATACTTTTTAATGTTTTTGAAAGAAGCCTCTTCTGCTCACCAAGGCTGAATTTATTTGATCAAAAATACTTTAAAAACTGAAAAATTGTGAAATATTTTTACAATTTAAAATGACTGTTTTCGATTTCAGTATATAATAAAATTGAATTTATTCCAGTGATATAAAGCTGAATTTTCAGCATCATTACTCGTCTTCAGCGTCACATGATCCTTCAGAAATCCTTCTAATATGCTGATTTGCTGCTCAAGAAACATTTCTAATTATAATTATCAATGTTGAAAACAGTTTGGCTGCTTAGAATTTATGAAAAAAAAATTCAGGTTTCTTTATGAACAAAGTTCAAGTTGACTGTCATTTTTGATCAATTTAATGTATCCTCTACGAATAGAAGTACTAATTTCCTCAAGAAATAAAAAATTAAGAAAACTTGTGTTTCAACAGTAGTGCATGTGTAACTTAAACTGCTCGAATAAAATTATCTGAGGGTTATCGTACCATGAAACAAATCGCTTGGCATCAATAACATAAGGAGCTGTAGTTCAGGTTTACTTACATAAAAATGTCCCAGGTAGGGCTGAGGGTGAGGATGTTTCCCGTTACCATTAGTCTCAGCATTTTCCAAGACAGTGGCATCCTTCATTTCGATCCCAGAAGAGCTGTCCCATAGGAAACCGGAGTACTCCGCAGCCTACAGGACCACAGCACAAACTCAATATCTGACAAATAATATTCATAACCCAACAACGTCCTACTGTACAACAGAAAAAGCACTTAACACCATCATATCAGGAGCCTGTGCAACTCTTACACATTATTCCAAGTCTTCTGAAATCATATGATAGCGTTTTTGTGAGGAAAAGACTGAGATTTAAGTCTTAAAGGTGGAGTAAGTGAGTTTTGAGAAACCATTGAAAGGGGATCAGACCAAGCCCCTAACACACCCAATCACAGGCAACGGGCGTGTCCACTAATGATGGGGGAGGTGCCTGTTTGCTTGTTTGTGAATTTGGGGGCGGGGCTATCAAGATAAGGGTGTGATCCATTTGGGTAGGGGCGTGTTTGTTTTGGTCATTTTAATATCAACAGTACTTGTCAGAAATGCTTACTGCATCTTTAATGCCTGTTCACACCAAGAACAATATTTATAATAACTAAAACAGTAACTATATTAGCATCCACACCAATGCATACTACTGTTCTGTTTATTATAATCATGCAGTGCAGCCTGCCGCTTTAAATGCTCAAGCTTTTTAAAAGCAAGATGGATTTTAAATTTACATTTCATTTAAATTAATTTACATTTACAATCTAAAAATGCCAAGCTATTTCTTTATTGTTATAGTTTAGGCCTTTACCTCTCTGAGAACAGAAGTATGAAAAAGTACAGTCAAGACATTCTGCTAAATATCTCCTTTGTGTTCAAATGAATAATAATAATCATACAGGTTTGAGGTAAATAACAGAATTTTCTGAAGAAAAAAAAATCCAATACAGTGTTATTGTTACGTGACACTAAAAGTATAACAAAAATATATAATTAGTTAAAATAAAGCTGACAAATATTAATATAAATATTAGATGCAAAAGTTTAACTTTTTTATTTCAGTTAGTTGCCAAGGAAAAGTTTCACATTTTTTTCAACTAAAATGAATAAACCCGAAATAAAAGCTAAACTGAAATATGAACAAAAACAAATGCACATGAAATAAATAAAATTACTAAAACTAAAATGAAGCCTGAAAAATAAAATCCAATTCAAAATATTACTTATAAGTAATATTATAGTAAATAACGATACTAAAATAACTCTGATCCAAGAAAGAGAATACATTTAATTACATTTATGACTAAATGTTTGGATTCGGTAAGATTTTTAAATGTTTTTGAAAGAAGTCTCTTATGCTCAACAAAGTTGCATTTATTTATTAAAAAAATACTGTAAAAACTGTATTATTGTAAAATGATAGTCGATTTAAATGTTTCAAATTAAAATGTGAACTGGGAATATAAAAAATAAAAGCTAATTCACAATATTAACAAACAGTATGGTAGTAAATTACAATACTAAAATAACTCATGATACAATACCCTTCGAAACAATGGCTGCCAGACATGAAGACCAGACATCCAACAGAAGCCCTACACACAGAATTCTGCAAAATGATCCTAAAACTACAAAGAAAAACACCCAATAATGCATGCAGGGCAGAATTAGGCCGATTCCCATTGATTATTAATATGCATAAAAGATCCCTCAAATTCTGGATGCATCTTAAATCAAGTCCCACAGAATCGCTACATTTTAAAGCATTACAAACCCAAGAACTGAACCCCGAAAAGAGTCCACTCAGTCAGCTGGTTCTGAGACTTACTAACCGGACTAACTCTACTAACACTAACCAGTCTCAGACCAGCACTGCTTCTCACCTAAACATAAAAATAAACCAAATTATCAAACAATCAAAAAATACATATCTGGAACATTGGGAACAAGAAACTAAAACACAAAGCAAATTACAATTCTATCGAACTGTAAAGTCAAATTATGAATTGGAAGATTATCTCCAGTGTCAGAGACACAAAGCAGAGACGGATCCTGACCAAGTACAGGCTCAGTGAACACAGACTAGCCATCGATACCAGCAGACACAGAAAGAGTTGGTTACCCAGAGAGCAAATAGTGTGTGTTCACTGTGAGACAGGAGAGATCGAGACAGAGACACACTTTCTCCTTCACTGTCATAAATATATATCCATAAGAAGCATCTACTTCAACAAACTCACCAACTTCATAAAGAACTTTACAGCCATTAGTAAATCAGAACAAATAAAGATACTATTAGGAGAGGGACACACAGCAGCACTTGCTGCAAGATACGTGTGGATGTGCCACAGCCTGAGAGACAGTAGGTGTGTGTGTGTGTGTGTGTGTGTGTGTGTGTGTGTGTGTGTGCGTGACTGTGTCACAGCCTGAGAAACAGCAGGTGAATGTGTATTGTGTCTGACCTGACCTGCATGTGTGTTACCCTATTGTCCACCACAGTGATCCTTAGTATGTATGTATATGTATGTTTCTATGCAAGTTAAAGACTGTGGTATCAAACGTTCACACGTTCTAATGTGTTACAGTTTAATACTTATATGTTATAATATTCTATTAATGCGATGTTCATTTAATTATTACATTATATATTTTTTTCTTTTTGTACATGTATACTAAGCTTTGGCCATATTGTATAATTTAGTCATGCCAATAAAGTAATTTTGAATTGAATTGACAGAGAGACCGAGAGACAGACAGACAGGAAGACAGACAGAGACAGAGAGACCGAGAGACAGACAGACAGGAAGACAGACAGAGACAGAGAGACCGAGAGACAGACAGACAGGAAGACAGACAGAGACCGAGAGACAGACAGACAGGAAGACAGACGGAGACAGAGACCGAGAGACAGACAGACAGGAAGACAGACGGAGACAGAGACCGATAGACAGACAGACAGACAGGAAGACAGACGGAGACAGACAGAGACAGATAGACAGACAGACAGACAGACAGGAAGACAGACAGAGACCGAGAGACAGACAGACAGGAACACAGACAGACAGGAAGACAGACAGAGACAGAGAGACAGACAGACAGGAAGACAGACAGGAATACAGACAGAGACAAACAGACAGACAGACAGAGACAGACAGGAATACAGACAGAGACAGAGAGGAAGACAGACAGAGAGACAGAGATACAGACAGACAGACAGGAAGACAGACAGGCATTTCCCAGCAGCACAACAACACACAGAGGCCACAGATTTGCATAGATAGAGAGGTTCAAGGTTCTTTATTATTTGTCACATACACAATCATACAGGGTATAATCAGTAGTGAAATGTAAGTCAGGACATGTCCGCTCAATGGAAAGTGCAAAAAAAATAAAATAAAACAAAATAAAAATAACATAAAAGCAATAAAACAATGAAACATAACAAGAGAATATATATATAAATATAGGTGAGAATGAAAATAGAAACAAATAACAAAATAAAATAAGGAGTAAGATGTGCAATGAGATAAAATGTGCAATACAGTATACTATGGATTAATGAATATTAATATAAATACGGATGTGCAAGAGAATGTGCAAATAGGTTGTACCGGGTATGTACACATAGCAGCAGTGTGGATGATGGAGAATAATGGATGTGTTTACAGTTTATTAAATTGAGTCCTGTGGATGTTATGATGTTATGAGACTGAGTTTAGGAGCCTGATGGCCTGGGGGAAGAAGCTCCTCCTCAGTCTCTCAGTTTTTGCCATCATGCTCCGGAAGCGCTTGCCAGATGGCAGTGAAATTAAAAAATGGTTACCAGGGTGATTCGAGTCCTTGATGATTTTAGCAGCTCTGCTTTTGCAGCGTTTGAGGTAGATGTCCTGCAGAGAGGAGAGAGCAGACCCTGAGATGCGCTCAGCTAAGCGCACGACTCTACGTAGAGCTTTGCAGTCCTGGTTTGTGGCATTATTATACCACACTGAGATGCACTGAGTCAGTACACTTTCTATGGCCCCTGAATAGAAAGTTTTCAGGATAGCTGGTGAGACCCTGAATTTCCTCAGCTGTCGCAGATGGTACAGTCTTTGCCTGGCTTTCTTGACCTGTGTTTGGATGTGTGCAGTCCATGTCAGGTCCTCGGAGATGTTTACACCGAGGTACTTGAAGCAAAGAGTGCTTCAAGAATGAGTGTATGAATTGTGGATTGTTCATGTGACTGTGCGCGTTTAGCTTAAGGCCATCGGATCATTGTGTCAGTTTGGTTTTCACATGTAGGGAAGACAGACTCTGTGTCTAATGCCCCCTATATATGCACAACACCACATCTCTTTTGAACGTGTCATCTGGTGTGGAGTTTGTATTGAAAATGAATGACGATTGTGGAAATGATAACCAGGATTTAGCCTAAACAAACTTCTTAAAACAGGAACCTGAATTATTAGAAGACTTGCAGACACTTTCTTTCTCTGAAAACACAGTGCGGTAATCAGTTATCCCACATAACTCAACTAGAGGAAAATATCCGGTCTAATGCACCCCAGAGCACCTTGATTCATATTAATATTTACAGTAATGCTCTGTGATGAAGAGCAGACCAGAACTTACAATCTCCTGTCAAATTGCTTTAATTTATCCTACATGACCGCTCAGTTTCTGTGGAGTTTATATCTGCCACAAGTTTCCTGTGTGGGTAAACAGTGCTATCCAGAGAACATCTTGTGCTTATCCAGACTCCTCTAGACACGGTCAAGATCTTTAACTATTGGTTAAGTGTTATGGCTATATTAATGTTTTTCATCATTAAAAGGCAAGTGTTGCATACAATGTGTTTTTATTAGCATTCTGTATGCTGTAGCCGCAGATATTTGCCAGTTAAGCACTTAAAGGGGTCATGACATGAGAAATCAAATTTGCTTTGATCTTTTAGCATATGAGAGGTTTTTGTACGATTAAAACATCCTGCAAATTTCACAGCTTAAAACGTCCTCGTTATAAACGAAGCATTTACTTAACCAAGCTCCAAAAACGGCTTGTTTTGGATCCGAGGGGCAAGGTGACGTCACCCGGGCTCAGTCATTTGCATAAACACCGCCTCCAGAGCAAGTCATCGACGGATAGTCTTCTTCTCACCATAGGCCCCGCCCACTGGCATTCAGTCACTTAACGGCTGACACTTGATCACACTGAATGCGAGGGTTGAGTCGCATCAAAAGTAAATAGATATTACAATCACCGCCGATATATTGTGTACACTGGATAGAGTTCACAGATGCGCATCCACTCTCTGACTCCGTCCACACGCTCGACAAATGGAGCTAAAGAACATTTAGTTTAAACAACTCCTTATCGTCTTTGTTCCTGTGTGGCTCAGTGGTAGAGCATTGCGTCAGCAGCGCAAAAGGCTGTGGGTTCGATTCCCAGGGAACATACATACTGATTCAAAAAAAATGTATAACCTGAATGCAATTGTAAGTCGCTTTAAAAGCGTCTGCTAAATGCAAAAATGTAAATGTAAATGCTGTACAGATATCAGAAGGATCCCAGCATAAGGAACATGTGGATAGTTTATTTTTAATGGCAAACTAGATTGTGTTTGAGGATCGATCGGAAGATTTTGTTTTGTAAATGAGGCACAGTGTCATGAAGAGTTCACAAAGAAACATTTGTTGAAAGATGAAGCGGTTCTAGATCTGACGGCAGCTGCGTCTCAAACCGTGAGTAAATCATTTCATAATGCTTTGTCTGGAAATGACCGTTTTATTTTGATCATGTTGTCAAAACACTCAAATCATGCAATAGTGAGGGGCGTTGATACTGTTTCCTATGCAAGAACATTAGCCAATCATAACAGTGGATGATTACTCATAAGCGTTAAAGGACCTTATTACAGGTCGTTTTAGAGAGAGGGTAAGAATGAGGGTTGAAAATTATTTAACCAAATTTTTTTTTTTTTATAAATAACTTTTACAACATTATAAGTAAACCTCAAGTAAATAATAATTTAGAAAAATCAATGTCATGACCCCTTTAAGTTTGCATATATGCGTATCTGTGTATATGAAGAGCGCTTGTGCGTTCGGTCTGTAATTTCACTTCGGCTCAGAATGCTTTATTGACGCAAGATTAATGTGAACACCCTTGTAATTCATTGTGTTGTGTTACAGGGAACTACGCTTACATTATTGGATTGTCCGGTGGGTTTCTCTGAAACGACACATTTCCACAGGCCTCTGGCGCTCTTCCACTTGCGTACGCTGCAGAGAGTGGGCTGATTCAGCTCTGCACAAAACTGATGCAAACAAACACAAAGTACAGCTGATTTAGCAGTGAACAATGATAAGAGAGTTACACAGAAATCTTAAATTGGGTTTTCTTAAAAGATTTTAGACAGTGCTTCCTATAGCCCTCAATGACACTCCTAATACAAGTGCATAATACGTACATATTGGTTTCTGCCAATACTAAGGTGCCTTTATATAGCTTTTGTGCTTGCCCAAAATGTAGTATAAAGATGCAATGCTGCTTAAAATCCAGTCTAAATTATGTCTGCTCAGACATAAATCCCTAGTATTAAAGTGTGCAGTTGTAATTTCAGTGTAAATGCATTCATGCCACCTCTGAGCAGCACTAAATAGTCTGTTTGAAGACTCATAAACGGCAGCTCAAATTTATGCCACCTTTGCAATGTAAATTTGGCATAATAGAGTGCAATTGTCAGGTTACAGATTTTACATTTTCAGAGAAGCCAAAGCCTTGGTAAGTCCGCGAACACATCTGAGAATCTTCTAGCAAACTCAACCTGGCATTAATCTAGCAAAGAGTACGTGCCGAGTGCGTCCACAGAAGCTGGAAAATCTGATAACTACATCTGACATTCCCATTACACCCCCCCCCCCCAGTTCTGTTCTATAATTAACCAGGAGAGTTTCCTCCAGGGAACCAAGGGACAGAGCCAGAGCTTCAGCAGAAACAACACTATCATCACCAGATCTGTAAAGAGTGCCGGAGGAATGTAGAACCAAGAAACCTCTCCGCTGATGTCAAAACAAACCCAGAACAATAGCACACAATGAGAGACAGGTGTCCAGGAGTTACTGTAACTAAAGACCGGTGATGACACCAGATAGAGCTTTAGCATTGTGTTTGTCAATGGATCCGCTAAGGCAGGTACAATCTAATTTACACAGAGCTAACCAAGCAGATTCCCAGACATGATGATGATGGTGAACACGAACCATCACGGCTTACACTGACAGCTGTCACTCTTTAACTCCGCCCACTGCACAAATAACAGTTGTGGCCATAGAATGTTTTAATAGTCAAAGTATTGGTGAAAAACCACATTACCTGTGATCCTGAAGAGAAACAGTGTTATTTTAGTATAATTCATATCCTATTATAAATATGTACATATTTTTAAATGTAATATTTATAAATATGTTGAATTGGATTTTATTTTTTTCTATTTAATTTGAGTACATTTACATTTTTATTAGTTTTAGCTTTGATTTATTTTTTATTCAGTTTTAATGATTTTAGTACTAATTCAGTACTTTTATACTTACAAACAAGTTTATATTACAAGTACTTATTTTAAAGATTATTTTAAGTTTAAATTTTTCATCTAATATCCATTTTATTTTTGCAAAAAGTGAACATCACAGTACTGCAGAGAGGTTGACGTTACCAAATAAAATAAAATCATAATAAATCACTGCAACCGGTCAAGGCCTTGTGAAAGAGTAACTGAAAATATGTATATATTTCAATACTTTGCAATAACCTTAAGATATAAATATATTTATATCAAATAAAATTGTTCGTATCTTTTAGTTTGTTCAAAACGTTTAAAGAAATTAGCAGTTAATTCACTCCTGGAAACATTTATCTTTCTATTTTCATATATAGTGTATTTTATTGCAAAAGTTTGTAATGCTGTTATTCATCTCAGAGTTGGTTAGTTTGGTTCATGCCTTTTTTATTCATACCAAGTTATTATTAATGTCTCTTTCCTTGAATGTTTTTTTTAGTTGTTGAGAATTTTTTTTTAAAGAAAATAATAATAACTAATAAATGATAAACTTCCAAAACAACTATTGGAATGAACGGATGCTAATGAATTAATTCACTTTAGAGTTTGATTTAACTATTTATATCAATTACTTTTAGCACTGCATGAAAAGTTTAGAATCTGCTTTTTTTAAGTAAAGTGACATGGATCAATTGATACAAGAGCATGGAAGTGATTCACAATCATATTTGGCAATATTTTGGGGCAGTTTTCTGATAAGGATTGATAAATTGGGATCAGGACACAATCAATACTGTTTACATACCCTTAGAAAGACAGATAGTTAAATATCTATAACAGATATTTAGCAAATGACCATGAAAGCATGCAATGCAATATTGTGCTCTAACTGAGAGAAAGAGACACAGAAAGACTGAGTAAGACGAGGAGAAAGAGACAGAATAAACTCGATGATGATGACGACTCACGGCTCTGATGTTTGGGGGAAGTCGCGTGAGGAGTTTGGTGGAAATATGCGTTTATAGAAGAGCAACAGCTAAACCACAAACTCCATAGAAACCAAGACAAGCAATAAACAGACAGCCCAACAATCCCTCTGCCTTCTTCAGATCGAAATCTATGCCTCGTGGCTTTTTGTCCGAGTCTATAAGATCACAAAATAAACTTTCAGCAAGCCTACACATTTAAAATTAGCATGCAATGCACTAAATGCATGGCATGTTGCAAACAATTCAACCATACATGTTTACTTTTTATTCCTTGTTAAAAATTCAAAATATCATAACTCTTCTGACGTATGCTGAATGTTTCTTACCACTGCCCTCAAGATTTGCCCCCCTATCCAATCTACACCATCACGACTGGAAAACAGACCACAAATACTGATGACATCTCTTGCTGAAGCGCATACAAAATGCACTTTAAAATAAGAATGTAGTCACAGCAGTATCAAGATAATGTTTTTTTCTGGGCTGTGGCCTAAAACTTAAGACTATCAAAAAAGGACGAGCACTTCACTATATTCCAACTTCCTGTTTCAACAAAAAAATACATGTTGAAACATATTTCATTTCCTATCTTTGAATTCATAACATTAATCAGAAGTGTCCGCATTCCATGGATAGCATCTGGAATTCCATCATTTGCCAAGTTAAATTAAGTTAATGTGAGATTGTGGCAGGAGTCCAAATAGGCATTCAGAAGTTGACATTGTCTCATTCTGGGCCAGAAGTCAGAGAAGTGCGCCTTTCCATCTCTGTCCATGCAGTCAGCACTTGCTAAAGCAGTCTAGAGGAAAGAACTTCACGCCGGGTTCACTGCGGCATAACCCCAGCAGCGCAGTTAAAATCACTCATTCAGGGCCTGTATGACTCTCAGCCACACCGTAATAGCCGTTTATTCATTCATAAAAATAATATGATAAGAAATAATCGTTTGCAGCATAAAGGGTTGTTTTGCATAACTAAAAATAACTGGAAGCTGATGAGACCAGAAGTCTTTGCACTGTTCTTACAGGACAAATAGGGTGGATATAGCAAGATTTCAAGTTTTACACATTGAACTTAAATTTACAGTTAAAAAACATTCACTGAAATATATAAGAAAAAAGTAAGAAACACCATTATTTCACTAAAAACTTAAAATATGAACTCTCAAAAATAATTCTGAAAATATAAATGTATGTTTTTCTACTGTAAATTATTAGAGAAGTTCTCTGTTTACTTCCAAAAACTGCACTTTTAAAAATATTTTACTGCTAAATTACACTAAATATGTCCCATTAAGTTTATTACAGTTTAACACTGTATAGAGTATAGGAATTTACCATTAACCAATTAACAAGTTTATACTGTAGAATTTTCACAGTGCGCTTTACCATTAAACTTACTCTAATGTAAAAGAGACCTATTATGCTCCTTTTTACAACGTGTAATATAAGTATCATGTGTCTGTGAAGTTTCAGCTCAAAATACACATCCAAAGCCCTCGCACAGAAAGAGAAAATAGATAATAAGATCCCTTTCTACGTCACGAGGAGAAAAATCTAAGCGGCTCGTTTTTTCACTGGCTTACCAAAAAAAAAAAATGTACTGGATTGTTCTTTTTCTGGGTTAGTAGATGCACCGGGGACCCGGTAATAGCACTTAAACTTTGAAGTCAGATTTTCATGATATGTCACCTTTACATTTTGAGTGATTAAATTACTGCACATTGGCATGAAGGTTGACTTCAGCGTAGTGCCGGTGATAACAGTTACTCATGTCGCTTCAAATAGTCTACTCTCAATAAAACAATTATTTTAGGTCACATTGTTATTGATAATTGCTGTTGGTGCATATTCCTCTTCACAGGGATAACTTCCCTGGACCTCAAGGGCCCAGTGGTCAATCCGTTCAAAGCTCGCACTCTGCAGGGATTGAACCAGCAACCTTCCCATCACTAACCCTATACTTCAGTCACTATGCCACACCAAATCAACAAGGTGTGTCCCAGAGAGACAAGCAGGAGAGCTCTCTACTCTGCAGTGAGAGAGGCAGAACAGAAATAGAGTGCAAGTGAAAGAGGAGAGGGGAGAAATATGGGTTGATTCTGCCCTAGTCCTTCTCACTGACAAACTGCTGCTCTGCTAACCTACTTTAATAGTCTATTCCCAGCATCAGCGGAGAAGACCTCAAACACAACACACACAGTGCTTTGTGCACATGGTCATGCTGAGAAGGACACCGCACATAAAAATGACATTTTAAAATAGAAGATTACCATGATTTTAGTAGATTAGGTAAAATTAGAGGAGAAAGGCTAATATATATATATATATATATATATATATATATATATATATAAAAAAAATTGAACGATAGAGAGATATAGGCTTTTCACACTTGACATACATGCTCATTTTAGCACTGTTTTCCTTTGCAATCCTGAATTATCATCAATGTTTCACTCTATTCATGCTTTAAGGATTGTAAACACAGAGTTGATATTTGAATTTGTACAGGTACATCTAAAAAAAATTGAATATGGTGGAAAAAGTCAAATTTTTTTGTAAATTGTTTCAAAAAGTGAAATTTTCATAGATTTTAGATTCATTACATGTAAAGTAAAACACTTCAAAAATGATCATTTTGATGATTAGAGCTTACAGCTAATGAAAGTCAAAAATCAGTATCTCAAAATATTAGAATATTTACATTTGAGTTTCAATAAATGACCATCCATACAGTATATATTCTGGTATCTCTTGTTCTTTGAAAGCACAATAATGGGGATCACTGCTGACTTGGCAATGACCCAGAAGACGATCATTGACACCCTCCACAAAGAGAGTTAGTCACAGAGGATCATTACTGAAAGGGGGGGCTGTTCAAGGAGTGCTGTATCAAAGCATATTAAATGCAAAGTTGACTAGAAAGAAGAAATTGGGTAGGAAAATGTGCACAAGCAACAGAGATGAGCGCAAGCTTGAGAATACTGTCAAGCAAAGCCGATTCAAACACTTGGGAGAGCTTCACAAGAAGTGAACTGAAGCTGGAGTCAGTGCATCAAGAGTCACCACGCTCAGACATCTTCAGGAAAAGAGCTACCAAGCCACTTCTGAAACAGAAACATTGTCAGAGGCATCTTACCTGGGCTGAGGAGAAAAATAACTGGACTGTTGCTCAGTGGTCCAAAGTCCTCTTTTCAGATGAAAGTAGATTTTGTATTTAATTTGGAAATCAGGGTCCCAGAGTCTGGAGGAAGAGAGGAGAGGCACAGAATCCACGTTGCTTGAAGTCCAGTGTTAAGTTTCCACAGTCAGTGATTATTTGTGCTGCCATGTCATCTGCTGGTGTTGGTCCATTGTGTTTTCTGAAGTTCACAGTCAACACAGCCATCTACCAGGAAATTTTAGAGCACTTCATGCTTCCTTCTGCTGACAAGCTTTATGGGTTGCTAATTTCATTTTCCAGCAGGACTTGGCACCTGCCCACACTGTCAAAGGTACCCAAAGCTGGTTCAATGATCATGGTGTTACTGTGCTTGATTGGCCAGAAAACTCGCCTGACCTGAACTCCATTGAGAATCTATGAGGTATTGTCAAGAGGAAGATGAGAGACACCAGACCCAACAATACAGATGACCTGAAGGCCGCTATCAAAGCAATCTGGGCTTCATTACACCTGAGCAGTGCCACAGACTGATCACCTCCATGCCACGCCGCATTGATGCAGTAATTCATGCAAAAGGAGGCCAAACCAAGTATTGAGTGCATAGAAATGAACATACTTTTCAGAAGCCTGACATTTCTGTTTAAAATATCCTTTTTTTATTGATCTTATGTAATATTCTAATTGTCTCTCAGACACAGATTTTTGAGCTTTCATTATCTGTAAATCCTAATTATCAACATTTCAAGAAATAAAGGATTTTAATATTTCAATGTAATTAATCTATATAATATATGGGTTTCCCTTTCTGAAATAAATGACAAAAAATATTGAGCTTTTTCATGATATATATATATATTTTTTAGATGTACCTATATATTTGTGAGGTTAATAACACGGACTGGATGAGTATGTTGTGAGCAAGATACCTGATATTAACTCAGCTCAATTTTGGTGCACTGATCTGTCTCTCGTCATCTCAAATGTCAACAGAGTCCAACAGTGAGAAGCGCACCTAACTTATTGATTGCTATCGGGATGTGAAGAAACTTTCAACCAGCAGAACAAACAATTTTTTTTAACCAAATCACCTACCTTGCCTTTAAGACATAAACCAAGCCAACTATACACAAGGTGAATTAATAACAACCTAAACAAACTTAGATTTGAAAATTAAATGTATATAAAAAGTTTGTTGAATATTTATTTGGAAAATTATGGGTAATATGGTTTTCCACCAGGAATTTTGCATGGTTATTTCAAACATAAGTTGAAATAGTGTGGACTGAAGGTTTGAGCAAAAGCATATACCCTCAGTTAACAACTTCACAGATGACAGGTCTGTCTTTAAAGGTTTATAAGTTATAGCTAGAAATCAATTCCCCAATGGAGAACATTTATTTGGATTTGTACCGCCGCAAACATATAGTTGCACTATTTTCTGACATTTGGTCTGTGTATTTTAAATTCTTTGACAGCCGGCATAAAGCTTTCCAAAAAACTCCAAAACGCTGTTGTTGGCCAGAATTAGTTTGAAATGATGACACACCCATTTGTTCTTTGATTTGAAGTATATTGGGGCTTTTTAACCACTAAACTGCACACATTTAACAAGGAGGATCAGGTGGTTATTTATAGAGACACAGTGTACAAGTGCAAGATGTGAAACACCAGGCTACTGTGTCACAGTGTTGAAGGGAAGAGGTGTGTGTGTAGAAATGTAACAGTACCTTGTCTAGAGCTTCCCGATTGGCCAAATCTTGAACCGCTAGCAGCTTAATGCTGGAGAGAGAGAAAAACAAGGCATGTGAGACTCTGTCATAATACCTCTAGTATATATATATATATGTACAGTAACTGGATATTAAATCAGTCAAATTAACACTAAGAATAGATGGCACATATTCAGGGGGGGGGGGGGGGGGTCTCACCATACGAGCAGATCAATATTCAACAAACAATCATCAACTGCCTCCTTTAAATCAGCCTGCCAGCACTTTCCCCTCCTATAAATGATATATTATATCTTGCACACACAATATGAAACTCAAGGTGACGACACAACAGTGGAGGTAATGTTGATGATTACATCCCTAATAACCATTGAGCTGTTTGTTTCTCCTGGATAGTGCTCGAACAATAAGACACAGTAAACAGTAGATGGTTCTGTGAATATTACAGTGTGCATTTCTCAAACACAAACAGAAATGCCAAAGATGTGCTTTTAATTAAATGAGCGTGTGAAGTTCAGATGAGATATGCTGTCTTGAGAATCTGCCATTGAAACACTGATCAAACCCTAATCTGAATACGATCTCATTGTCTATGCAATCAGACCCTTCAGGAGTGCTGTTGTACATGGTGATCCTCCGGGAGCAATGCTAACAAAATGATCAGGAAGGTCAGCTCCATTACCGGACAGACCAGTCAAGACCCGCCGAACGTTTCTGTCCTGGCAGAAGGACAACAACATACCCAGGTTTTGTTTCACGCCATTTGGACCACATAAAACTTTCCAGGACATTCACTTAACTTTTGTTACATATTTTTGAAAATAAAAGCCTTTCTGAGAATTTGCTTTACCCAGGACAATGATATTTTAGTATTATTATAGTATTTACTAATATTTTGAATTAGCTTTTGTTTTTATATTTTCAGTTTTCATTTGAATTTTAGCTTAGGTTTTAGTACTTATGTGCTTTTCACATTTTCATAATTTTTATTTGTAAATATTTATTTACATTAAACAAATTAAATAATAAGTACTTTTAAATATTCAAATATTCTCTTCAGCTTTCATTATATTCTCTTTTTCCAATTTCATTTATTTTATATCAGATTTATTTCAATTAACAAAAACAATTTTGAATATTATTAGGTTTGGTTTTAGTTAAAAATAACAACACCAAATTAGCTTTTATTTTTATATTTTCAGCTTTCAATTTTAACTTAGCTTAAGTTTTTGTAATTTTATGTGCTTTTGACATTTGTATATATTTTGTCCCTTTATAAATATTTATTTAAATCTTTCATTTTAAAAACAATATTAAAAACTTAAATATTTAAATAGTCTCTTCAGCTTTTATTCTTCATTACAGGCTATTCTCTTTTTCATTTATTTGATTTCAGATTCATTTCAATTAACACAAATCTTTTTAATAGTATTAGCATTGCTTCTACTTGACAATAACAACACTGCTTCTGGAGGACTGACAAATGCAGAGAAATGTGTTACTAAATGTAATATATAATTAAAATGTAATAATTTACAACGATGAAGCAGAAACTAGATTTTTCTGGACACTATGATGAGAAAATGTCTCAAAATACTAACAACACAACATAATGAGAAGTTCTCTCAATATTTCGACACATTCTTCATAGAAGATTTTTAGAAACACCTGGTAAAGGGCTGCTTCCCACTCCAACATTCACTGTATCTGTTTTGTGCATCACAACAAAACACATACAAGAGTAATATTAAGCTAAATTGAGTAATTTTTGTATTCCTACACTAGCTTATGCAGTCATAGAGAGCTGCAGGATTGATGCAGGGCATATTTTTATAGACGCAAACCCAGAAATGAATTGCATTTGAGCACTTCTGGTTCCATCACACTGAAGTCAAAGGTGAATGTTTTTGTTGGTTAAATGGCTGAATAATGAATGCCTGTTTATACTTGCACTCCTCCAAACTATTGTAACGCAAACTTTCAGTGATAAAGTTATTAAAGAGTGAAAGAGTTGTCAAAAGCTCAGTGATGGTGAAGTCATGAGACTGTGGTGTAGATTATTAATAACCTAAATGTATATTTTTACCCCTAGTGATTGTATTTAAAGCATAAAAAAATTATAAACATTGTGTTAATTTGTGAAGATTATGATAAAAAAAATGCTTAAGAGTCATACTCTATTTGTTTCTGCAATCATCCAAAATCCAATGGAAAGATCCTATTGGCTTTTTGTTGAGGGAATTCGGGTGATGTGATGTGATCTACACAAATACATCATGCAGTGCTTTATTTCCAATCAATTTGTGTATTTTTGGCCCATAGCAAAAATAGTTTCAAGTGAAACTATTCAGAGCAGAATCGTGTTGCGTCTCTGATCAACACACAGTAATGGCGTTCCTGAATGAGTCAATGTTTTGAGCGAATCGGTTGAGTGAATCAGTCAATGACTCCCTCATACTTCCACCTACTGATGTACCAAAGTAGCCTTCAGAAAAAGTCATTGAAATATCAAAACATCAACACTTATGAGGCTGATAGACTTATGGGTCTAAAAATATACAATCACTAAAGCTCTCAATTGTAAAACCATTTCAGTGCTCTGCTAGTTCGAGTATCTCGACCAGCCCGACACAGCAACATTGGCTCAACCAATGCAATGAGTTTAGGGCGGGACTACCGGTTTTTAAACCAATGGGAGAGAGGGAGAGGGATCATAAAACTGGACTGAATTGATATTGCTATTCTGATGCTGCTGCTGGTGCAGAAATTAGACTTCTATTTATCTCTGATAATGAAACCTTCCTGGTCTGGGCTTCTGGGTTCATAAGTCAAGCTGCAGTGAAAGAGAAACAGAAAAACAATATGTAGGTGAAAATCCATCCTTATTTTCCAGCCAATGCTCAGCTGAAACTGATTACACAGATCATGTTCAGAGAATAAACTGTGAGACAGACAACACCCTGTTCCCTCATAGGCGAGCACACTCTGTGTGTGTGTGTGTGTGCTTGTTTATGCTATATTATAAGGATCAAATGTCCCCACAAGGATAGTAAAACCTGTCATTTTTTAAATGTTGTTGTGCGGTCCCCGCGAGGGAAAAAAAGAATAGTACAGTAAATGAGGTTTATCTGAACGTGTAACAATGCAAACAGGTTTTCTGTGTGTGTGTGTGTGTGCACATGTTTATGTGGTTTATGAGGACACAAATTTGTATAATGACATAGGTATTACAAGGAGAAGGTGATTTATGAGGACATTTTCAGTGTCCCCATAATTTAAAATGCTTATAAATCATACAGAGTGAGTTTTTTTGAGGGAAAATAGAAATGCACCGTCTCCTGTGAGGGCTAAGTTTAGGTGTAGGGTAGGTGTAGGGCAATAGCACATACAGTTTGTACAGTATAAAAACCATTACGCCTATGGAGAGTCCCTGTAAACCATAAAAACCAACGTGTGTGTGTGTGTGTGTGGTCAAGTTTTCGAAAGATCAGAGCGTTTAACAGTTATCAAAACTCGGATCAATTAACTTTAACATTGAAAACCAAGCAGCTGCTCACTCATAAAATAATAATAATAAAATCTCATAAACATTAAACACAGTAAAAAGATTATATAAGGTGTAGCAGACAAACGGCTTTAACGTTCTGATTGATGCGTGAATACCTACGGTATGTATTTTATGACTTTATTTTTGATTTAGTAAAATAACTTGTCTATTGATATAACATAGGACTGGTACCTTTTCAGCCAAACAATCATGTTGTAAAACAAAAAGATTTTTCCCCTCTGAACTCAACTTAAAATGTTCATTTACAATAATTATGCATTTACAATTTGTTATTATTAGTTAACACATGCATCCTGAAATACAGGAACAATTTTAGAAGCATTTATTATTGCTAATCTAGGTTAATATCAATACACTATTGTTCATTTTTAATTCATGTTGGTTCAAAATACATAAATGTGAATTGATACAACTTGATATGTTAAAAATTGTATTATCATATGTATAAATGGACATGAACAAATATGAATAAGTGTTGTGAAGGTATTGTCCATTGTTAGTTCATGTTAGCTATTGCATTAATTGGAGTTCATGTATAGAACTTGACTGCAATGTTTCTTTCAGTCTTCCTTTAGTTTTACCATGTGTCACCCGCTCCCTGATCTTTGAATTAAATGAATGTTTTGCTTCTGTACTTTCTATGTAAACACCTTCTTTGCATGTGAAATGAGAACAATGCTTACTGAACTTCCAGTTTCCTCCTTATCTCTTCACTCGGACCGAAAGGCCAGCAGAAGTTGATGGACATCAAACAGACATTGTATGCAGTCAAAAATCCAACCTTTGGGAGATTTCGGCTTAAGAAATACTGGTTTTAGACAGAGGAATATATAAGAATGCAAATTCTCCTATTTTGCAGGTGTCCAATAATCAACAGAGAAGGTCTCTGCATGCAAACATTTGTTACACGGCTTTTATTATCATACAAAGTGGGACTCGTTGATACATTTTATTTGCTCAAAAGGTGTAGTGTTTTGTGAGTCACCTTGTCTACATGATACACCTGCAAACCAGAGCTTTGCATTTCCACAGAAGCTTCTGAAAAGGAAAACCAATGTCAAGAGGCTCTCCATTGAACTTTTCCAATTAGGAAACTGGACGTTTTGACTCAGAGTTGATGCAAAGTAATCAACAAAACCACAAACATGATGAAGAAATGTGTTCGTGAGGGAGTATATGACTCAACAGACATGGAAAGAGAATCCACTGTAGATCATCATGCAGTAATTCAGCCAGTGTTAACCAGAGGAGCATGAACCAGTATCACTGTGTGTGACCTGAAACACACTATTAGTCATCAAGCAATCAAACAACACCAAGCTCTCCATTAACTGGCTACAATCTCCGAAAAATCATCTCATCCATAATCTGTTTGGCATTGTGATGCGATTACATCGAATGAGAGGTTTGCCAGCATAATGTAATCAAATCGTCTTGGAAACAGAATAAAACACATTGTTATTCAATTTAGCGGATGTATTTTTTGTGATTAAAGTATTCTAGATTTTGTCATTGAAATAAAAATGAAAAGAGGTTTCTATTGAAGATGCATTCAAAGTTCTGAGCAGTGTTGTCATACATACATACATATATATATATATATCTAAAGATAATCTAAAATTAAAAAAATAAGGACATCCGAAGGTACAAAATTAAATGTTAATGTAAATGCTAATAGTATGTGAATAATACAACCAGTTTTCCATCCAAATCATTCTTCAGTTTTAGAAGAACGTCCATTTAAATCCATTATTTACATATATTAACAAATTAGCATTTTTACATAAGCAAACAACTCTGTTCCTCAATGTTTTGAATGTTACAGACAGGGTCAAAGGTTAACGTAACAACAGCAATGTCCTAATAAAACAGTATAATATTATCTCATCGGTGCATTATGTAAGAGCTGTATAACACATATAATAAAACCAAAAGCCAGTCTCAAAGCAAACACTAAACTTGACTTAAAAAGACAACTACTCATTTTTTAACATCAGCCTATTTGTTGGATATAATTTATTTAAGATAAACCCGCCGATCAGATGTCATTTTCCTGTGGTGCCTGGGTGATTTGATGCCACATTTATGTAGGAAGTGATCAACTTTCAAAAAAATTGCTTCGTCTAACGTGAAAGATTTCAAATCACAATCTTCCAAGGAGTTCCTGCGTCAGCCGAGCAACTGTCATTGAGAAGACTGTCTGCTTTTAGTTTCTCCAAGCATTATACACCACTCTAAAGACTACAAGAACAAGACACAAACGGCAAATGAACAGCTCAGAGCTAATACAGCTGTAGTGATGGCTCGATCAGTAAGAGCATGACAGACAAGGTCCAACTCTGTCAATATGTAACCGGTGAGTCTGCACTTCTTCATGTGTTTGGCCGTTCATTACAGCATTAAAGGAAGAGGATGGAAAAAATGTCCTATAGACAAACAGGTCTACACATCCTGACACATTGCGCCACTTCCAGCACTTCACGTCAGCAGAAAAGGAAAGGTTTCCAGAGAACTGAAAACGATGACTTTGACCTCAGGGTCACAGACGCGGCTGGATCAACTGCTTCTTTCTCACAGTCTCTCATTCACGTCAAACAACCCAAACATGTCAACACCTTAACCGTTGCTGCAAGGAAACCTTTCGAAATATAATTTTGCAATACAAATGAAAGCTCTTGCAAAACGACTGACCCCCGACATCCTATGCAGGCCAATATTAGTGTGCAGTTTTTAATCAAATTTTATAGAAATATTAAACAATTGTAAAACTTGGATTTTTGGGGAAAGAATAAACTTTCAAATGACAAATTAAGTCAGATGATGCTCTTCTGCAAAGGCATTCACTATTCTTTTGCTCCAGCAAATGTCAAATATAGTTTCAGACTGATATTCCGAGCAAAACAAGATGATGATCCTTTCATGATGTGCGATTAGAGATCTGAAACCGTCTTTCTGCAGATGGCTCATCATAATAAAGACACACTTTATTGAGCTGAAGTTGACAGATCTGTAGATGAGTCAGATTGTTTGGCTGTGCGCGTGTGTGTGTGTGAGTGTGTGTGTGTGTGTGTGTGAGGTTACTACAGGCCGTCTCTGTGTACACTTCTTTTCTCCGGAGTGAACGACAGTAACCTCTGATCATGAGACCTCATCCACCCTGTGTGTTTAACAGACGAGATTCGTCACAGCATTTTAAGCAAACACCTCAAGCGCTGTGGGTTTTAATGTCTGTTTTTACACCGATAACATATAGTTTACCACGAAAAACCCAAACTGAGATCAGCTCAGTAGCTGAAGGATCTGTGTTGTGTGGTGAACATGATGGCTGCTGACTCAGTACTGATTACGGGAGACGGGCGGCTTTAAGTGACCTGCAGTGGCGCCTAGATAAAATGCTTGTCTGGGATGTTTACCCTTACTTTAAAGTATTAAACTTTGGTGCAGCTTGTTTATGAGAGGTTTTGCACAATCTGACAAAATAGTTGAAATATCACATTTAAAATAACTGACACATTTGGCCATTGTAGGTAATGTTGTGGGGAAATCCACTTCTCCAGTAGCCCTTCACTCATCAAATCCAATCAGACGGTTAGCATCACAGAGGCTGTATTGATTCTTGGGTTTCTCAAGAGTTGTCACACTAGACTGCATTCATCAACAGATAACGTCAGTTTGTTGTAAATCATTGCCATTTATGTAAATATTTACTACCATTTCATGTTAAATCTTTCGTCTTCTCCTCTCGATCTTGTATCACTAGAGCCCTGGGTTCGACCCGCAGTCATCCGAGCAGGAGTGTAATGGAGACAGCTGGAGGGAACGATTTGAGAAATAAGCATCTGATGGGACATTTGTTTTTCCATTTCAAGGGTTGTTTTGAGATGACTGAATTTGATACGAGTTTGTAAAGTCAGTCAACAGTTAGAGACTTAAGAGACGCTCGCTGCTGTTTTTTAAGCTGACTTGAGTTTTTAATTGCCGCTATGTCAAAATGAA
The DNA here is from genome assembly GCA_003573665.1 of Oxygymnocypris stewartii. Lineage (NCBI taxonomy): Eukaryota > Metazoa > Chordata > Actinopteri > Cypriniformes > Cyprinidae > Oxygymnocypris > Oxygymnocypris stewartii. Next base: position 564,905 of record QVTF01012291.1, read on the forward strand.
TATGTAAAGCAGAGCTAAATTAGTTCTGTATCTGCATATGACCTTGTGTGGTAGAATGACGGATCAGGGGCCGGATTCACTTCTTAAGAAATGTCTGAAGATAAATCACAAGAAGTTCCTAGGAATGTTACTAAGTGCAATTTTAGCACATATATCCTACTACACTAATAATGAACTTATTTTTTAAAGGGACTGTAGTATCACATGCGTTGTTGTTACATAGAGTACAGCGTTCAGCGCTTCTGTCATTCATAACACTATATTCTCTCTACAATTAGAAGAGACTTCTTACTACCATTTCAACCGTCTTCAACACACTCATACATACATGCTTATATAACAGCCCTCCCGGAGTCATGACAAGAATGAGGGCATGTACCTCAGCAACACCCTGAGTGAATTACTGTGTGTGTGTGTGTGTGTGTGTGTGTGTGTGTGTTTGTGTGTATGCGACTGTGTATACCATAAAACAACCAACAGTATAAACATTTATCTTAGAATCCATCAACGCAATAAAACATGGGCAGGGACTCGACTCAAATCTGATGTGGCTTTATCATGAACTGCAAACACAAGTCAGCTGGACTCCTTATATCACTCACAGCACTAACCCGACACACTTCCCTGTGGATGTTCAGTGCACAAACATCTTAAAAGCTGCCTAAAATCATGGGATTTGAAAATAATGAAACCTTCAGACTATGCAGACTGCCAGAAAAATCATGATATTAATCATTAGAAACACTTCAAATGCGACAATAAATGCAATCCTTGAAAAAATAAACAAAGGAATACTGACAGATTTTGACCAGCAAATTGATCAAACAAGAATTCACATACACAAAAAACATCTAATTAGATTCTGTTTGATAAAATGAAATTCAGTTTTTTTTTATTCTGTTTGTCTGTGGTATTTTTTGTTGTTGTTGGGGGGTATTTGGTCTATTTGTTTCTAAACCATGTCTCATTTCAAACTAATGGAAAGACAACATCTACAAATAGACAATTACTTGTTTGTTTTATTACACTTTATCTATCTGGCTCAGTAGCTTTCCAGTTTGTGATCCATCCCATCTATATTCTGAAGGTTTTCACAGAGATAATTATATAACATTTTAATTCTACAAACATGGTGATTTATTTTTATAACAGGCTGCTTACATTATTTTATGTTTTACTGAATGATAACAACAGATATCAAAAATCCCCTCTAATACGTCAATAAAGCGAAGAATCATTTTGAACCTGGCTTTATCCAATGTTCAGATTTCTGTTTTGGAAATATATGCAAATTAATGCAGATTTAATTCGACTAAGCTTCATATGCATATTAAAACGACACATCAAAAAACTTCTAATACAAATTTACTATGGTATATAACCACAAACCATGGTATTACCAAAAACATGGTACGTACAACCATGATACGTGTTGAAAAATATGGTATTAGAGTAGCCGACCTCAACCTCCCCTTCTTTTCATCTTTCCGGATTTTGTTTTATTTTATATTTTTCCTCAAAGTGTATTTTTATTTTGAATATACTTCGGTGTGTGTGTGCGTCTCTGTTACCACTAGTCCTTACTCTTTTATTATGTTATCTAGACTAGTATTCTGAAAATGTGTACTTGGTGTGTTTATTTATTTGTAAAGATGTACCTCTTTGTCAACCTCTTTCTTTCTTTGCGTTAAACAACACCTTATGGACTGAACAAACATGGGACAGTTTATTCCTTCACTGTCAATTCTGTAAAAAGTTGTTTGACTCAGTACATGGCCTATTGTTGTTATTTTTTTGGGAGGGGGTATTGATTATAATTGTAATGTAAAAATCCAACAAAGAAAACAATAGGGAAGAAAAAAAAATATGGTATTATCATCATGATACTTAAAAGAATTCTAGAGTACCATGACATGTCTAAAAAACAAAAATGCATTATCATAGAGCATAAAACATGCTTTGTTAGTGTTGTAATAAGGTTAACTCACTCATTTTCTAGGAGGGTCATACAGACGACCTCTCTGACCCCTGGGTTGTTGGCTTTCTCGCTGGAGCAGCGTTGCAGGTTCCAGGTGGCCACTCGCACCGCGGGCTTCCCATCGCGCGAAGCCGCCGGAGGCTCGACGCAGGGCCGCACAGAGCAGACGAGCGGCGGTCCTCCGAGCGGAGCGTCCAGCTCCTCGCTGCCGCCACCGAAGGACGTGGGGCTTGGGTGCGTGAGCCCTCCGTTCGTGTTCGTGGAAGGAGTCCTGGAGCGCTCCACGAACACCTGGAAGCGGATGCGGTCCAGCAGAGACGAGTTGATGCTGGACACTTTGACCAGGTCCTCGATGCTCCGGAACGGGCCGTGCGCGGAACGGAACTCCACGATGCTCTTGGCGAGTTTCTCGGTGATGCCGCGGACGCTCATGAGCTGCGGCGGCGTGGCAGTGTTTATGTTGACGCCGGTGCACGGCAGGTGCTCCTGCTCTTTGCGCAGAGACGAGGGTGAGTGATTAGACGAGCTGTTCTTGCTCGACACGCAGATTTCTAGTTTAACAGCCTCTAGTTTCGTGGCACCGACCCCGCTGACCAGCGCCAGGTCTTCTACTTTCTTGAATCCGCCGATGCATTCGCGGTACTCCACGATGTTGTGAGCCACCCCGCGGTTGACTCCCGGTAGAGTCATGAGCTCCTCCTCGGTGGCGGTGTTGATGTTCAGCCGCTCCTGGTTCACCAGTATCTGGCTGAAGTTGCATGCCGCGCTGAACTTGCGCTTGCCCTGGCACAAATCCGTGGGGTCTTTGGGAATGGACCGGTGGCACCCGAGATTCCCACCCATGTGTCCCGGTGAATCAGTTTGCGAACCGAAAAGTAAAGCCGCTGCGCACTGTGCGTGGAAGATCCCCGTGGCACACAGACTAGTCTTGATATTTAACCCGAATCTAATTCCTCTCGTTAAACATGACACACGATGTCTTATCCCCGTCAGTATGTGCGTCTCCTCAGTCTCGGAGCAGTGTCATATCAACGCTCTTCCACGCAGACTGGACTGAAGTGAACTCTTGCGCGGTTTCTCTGTCGAGGGAGGCTATGTGAATCTTTCTTCTGAGCCGACTCTTTGTAACGATTCGATCGAATCAATTCACTGAGCGTTCCTGAAAGCACGGGTATATTTGTAATATTGTATGGGTCAAAATGATCGATTTTTCTTTTATTGCAAAAATCATTAAAATATTAGGCTAAGTAAAGATCAACTTTGAAGGCAATTTTCTCAATATTATTTTTTTTTTCACCCTCCAGTTTTTCAAATCTCAGCCAAATATTGTCCTATCCTAACAAACCATACATCAATGGATTTTTTTTAATTACCCTTGTGACTGGTTTTGTGGTCCAGAGTCACATTTAAGAAGGTAGGGTCATTTATTTGGCAAGAAAATAAAACAGTCAGCGCCTCAATTAGAGTGATACAGTCAAACTAGAATATACTAAACACAAAATATAGCCTACACAAATAAATCGAAAACATAGTAATAACAGACAAACATTAAGTTAAGAGCAAAAAAAATACTCGCGTGGAATTCAGTTAATTTTTGAGTGACAACTCAAACGGACTGATCTGTTCGAAGGAATCGATTCTCGAACGAACCGAACTTCCCAAAGCACTGATCGAACGGCGCTGGCGTCCAGTCGACGGGGGCGTCGCCTCCTGACGTTATTATTGCCCATTGTCTGCGGACTCTCCCAATATGACACTTGAGCTATTGTGATTATTTCTTTCCTAATGAACAGATTGTTCCCATTTATTGATGCATGCAGTCGGAGTGTAACAGTAAGTACAGCATATCTGAGCTTATGTCTTTCTGGAAGGCTTATTGTGTTTAATTTATGTATTGAATGCTGTATAAAACCGAATGAAAGATTTTGTGTGACATACATAATTCCTACCCTTACCAAGTATTTATTTGCTGAGAAAGTGATGTTTACAGGTTTAGTTTGTATTGACATGAATACAAATGACACCAGAACCATTTCTTATTACAGACTCTACTTTGAAAGAAGCTTGGCTTCAACCCTGTTATGTTTTTATTTTCAGTTATACCCTGAATAGCTTGTGCAAGTGTGTCCGGAGAGATGAAGTCTGGCGGCTGGTGAAACTTTTTTGAGGTGGGTCTGTGGCACAGCAAACAATTTCACAAACAATTATTCACAATAAATCAAAGCAATATGATTTATTGCAATGCAGACACAGTTAAAGTAACCTTTTCATTAAGTAATCTCTGATCAATTATTTTTCCAGTCTCAGTTCAATTTTGGATACTTCCATGACTGATACAAATCTGAGAATAACCATGTCCAAGAAAATCCAAGAAAATCAATGTGGTGGAAAAACCACCTGATTCTCTCCTGATTGACAAACTTCTCAAGTACTTTCTTATTTTAGTCATTTTATTATTTTATTAACTCACAAATGCAACCAAAATATATAACATGAACATAAATCTAAAAATGCTGCTTTGGGCTCAGTGCTAAACATCTTTTCTACAGATAACCAAATTACAAGCAAAAGCAGAAAATAAATACAATAGAAGACAAGTTCAATAAAGTGCTTTTCAGGTTTTTCAGCTCAGTCTAAAATATATTTTAAGGTACGATACAGAAATATAATAATCAAATGTAAAATAACTGCATAGTCTTCACTGTCTAAATTAAATAGCCTGTAAATGAATACTTTTTGATGTTACAGAGGTTATTTAGTCAGGAGCAGGAAGCACTTGTATTTTTCTTTGACAGCATTATATTTATTATTAGTTTTCTTTCACTTTAAGAACGAAAGCACAGATTTAATATACTGATGATACACATGCCTTTTTCTCCACTGTTTACATTAAGACATATGCTTTTCTTAACCTACTGTTTACAAGGATATTAGCCAAAACATGCATTTTGATGTAGTTTTGTCTGTATTTATTCATCCATCCTCAAAAAAGCGGAGGAGAGACAGTTGACGCGGCTGTCTGAGTGCGCACACTTCAGATGTGTGCGTGAGCTTCAGATGTGTGTGTGTGTGTGCGTGCACTTCAGATGTGTGTGCGCGCGCTTCAGATGTGTGCGCGGAAATCTTCTCACACAGCGCGTGACTGTGCCGCCAACAATCCCGAGTGTCTTAAATGCTCGCTTTGTGCCTTCGGGCAGTCCTTATATCGAGATTGAACGAGAATGCACGCGTTGGTGGTAATACATAGACAGACATTTTGTGAAAATGTGGACAGTGCCAAAATAAAAGGCGACTTTTTATACTACAGATATCGATCTTTTATGCGTGGCATCGATGCATCGTATCGTCATACATTGTATCGATATATCGATCCATATCGATGAATCGTTACACCCCTAGTGGTGATGATGCACCACTGCCAACCTTAACCTCCGGGTTCTCCTAGACGAGGGACAGTTCTGTTTTGAGTACATAGGTATGCCGCCTGGTTTCAGGAAACTTCACAACTCTCCAGGTTCAAGGTTCTTTATTATTTGTCACATACACAATCATACAGGGTATAATCAGTAGTGAAATGTAGGTCAGGACAGGTCCGCTCAATGGAAAGTGCAAAAAAAATTAAAAATAAAATAAAAATAACATAAAAGCAATAAAACAATGAAACATAACAAGAGAATATATATATATATATATATAAATATAGGTGAGAATGAAAAATGGAACAAATAATAAAATAAAATGAGTAAGATGTGCAATGAGATAAAATGTGCAATAAAGTATACTGTGGATTAATAAATATTAATATAAACACGGATGTGCAAGAGAATGTGCAAATAGGTTGTACCGGGTATGTACACATAGCAGCAGTGTGGATGATGGAGAATAATGGATGTGTTTACAGTTTGTTAAATTGAGTCCTGTGGATGTTATGAGACGGAGTTTAGGAGCCTGATGGCCTGGGGGAAGAAGCTCCTCCTCAGTCTCTCAGTTTTTGCCATCATGCTCCTGAAGCGCTTGCCAGATGGCAGTGAAATGAAAAAAATGGTTACCAGGGTGATTCGAGTCCTTGATGATTTTGACAGCTCTGCTTTTGCAGCGTTTGCGGTAGATGTCCTGCCTCAATGTCCATGCAGCGATGTTGCACTGACGAATAGGAAAACCCCTCCTTGGTATGAATCAGGATGGCATCACATACCTGTAAAAAATCTTTTTCAAAGTGATTCTGAGTGAACATAACATGCACATTATATTATTACTGATGTATAAAATCATTGTACTTCACAGTGTTTACTTCTCCTGATCTTGCTCTTGGTTTCCTAAGCAAAACAAGGTCTACAGTAGCATTTCAGTAAATAAACCACCTGTATCCTGCTCCATGTAAGGATATTATGTACTTCATTATTTTCCCATGTGTGGATGACAGAAACATCATAATGCTACTTGTGACTGATCAGCACTTTTGTGGTACGGTGCATGAAGACTCGGCCCATCTGTTTTAGAACTGTGATCTATACGTCTTCAATATGGAGGCCAGCTACATGGTTTTCTTAGACTAGTCTTAAAAGTTAGTGATGTAATTATTTTCTGCAACAGTTTCACTTTTTTTAGTCCGTTAAATGACAAAGACTGTTAAGTTTACTGTTTGGCTGAGTGCTAGTTGGTCAAACACATTGGCTAGGTTTATGATACTGGACTGGTCTGATGTAAATTCCTTTTATTTGTTATATCCACTTACCCACAGAGACAAGATAATGGCACGTGTTGTTACATTCACAAAGAGTCACTGCAACAAGGCTTATTATGAAAAAATTAATTGACATTTTATGGAATAATTATATGCAGGTGAGTGGCAAGAGGGATGCTGGGAATTGCAGTGCAGTTCGACTGGTGCTGTGACAGTGGCAAAGTAATTATCACAGTGTGCTTTGAGCTGCTGTTAGTTCAATGCCGCTATAGCATTTGATCTGAACACCAGATGATTCTCGGTTGTGATAAAATCTTCCTCAAGATGTGTGTTTCCCGCCTGTGTATTTAAGTTGCTGTCTGTTTAAGTTAGTGTGGTCTGGTCGTGGGCGGAGCTAAAGAGTGACGAGCACTTGAGCGCGATCACTAGCAAAACACAGACATTTGATGCCGTTTCACTTACCATCTGCAGTTCTGAATCATGACCGGTATCTTTTATAGCAGGGACTGCTCCATCGTTCAGTATTAAACGATGTGCAAATCCAGCGTCGAACTGGGACTTGTTTAGAAAATATTCGTCAACAAACACACTTGAGAAACTCAGTTTCTGCCCCGGAAAAAAACCCGCATCCACTGTTTCGTAACGCTGGGTTCTTCAGGAAGCTGAACACGGTTATCTTTCCCTCACAACCAAAAACACACTTCTTCAGAGATATTCTTCCCGAGCAAGTCCTGTGCAGTGCAACCGAATGAAACGCGTTGATGGGCGCGCTCTTGCTATGTGTGCATGGGCGCGTTCTTCCGGGAGAAATGCCCATATAAGGAAATCCACCGTCGTTTACGTCAGTAAGAGCCATGATAAAAAAACTCTCCGAAACGTGTACAAAACCGGAAGAGAGATTTATACCTCCAAATTGTTTTTTTGAAACTTTTTCCATGCTTAGCATGATAATCCAACTCTTTAACAGTGTAAACAACTCCGAGTGCATGAAACAGCATTGTATCTCCCCTTTAAAATCCGATTCTAAACATTTATTACACCTCTTTGCCAATTTATTAATAGTTTGTCATACCCTTTTACTATTGCCTTTAGCCTCATTTACAATATTAAACAAAATTGCGCCTTAGCCTATTGTAATGTCTAAACTACCTTATTTCTTAAACTATTAAAAAGTCAATCTTGTTTCAAACCAGATTTTATAGGTTTTTTTAGAGCAGTATCACGCTTTTTCATAATTAAACACACCTGTTCATTAATCCATGGTAAATTATTCTTTCTAGACTTATTTACAACTAGTTCTGTATTTTTATTCGTTACATTTTTTGCCACATCTATAAATTTTCTATGTGACTTTTCCAGGTTTTCAAAAAATAAAAGTGATTGCAATTTGCCAGTCAATTTGTCCAAGCTCTTCTTCAAAAGCACTCATATCCTTTTTTGGTATATTAATATTACTCTGGTTAGTATTATGATTTACAAATCTATTCTTATTCAGCTTTCTAGAAACACGTATTAAATTGTAATAGTAAGTTGTATTGGAGGTGATAGTTTTAGTTTTTTAAGCACTTCAGCTTATTCACTTCGGTTGATTCCACCTTTGCATGTGTCGTGAGTTTAACATGCATTTGGCAACGTAAGTTTACAGTAGCTAACCAGAATAAAAGCTTGAGGTTTTGTATGTTTTAAAGTGAATCATTTAAAACATAAATATAAGTAACTTATAGGGTAACTATTATTTAAATCATTTGTATACAGTACAACTGAAATTATTGCACAACAGTAATATATGTCTTCATTGACATTATAAAATGATACAGTAATAAAGTTAGTGAACCCCTGTCCTAGACTTTGATCCATGGCTCTGTGTCGACAGCAAATGTTTGCCAACTAAATCCTTGCTGTAGACTTCCAAGTGTACTTCAGGTTCAGAGTGATGCACAGCTAAAATAAGTTCTCAAAGGAAACTCTCAGTAAAGCCCTGAATCATTTCAATAATTTGAGTTCAGTGGGTTCAGGAACAAGTGGCATGAATGTAACCAGGTGATGTGATTGTATTTCACATGGGCTGTATCCATAGCGAGAGACTACAAGTGGTGCAACCTAATTCAGACAGACACAAATACGACCTCACTCACGCTTTTTTATCTAGAGTTCTGAACATCAGTGTTTATCATATTATATAGGATGGAGTTAATATGCAAATACTGACTTCATGCAATAGTAACATGCTACAGTCATGCATGAGTGCATCAGATCGATTGGCAGATGAATCTACAGTTATGTCGCCCAAAGACTGATGGAAAGAGGTCATTATAAAGCAGGACATTGGGATTGGCCAGACCACATTGTCTGTCCTGCTCAATCAGATGTCACGGTAAGGTCCTGTGTTTGGCAGGACGTGTCCAGCTCTGGCATCAAATCAAGAGCATTGTGTTGATTACACAAGAGCGTCCGAACGCCGAGCGACCCCATTAACAACCTCTCACACAGTACAGCCTCCAGCCAACACGGACACAGGCCTAATCAGACATTAAGCTCAACTTTATAGAGTGCATTACCACATGCTCTGTGTGCAAGAGGCAAACAAGGGTCACTAAATTATATTGTTTGCATTGGCATAGCCGATTAAAATGCAGTTTACGGTGGGTCATTCTCAGGACAGTGACATTTCTCTCCATGACTGAAACCATTGTAACTTACATTGCATTCAAGGTGTGCATTTTATCAGTTCATGCATTCAAACCCTTTTACCTTTGGCTACAGAAACACGTGTATACTTAACTGTCTGTTTACCAAACAAAATTGAAAATAAACTTCAAAAGAGAATTTGAAGTGTTCCTGTGGCTCAGTGGTAGAGCATTGTGTTAGCAGCACAAAAGGTTGTGGGTTCGATTCCCAGGGAACACACATACTGACAAAAACATGTATAACCTGAATGCACTGTAAGTCGCTTTGGATAAAAGCGTCTGCTAAATGCATAAATGTAATTTGCTTGTGTTTTGTTTTGATCCATCACCAAATAAACATCCAAAACGCCTCAAGGGAGAATTTTTATAAAAAAACTTTAGATTGGTGGCTTCAAAAAAAAAAAAAAATGTATTTTGTTTAAATTAAATGTTTTGTTTAAATATATTTGTATAAAAGTTTTAGATGAAAAATTAGACTGGTTGTTTAAAACACACAAAAAAAAATAATTATTTTTTAGATCGTTTTGTTTTCAGCATTCTCCTTTGAAGTGTTTTTTATTTATTTTTTGGGGGCGAGTGCATGTGTTTGTGTTTCTTGTCATCAAGCTAGAATAAAAAAAACAATCTCTTCAGGAGAATTTGTATAAAAATACGTTTAGATTTGTACTGTAGACAAAACAACTTTATATACAATGTAAAAAAAATGTTTGTATAAAAGTAAGTTTTAGATTTGTGGTTACTGAAAATTAAACAAAAATCAAAACAAAACCTAACAAACTTTGAAAGCAGTTTGAATATACAAATATTATAAACTGACAGTTGGTTAAGGACATTTCTCCAAAAGTCTAACATTTAACTTTAATTTTTTTAGATGATAACTTATGTAAAGTTGAAGCAGAATTTGCTGCCCCCTTCCTGCCAAACCTGTTCCTGAACAAGACACATCATGTCCTGGCCTTTATAAAGCAGCATTCACTGAACTCTGTGCACATCATGTTGTCAATTACCACAATACCTCTGAAATGTAACGCACATACAATAAACAACAATAGCCTAGCATTGTATCCCCCCGCCCCCCCCCATAGGCATCAGTTATAACTACAAACATCTGATAAACTTTTTCCATTAATGACAAATAGCAAACAAGACAACTCAGACTATTCAAATGGCTTCATCACAAGTTTATTATGTGACTTTGTACAGTAAAAATGAAAAAGCAAAATGAAGAGAAAAAAAATTATAAAAAAGTATATGACCGAGAGCCAAGCGGGGTTTCGGTTAGGCCAGCTCTGATAGGAACTCGTGCATATAGAGAGAAAAACACACATCAACTGGCCAAGAACGCCAGCTCACTGTTCCTGAATCAGTTTACATGAGGAAGAGCGGGAAACACACCCCCATCAACAAATATCTCACAAACGCCTCATCACGTGTCATGAATCCTCTATTGCATAATATTGATCCATGGACAAATCATGTGACATTCATAAAGGATGTGTAGATGCGCAAGCACTCAAAACAGTGAACTGGAACTTTATATGAGAAACAAACTGACAAAATAATAGTAATTTAAACATTTCATGAATGGCTAAGGTCCTTGGCTAAATAATTTAAATTACACAAATATTGGAAGAGCTTAACATTTCTGGAAGGGGAAAAGAAGAAGCCACAAAAAGGTTGTTGTTTAAAGGCCAGAAATGCCTGAGGTAAGATTCAGCCTTTATTGAGAGGAGGACGACGTGACCTCGGATCTAAAAACACTAAACAAACACGGTGCAGGAGGGGAATTTGACGCTTTAACGAATTCAAAATCCTAACAATATTGCATATCTCTGAGAAGTTTGTATGCTTTATTTGTATTCGATTAGGCGCTCCAACGGTTTCTGTGAGGTCTGGTAAATGAACCGATGCTTTAGATGTGGAAAAAGAGGCCTAGTGGTGCACGACCCATCCCAAAAAACTAATCAAATAAAACAAAACAACAAAACATAGGGATTTAAATAAAATGATGGTTTTGGTCGACAGACTGAATGAGGGTCCTGGCTGGTATAATTGGCAACTAGGACGTGGTGATGGTCCAAGTGGTTTAAAAGATCTTCTTCTTTTTGTTCTTTTCCAAGGTCCTTTAGGATTGAGAATAAGAAAAATGGAAATTAGAAGAAATAAACATTGACGGGCACTCTTTATGACATATTGAAATATGAAACATGATTGTTAATTCTGTCGACGAAGACTACGACGAAAAATATTTGTCAACGAACCTTTTATCTGTGACTAAGACTAGACGTTGACGAGCTAAAACTATTATCCGATGATAAAAACTATAATGAAATGTGTGCCTTCATTAACAAGACGAGATGGGACTAAAATGATATTTGAGCACTACCGGACGTTCAAAATACATGCTATAGGCTGTTATCTGTCTTGTCTTTCAAAATGTGTCCCTCATTTGATTGCAATCAGATGAGGTGCGTTCGCATATAGTCTCAGTATGGCAGCCACAGCGGACCGATAGACTAAAACGTGAACTAGCGATCTGAAACAATGGCCTCAGCACCTGAAGGGTTGGTATAAGGTGACCAAAAGACCCATTTTTCCCAGGAGTCACAATTCGTTGTCGATTTAACTTAAAGTTAGTGAAGGTTTGATAGAAGTGCTCTTTCTTGCGCGCGCATTCCACTTCTTCAGTTCTCCGTACTCAAATACAAACAGCAGTCCAAATGTCTATCATGTAGAGTATCTCACGTAAAAACAGTCGGTTATGGCTTAAGTGATCGTAAACGGATGGGTGAATACTGAATGTGTGTCAGTATTACATGCATGCTTTCTGTCTTGAATGGACAGCATTCCTAATTAAATATCTATCTGTGTCATTAATGTTAACCAACAAAAGATGTTAAATAAATGTATACTTGTTAAGTAAACCTACTGTATCTGAAAAATTAGTTTCATTTGTATCTCTACCAAAAATTGAAAATGTATTCCAGTTTTTCCAAATTCAATCCTTGATTCAAATTTCTCATTAGCTTAATTGATTTGGTCTAAATCAGGGCTGTCCCAACTCGGTCCTGGAGTCCTGCAGAGATTAGCTCCAACTTGCCTCAGCACACCAGCACGGAAGCTTCTAGTGTGTCTATAAGAGCTTGATTAGCTGCTTCAGGTGTGTTTAATTAGTGTTGGAGCTAAACTCTGCAGGACACCGGCCCTCCAGGACCGAGTTTGGACAGCCCTGGTCTAAAGAGAGAAGAATTAATGACTATTTTTGTTTGAATACTGCATATAAAATAGCTACCAAAATAAATGTTGGTGACTGCAGTTTGACTAAAAGTTGACAAAAATGCAAAGACATTTCGTCGACTAAAACTAGACTAAAACCACTCAAATTACTAAAATGTGACTAAGGCTATTAAGCATTTTCTTCTCAAGATAAAGACTAAGACTAAATCAAAAATGCCTAATGATTGTAAATGATTATACAATCTTTTAAGTTACAATACTGGTCAAAAGTTTGAAATAAAATAACATTGATTTTTTTTAAAGTGCCTTATTATAGTCAATATTTTAGTGTTTTTTAATATTGTTAAAATAGTACAATTTTAAATAAATGTTTTCTATTTGAATGCATTTTAAAATGTAATTTATTCCTGCGATTAAAGCCGATTAAAGCTGAATTTTCATCATCATTACTCCAGTCTTCAGTGTCACATGATCTTCAGAAATCATTCTAATATACTGATTTGATGCTCAAAAACATTTCAAATTATTATCCATGTTAAATACAGTTGTGCTAATTAATATTTTTGTGGAATTAAAGTATTATTATTAAAGTGTATTTTATTTAGTTATTTATTATCTATAATTATTTATCTGTTTAATATTTTTGTGGAAACTGTCAAACGCTACTATTAAAATAATAATAATACTTTTATTCAGCACAGACACATTAAACTGACAGTAAAAGACATTTATAGTCTTACAAAATATTTACATTTCAGATGAATGTTGTTCTTATAAACTTTCTATTCAAAGAATCCTGAAAAAGTATTAAGCAGCCAAAAATATTGAAAATAATTATTATTAATAATTGGGCACAAATAATAATAAGCAGTAAATCAGCATATCAGAGTGATTTCTGAAGACAGAAGTTAATGATGAGTAAATTCAGCTTTAATCGCAGGGATAAATTACATTTTAAAATAAAATTAATCAGAAAATATAGATTTTAAACTAATATATTTATAACAATGAAACTATTTCATAATTAAAAATTATTTTATATGCACAATTATTCCAAACTTTGACATGCGGCTTGAACTATCCTTTTTAGAATTAAATAAGTAATAGTAGTCTTTTTTTTTTTTGCCACGTCAGTTTTTAAGGCTATCTTCAGAGTTGGAAGAGTTACAAACACAAAATAAAACCAAATATTATTACAGATTTTATAAATGCTCTTACAATTAAAAAATCTGGTCAAATCTTACTAAACAAGTCCCTGAGTGAGCGTACTTCATAAAAAAGTGTTCTACATGAATTAAAATCGGGAAAGTCCAATAAAATATGTTTAACGGTAAGGGGGGTCTTGCAGAAGATGCAAACAGTCTGGTCTTTTAGGACTAAATAAAACTACTACTACTAAGCTTGATGCAATGCATTAAGGAATTTCCTTATTCATAAAGGAGGCATATGCAGTTCTTCCTTACACAGTTCACTAGGTTTATCAGCAGAGCTCTGCTGTGTCTTTGTTAACATTGTGTACCTGGAAGAGTCCAGTTTCTGCTGCTCCAGCATACGTTGTTGGGCCTCCCAGCCGAACTTCTCCTCCTCGAGCTGACGTCTCTTCTCTTCCAGCTCCTTATGCTGAGCCTCCAGGTTCTTCTTCATCTGTTCATGACGCCGCTGCAGCTGAACAGACGAAACCACACCAGCAGAGTGAACTCAGACTCATTTATGAAGAATACACAGCAGAAACAGTCTTCAGTTAATTGTTAGTGGTACCTCGGCCTCAGAGTCTCTGAGTTTCTGGATCTTCTCTTTGACCTTCATCTCAAACACCTGCTCCATCTCCATCTCCATCTTACTCATCTTCACCACATGATCTCTCCTCTCCTCCTCCATCTGTGCCAGTGGGCTCCTGTTCACATCCACACACACGAGCAAAAGCATCGCCCGGGCGGATGCACAACACACATTCATTAGACGGTTTACTCAAAGAGCCTGATTGAGCTTTAGAGACAAATAGACCTGCGATGCAGGAGCAGTAGAGAAGAGAGGACCCTGATGGGAAGACTGGAGAACCCAGTGCGGTGAGGTGGAGTTAGTAAGCTGTACTGCAGCGGTGTTAGTGTGCAAAGATCAACATCGCTCGCATAACACAAAGCCAACGTCTCTTATCAAACTATTGCATGTGCTGCTAAATCACACAAGATTATAAACATACTCTGGAGCTGAATTATGGAGGACTGAAAGCCTGTACATAACAAGTCTTATGAGAATAGAGAATAGTGTTCCTGTGGCTCAGTGGTTAGAGCATTGCGTTAGCAGCGCAAAAGGTTGTGGGTTCAATTCCCAGGGAACACATACTGATAAAAAAAAACATGTATAGCCTGAATGCACTGTAAGTCGCTTTGGATAAAAGCATCTGCAAAATGCATAAATGTTACTATACAGACTGGAGCAAAAGTTTATGGATAAGTATAGAGCAAAAATTTATTCACGCTGATTTTGAAGCACATTACTCTCTGGGATAAAAAAATAAGGGTAACACACATGGATGAGAGGGAAAATTCATGTTTTTACATGGTTTAACGCAAAAAGACTGATAAACAAAAAGCAAATCAAACAAAACAAAATAAACAACTAAATAAAACTAAGCAAAAATTAAATGAAAAATGTCCTACTCAATGAAATCAAGTAGAACAAACAAAACCTATCAACTGCGTTGTATTTCATGAAACCAGTGTCAGTGGCCACAGTTTATTTAGAGCAAACTTAAAACATTAAATTGATTTAATGAAGATGGATCGGTTTTTAGAAGTGTTCACTGCCAAGATTGCCCAGCTTTTGCAGCTACTAATTTTCATTACATTTATATGAATTGCATTTATTATATCCTTATCTCATTACACATAAGCAATTACATTTTTACAATGAATATTCAGCTTTTAATATAAATGAATATAAATACAAGCTTTATAAAATATAAAGCTTTTAAACTATTCTAAACTTGCATGTTATCTTTTTAAGCTCTTTCTGAGCCTACATAAATGAATTAATTATATTCAGTTGATTCCGTTGCATTAAAACAAGATATTTTCTTGCAGCTGTCTTCTCAAACGTTCATGGCAGCAGTGGTGTAGTAAATATGTTGTAAAGTTCATGTTCAACTAAAGCAAAAACAAACAACAAAAACAAAACAAACCAACAAAACTAAACACAAACCAAATTAACAAAAATGACCTAACAAAACATCATACACAAAGAAACTAAAATATAAACAGAAAAAAATAATCAAAATCACCTGCTTTCCTCAAAACAAGAAAACAAATCCAACTCTAAAAACCTAATCAAAAAACAAACTAAACAAATTAAAGCTAAAATGCTTTACATGTTGAAAAATAATAAACATTTGATACTTGAAGTTCAAATATTCTGTGTGAAAGTGTTTATTAGGACACTGTTTTATTTATAAGCTTAGCTGGGCCACAAATTTGTTATGTACAAGCTTTTCTCCTGTCAGGCAGCTTCCAAAATATTTTAAACTTCTTAAGAGAAACTTCTTAAGAGTCTTCCAGCAAACAGAAAGCAAGATAAACGTCTTTAAACGGACTAAACAACGGAGGACATCTAAGGTAATGTGCTACCGAACCGCGGTTTGACAATGATCCTATACAAAGCTGGATCTGCAGTTACACACACTACGGACACGGAGCAGGACGCCCGACTCCGAACACGAACAGACGAGGAGAAAGAGGGAAAAACAGAGAGCAGAGGAGAGAGGACGAGACAAATGTGAACTTGAGCACGACACTTACATGCCTTCAGATGTGTCAGATCTAAAATAAAAACACACACACACTTAGCATGCTCACACTGCATCAAGTGCTAGAAAAAAACAATGTTAGCAGCTGAATCATGTACTTATGGCAACTCTTATGCTTTGGTTAAGATGGGGGCTCTTCAGACGGAGCCGTACACGTGTGATGGTGGAGGTGAATGGCTGTTAGCGTGCGTTTGGACTGTATTTAAAGGGTTAGTGACAGGTGTGTGCGGAGGATGAACCGCTGTGGCTGTTAGGAAGCCCAGATGTGTTGATCAGCTCAGTATTACTGCACTGACTTTAGCATTATTAGCATGAGCTCTGGGCTCCAGGTTTAGGCGTCTTTACACACGGCATATTTTCATCCTTTATCGGCATATTATAACCACAGATATCTGCTTCATGTACAGTAAACTGACATCAGAAAACCGTATCGCTCATGTTTGTGTTCACTTGAAGTAAGGCTTAAAATAGGCTCTCGAGCTTGTACTGGTGAAAAACACTCACTTTGTGAGTTGGCCTTTGCTCTTGTTGTTGTCGCTGCCGTTGTAAGTGACAGCGGCCAGTTTCCTGCTGCGATAGTTCTCATAATGGACGTTGTTGGTCACGTCCTTAAGGTCCTGCATGTGAGTTCTGTGATCGAAGAGAACAAATAAATGACAGATTAATATCCCAGCATGTCCATTTCAGATATAAAAGATATTTAAAATGCTACAAAAGATTTCTATTTCACATAAATGCTGTTCTTTCTATTTATCATGGCTTCCGAAAAAATATGAAGCAGCACAACTGTTTTCAGCATTAATAGTAATAAATGTTCTTGAGCAGTAAATCAGCATATTACAGTGATTTCTGGATCATGTGACACTGAAGACTGGAGTAATGATGCGGAAAATTCAGCTTAAAATAAATTACATTTTAACATATATTCAAATAGAAAACAAAACAAATGCTGCCTTGGTGATCATAAGAGATGCTTTCATACATACAGACCACAAACTTTCGAACAATAGTTTATTACAGTAGTCTACAGATGCATGGCTCTAATTAGGATGTTTCTGAAAGGTCATCTTGGAGGAATTATGAGTATTTCAGCTCCATGATCAGGTATTAGTGCTGGTGTAGAAACACTGTTATGTACCTGATGAGCATGTTTCGAAGGATAGTGAAGTCACAGTGCTCCCCATTCTCCACTGAAAATAACAAAACCAGTATATTAAGAGTGAATCAAGAAACAGCAACAACATTATACTATTCACCGCTTCCAATCCTGCAGTTAAAGATGACTACAATTAAAAAACGATACTAAAAGTTAGTAACTTTTGGGCTGGATGCCAATTTGCATGCTATTAATCATAAATAAATCACATTTAATTTGATGATATCAGAGGTCGTCATACTTCGTACCATTTCTTCATTGTTAGCACAGTACACACCTTGCATAGTGACTCACAGAAGTAAGCAAATTGGTATTAAATATGGGCTTCATAATTACATAGAAATATCCAATTGGGATTATAAACAGATCATCTCGATCTGAATTATGGAGTACTGAAAACCTATTTACACCAAAGTCTAATGCAAATATATGGAGCAAATGTTTGCAGAAAAAAATATTCACACTTAAGTTAATGCAAAACTAAACCAAACTAAACAAAAAGTCACAGTCTTTGAACAAAAACAAACAAATAAATTGCAATAAATAAACACACCGACACAAAAAAAAAAATCCCAAGTCAAGTTTAACTAAACAAAAATAACCTAATTGTTGAAAACAAACACACGCGCACACAAACTAAGCTAAACAAAAATAACCTGCATAACAAAACAAATATCAAGTACGCCCCAAAAAAACTAAACAAAAATAATCTACTTGTTGAAAACAAAATCAACTGCACAAAAAATACAAATCAAATTATGCTAAACAAAAATAACCTGCTTGTTGAAAACAAAATAAAAAAACAAACAAACAAAAACTAAGCCATGTAAACAAAAATTCTAATAAAACAAAAAAAAGTATTTAAAACAAAAAACATAGTAAACCAAGCAAGATGCTTTAATAACAAAAGTTCGGACACTGCCGTTCAGGGTCCATAGGAACAAACTGGCATTGATTACTCTGCTACTGTAATGTATAAACTGACCAGCAGGAGGCACCGGATCTGGCAATGACTTGTGTCTCCTGCGGTGTGTGTGCGTCACTTATCAAATGAATGAAGCAGACCTCTCCCTCCGTCCCAACCATGTGCTTACATGCTGCTGAAAGAATCTCAAGCATTCAAAGCTACCCTCTTAAAACACAGATAACCACTGGATCCACATACAGCAATCAAACCCACAGCCCTCCTGATCACACTTCATGTTTCTGTCTAGACACAATAACCCTGCTCTCAGTGCAGCTCGCTCCAGAGAATGTGGCTTAGTGACTCTGCTGTTATCAGAAGTCAAAGGTCTAGAAAGAAGGGGAAGTAGATGCAGCCAAACCGCTCCGGTGAGAGAGCAGATGTGACTAATCAAATCATCATCCCGACCTTCTGCTTCAAAGCTTCATTCAGGGCTCCAGCCGTGCTCATATTGGATACTGTATGCTCACGGCGGATCAAGTGACCCGTTCTACAGGAGCTTTCGATCAAACGTCAAACACACACACTTCCTGTTTGCAGATCTGCAAGCTTTCACTTATCTCCCAACCCACTGCACACCCTAGGGTGTTTATCACATGACCCTAAACACACTATGAGGACAATCGTTTCATTATGCCTTTCATTTAGAAGATGTCACTTGTTTATTCCTATATTTCTGTAAGAGGCCTTTATTTAATGAACTAGCTCCAGTGTTATTGACTACAACTATTAAAAAAACATATGCTAATTAAAATAAAGAAATGTATGGAAAATAATTAGACAAAAGTTTTAACTGAAATAAGATGAAGTACTTACTAAACGAAATAAAACATAATAGAAATGTAAAAAACTAAAAAATAATAAAATTTACACTAAAATTAAAATGAACTGAAAATAAAAAATAACACAGTAAATAAACAATGCTAAAATAACACTGGATTGCACCTCAGTGAACCTGAAAACGTTGCATTTCTTTATTAAACTAAAAGCATGGCCTTAGTTATCCACAAAAAAGTTCTTTCTGAAACTAATAAAGTGATTATTTTGTCGCTAATGCTTGATTTTTGTTGCATTTTAATTGGTCTATGGTGTGCTAAGCTTAACTGGCAATTAATTAAAGACATGATCAAAACAACAACAAATCAGCTGAACCCCTTTGACCAAAAATATTTACTTGAAATAAATATTTATGTTAAATAGTTCTCTTTGTACCTGTACATTTGTATGTCATGTGGCCACTAACTGACATTAAACCAAAAATATTAACATTTAAAAAATATTAAAACAATATTTAAAATATATGTAATTAATGTTGTTGTTTTTTTTGTTTTTTTTAGATTGTTTTTCATTTAAAAATGATTTGCTTCAATGTTATATTGTTTTAATTATTAGTATTTCGTTAATTAAAAAAACTCCCCACAAAGCCCAGTTTGGTAATAACTGGATTTATTTGATAATAAATCAAATTATAAAGCTATACTGACCAATAATTAAAAAAAAGAAACCCGAGCAAAGTTTAATGCCGTGATCAGGCACTCCAGCCTCCCAGATGTACATATAATGCCATTATGATCAAAGAGAAAATCATTATTAGTAGTCTTCATTGATAAAGGCAAGTTGATCTTATGACAATAAATGATTTATATATTCTCTTCCTAGGGTGTTTCTAAACTGTAGGAGGGCACTGTATACATGATATCCTGTTCTTTGGCTATGGGTTGGTCTTATAAAATAGAAACTGACTGAAGTGATGATGACGACATGATGATTCATTGGAGGCTAGACATCATCTGGTGAAAGTGTCACAACTTCAAGCTTTCTGTGCTGTCACTGTTCAAACAGACTATTTCATCACATTCAAACGGCACAATAAGAAGTGCATTACGGTCCAAAGCACAAACAGTGTGGGACACCATCTATAGCCATAGCAGATATCCCTAATGAAGCCAAACAACTACATTTAGCTCAGTCAGACTCAGATCTGCTGTGAACCTGAGTAGATCAATAGCCTCGGGGTCGGTCCTACCCTACAAACACCCTACAAACACACACACACACCCTACAAACACACACACACACACACACACACACACACACACACAAAGAGGAGGTGATCTTTCACCCCTTACCTTCTGCCACGCCCCAGGGGTACTCCCTGCCCCTCACACGCTTCCCACTGACCTCGATGATGGTGTTACTGCCCACCACAGCCAGCGGCAGACGGTCCTGAGGGACACAAATCACACAGACATGTTCAGAGAGAGGGAGACAGGCTGGGAAAGTCAGGTGACTGATATTGACTCTCTCTGAGTGTGTGTGTGTGTGTGTGTGTGGTGAGTGTGCCTCTGACCCATTTCCCTGGTGGGCCTAATTAGGGAGCCAATATTTGAGTAGTTAGTGAGTTGGGTTTTCATCTTTAACTAAAATTAAAACCATTAAATTTGTAAATTTTTTTTGAAAGAAAATAAACATGAAATTAAATCAAATAAAAGAATACCAAAAAAATAAATCAGCTATATAAACGTAATTAATTTTATTAATTATAATAAAAAGACAAAAATTATAATAAAAATTGAAATATAAAAATAAAATTAATGCAAAACATTAACAAGAACTCTAATGATACAGCAATGATACTAAAATAACACTGACACTTCCCACAAAATCAGGCGATGAGTGATATGAACTGGTCAGTCGATTAGTGAAGTTCACTTTTTTTTGTAATAGTGCTTTATTATTAAGCCCAGTCCCAGTATTTCTTAAAAACTGAACTGTTCTATCACTGCATCCTAAGTAACCAGCTGTGACTTACGGTGTTTAGTATTATTTATTAATAATACTAATTATAATGATTCAAATATAAATAATAAATTACACATATATATATACATACACACACACACACACTAGTGCTGTCAAAGTTAACGTAAAGTTAACAACGCGTTAACGCAAATTCATTTTAACGGCACTGATTTTATTAACGCACAATTAACGCAGCGCGTATTTTCTGTCTGACCCGTGGCCCAACCCGTAGTTGGAGAAATGGAGATGCAAAGTGTTGCCAACTTAGCAACATTGCAGACCCCTTAGTGACTTTTTTCCCCTTCAAAAAAAGCGCCCAAACCTGACTTCTTTCCCCTTCAAAAAAGCGGTCTCTGAGAATTGCCGGTCCGGCTCGTGAGCGCAAGGTCTTGCTGTCCACTCCCAGCAGCAGCGCACACACCGCTCTCTCTCTCTTTCTCTCTGTGCGTCTAGCTCAGTTCAGCGCACGGCAGGCAGCTGAGGAGCAGCATTTTCAGTTAAACAGATATTATATTGCTTCTCTAGTTTTATATGATGCAAGTATAGCTGAAATCACAGCACTGATATTGTCTTTATCTTATGTGCATTTGATTTCATAAGTCGACGGCTCGATTATCAGAATTTTTGTGCAGATTAACATCTTGGAATGGAGAGCTGGTTATGTAGCCTAGTCTTAATGGGTCGCGTTTTAATCACTTTTTCATATTCATCCTGTTGTCTGACAACAGAAACATATCAATGAAAACAGTTTTATTGATAATTTAGCTGCATCAAAATACAGTAAGTGGGCACAGAGAGGGAAACAAATGCATTAATAAATAATATAGGCTATGGACATTTTGCACGTTCTGAGCTGCCCTGTCCTGCAAAGATGTAAACAGGTTTGTGTCAGTAAATTGCTCAGTGCAAAGAAAGAGAAGTAATGGGAATCTAATATGTCTAATAGACACGAACAAGTTCTTTAAAAAACATCTATGGCCTTTAAAACATAGTCTTCATGCTCTGAGTATGGTTTCAATAATAATAAACATACATTTGCATAAAGCATCCAAATTTGTCCAAGCCCATGTTGATTAGAGTATTAAAAACTTGAAAAGTATTAATTTAAGGTACATTTAGAAGAAGAAAAAGTTTGATTAATTGCGATTAATCGCGAGTTAACTCATGACAATCACGCGATTAATCACGGTTAAATATTTTAATCGATTGACATATATATAAATGTATGTGTGTATATGTATATATAATTAGCTTTCATTTTTACTATAATAAAAATAGAAATAATAAATGTTATATACAGTGCCTATATAAAGTCTTAATACCCCTTCATTTTCTTCACATTTTGTAATGCTGCGGCCGGTTGCGGTCTTATGTTAAATTGCTTTAAATTATTTCTTTATTTTCCAAATGAATCTACACTCTATACTCCATAATCAGGGCTCTAGACTAACTTTTTGCACTGGGTGCACTGGTGCGCCTAACTTTTTTTCTTAGGTGCACCGGCACAAAAGTTAGGTGCACCCACATTTTCATAAAGGCAATATTTACTAGTAAACGATTAACTAACAATCAGGTCAACATAACGTTCTTTATTTGAAGCACAATTCTACAAGAAAGGTAACTTACTGAAAAAGTGATGGTGCTTAAAGTGCTTCACTGAGCTAATATTTAAACTTAAAAACATCTCAAGATAAATTAAATAAAAAGAACATCTAAATTAAGTGTTTTAAGGCTGTCAAACTGAACATCTCATGGCTCAATGTATTATGGACTATCCTCCATTGCAGTCACATGCCCCTCGGGTGGCCAACTCCTGTAGTTTGTCCTCGGCTAAACCAGCTGACCACACTCTCTCTAGCATCAACATCTTCCAGACTTGACTCCTCTACACTGATTCTGATCAGATCTTCCACTGTGTCTGAAT
Source organism: Oxygymnocypris stewartii (assembly GCA_003573665.1). Taxonomy (NCBI): domain Eukaryota; kingdom Metazoa; phylum Chordata; class Actinopteri; order Cypriniformes; family Cyprinidae; genus Oxygymnocypris; species Oxygymnocypris stewartii. The sequence goes on from QVTF01012291.1 coordinate 588,139, forward strand.
GAAGGGATGCTCTAATGCAGTGCTTCTCAAACCCTTCCCTTAAACCTATTAAAAAATCCTTCAAAATATACCACATACAACATTCTTCTAATATTGTTATGACTTTTCTAACTTCGAGACCCATTGTAGGGCTCCAGACTAGCATTTAAGGACACCAGCACCAGTGCCTTTAAGTCCTACAGAACCAGCACCTGACAGTAAAGCACTCACCCTAATCACACATGTACATCTCAGAGATGTCTACATTTACATATTCAAGAGGTATTTTTAAGTGTGTTTGCTCATCTGCAATACGTCTCTAATATGTTTCCAGTAGATGTAAATATCAAATAGAGATTTATTAAATGCATGTAAAACTGCTTCTGAGACGTTTATCAGATTACACAGCAGATGTTTCCCAGATCTTTAGCAGACGTCTTACAGATATACTTGTGCTGTCTGGGGAGTTGAGATGCAGTTCAAAATGAACTTTTATCAATGTCATTCATAATGTCTAAATATAATTTAATATATATATTAGGGAGTGGAAATGGCTGATAAGCCTATAAGTACTTCTCTGCAGCCATCTAATAGTGGTAATTTAATGTTTTTATTTTTAAATAAGTGTTTGTTTTCCTACATTATGAAACTTTTAGTTTTATAAATGGGGCAACCTATGAAGGATGAACAAATAATGTCATCACATTAAAAATAACTTTAAAATTCGGTAATACTTAAAGCTTTGAAGTGCTGGGAAAAGTTGTGTGAAGCATTTAAAAACAGTTTAAGACATTAGACCATTTCTGCCACGAGTTGTTCCTGTAACGTTAGTTATATTAAATCCATGGTGAATGGTGGAGATTTGTGTTTATTGAACAATGTTTATCCTGGTTTCCACATCAGTGGCGCTTTTTCTGATGTCTGTAGCTTTAACATAATTCTGTGCCGAATTTGAATGCTTCTCACAAGATTTGACAGAGATGTTATTGATTCTACTTTCTTCACTGTATCTCCCAGCGCTGTGTATAATGATGTCACGTGACCGAGAGCAGCCCGCGGCTCCAGTCCGAGCAGATAAACGGTCTGTAGCCCAAACGAGTAGCGCGGATTCGTTCCGCTTTCGGTTCGTCTGTCCGATGTAGCTCTTGTAAATCAGGCATGAAGAGAACGCAAAGCTGTTTATTCCATTTTTGGAACTGAGAAACAACCTTTCTTTGACTGAATGCGCATTGCGATGACGTCACAAGACGCGTCTAAGCGCAAAATCTGCGGCAATTTGGAAAATAGCGGAGTTTGCTTGATTTTGCGATAAATTCAGCGATCGCATAATCCTGGAGGGACTGTCAGACATTCACTGAATAGAGCAGATTCAGAGAAAGAGCTGCGTGCATCTCTACTACTAACCTCTCTCTCTGTTTGACAGCAGCAACACACGCATCTTCAAACACACACACACACATACAGGAATATCTGGACCACGGCCAATCAGAGGGGGGGTCCGCCCTTCACTATCTCTGATTGGTTTAGACCACGATATGAGACTAACGTGTCTGTTGTCGAACAGCAGAGAGACTTTCTGAGTCGCGGATACTTTTGTTTTGTTTTCTCGAATGGCTGGACGCACCAGTGCGACTAAAGTTTTTTTTTAGTCGCACCCTTGAGAAATTAGGTCGCACGTGCGACCAAATTGGTCGCACTCTAGAGCCCTGATAATGGAAAAGCCAAAAACAGATTTTAACATCTTTGCAAATTTATTAAAATCAAAAACGTAAATGATTCCATTGCATAAGTAATCATACCCTAATCTGGGGCGGTTGGAATTTAGCTCAGGGGCATTCATATTGCTTGTAGATATTACTAAACTTCGAGTCAAGTTAACCTGTGGCAAATTAAATTGAATGAATATGATTTGTAAAGGCACACGCATCTTAATAAAATGTCTAACAGCTGAAAATGCATATCAGAGCAAAAACCAAGCCCTGAGGTCAAAATAACTGTCTGTAGAGCTCAGAAACAGGTGTCAAGCCACACATCTGGGGAAGAGTTTAGAAAAAGATTCTGCTTCATTGAAGGGTCACAGAAGCATGTAGTCTCTGTTACCCTTAACGGAACTAGTTTGAAACAACCAGGACTCTTCCTAGAGCTGGCCAAACTGAGCAAATGATGGAGAAGGGCTTTGGTTATAGGGGTGACCAAGAACATAAAGGTCACTCTAGTAGAGCTCCATGATCATATGTGGAGGAGAAATCTACAGAAGGACAAACATCACTGCAGCACTCCACCGATCTGGGCTTTATGGTGGTGTGGCCAAACTCAATCCTCTCTTCAGTTAGGACAAACGAAAGCACTTGGAACTAGCAAAAACACACCCAAAGGACCCTCTGACTCTGAGAAACAAGATTATCTGGTGTGATGAAGCTCAATTCTAAGCATCATGTTTGAAGGAAACCAGCTCTGCTCATCACCTGCAGAGTACCATCCCAAAAGTAAAGTGTGCTGGTAGCAGCCGCATGCTATGTGACTGAGGGACTCATCAGAGTAGAACAAAAGCCCAATGCACCAAAATATTGAGATGTCCTTAATGAAACCCAGTCCAGAGCATTCACACAGCAAGAATGGTGTATACACAACGCTGTGAATGTACTTGAGTGGCCCAGCCAGAGCCTGGGCTTGAACCCAATCAGATATGTCTGGAGAAACCTGAAAATGTGCGTCTGCCCCCATCCAACCTGACAGAGCTTGAGAGGTGAAGAGATGAAGAAAAGAATGGCAGATAATTGCAAAATTCTTATATGCAAATCTTGTCGTATCATACCCAAAAAGACTTGAGGCTGTAAGTTGTGACAGTTCTGTTTTTGCTTTGTTATTATAGTGTGTTGAGTGTAGATTGATGTGGAAAAAAGTAATTCAAAGCAGTTTAACATAAGGCTGCAACATAACAAAACGTGAAAAAAATAAAGGGGTATGAAGACTTTTTACAGGCACTGTATGCATGTATAAAATTAGCTCTGATCCCATCTATCTGAACTTTCACAATCAGTCTCATGCTCTGACGCTGCCATTGCTCCCAGGAGATGTTTAGATGAGTATTTAATATGTATATTTTATATTATACATTTTATTTAATATCTATATTTTCCATAACACAACAACGACTCTATAATTTGGCACAATTTATGTTTTTACTCATGTCACACCTTGACTAAAACAGATTTCCACTTCAAATAAGTTGGAGCCCCAGAGGACAGCCAGCTATTACATAACCGTCATGGACCAATAGCAACTTGATGGTTGAACAGCTAGCGGTAAGTTTTCCGGATGGTTCATGCTGGTGAGCTGATTTAAACCACTCCAAAACACCTTCGTTTTCGCCCGATTTTGTTTGAAATCACACCCATTCCGCATTCAATTTCATTTGAAATCCACTGAGGCCTTAAAGCCATCTTAGTCATTCAGATAACCACAAATTAGTAAATCTTGAAAATATTCCCTTGTGTCAGTACAAAAAAAATACATTTCATTAACTATCGTAACCAAACAAACCTTGATCTTCTTGACTAGCTTGCTCTCCTCCTCGTCATCAGTCTCTGGGAACTCATAGATTTTGATCTTATGTTCCTGGATCTCTCTCATTATCTGGGAATAGAGGAATACAAAAGGACAGAGTGAAAAATAAAGCATTAAATTGGTGCTGACAATAAAAAGACCTGCAATCTCCTAGCGGGCTCTATGGGCTCTCAGTGTCACCGGTCTGGGATTGCATTGACTCTCTAAGGAGTCAGCATAAAATCATGTGTGGACAGATTTATCTCTAGTGTTATGATGAGTTCTCACTGCAGTCGCTGTTCGCAACACCCTAACACTGCAACACACCAGTTACTTCAGCTGGTTTGCAGATGTTAAACAGTCCCGCATGCATCATTTGAAACACTGGGAATGCTTTCATGATGCTGAGATGCAACATAACTCCTGCGTCTCTATGAACGGCTGTTCAACAGTGAGGGCAGTTAATATCAAACTGAATGGAGGCTGAATGTTTGTTCATGCACATAAAACAGCAGCAAGTTTTCCTTGGGGATTGCATAATGGAAAACAAGATTTTCTTAGCTTTATGAAATAAAGCAATGTACGATGTACAAATGGGCTCTGTTCCAAAACTAGTGAGCTTCCAAACTAGACAGCATTTTAAGACATTATAGGTGCAAATGCTTACACAAAGGCTATTAAAAATAATTATGTGTTAAAATATATCGTTTTTAATTTAATTTAATATATTTAATTCTAATTTTAATTTAAATACCCTTCCTTTGAGAAGACAATCCCATATCAGAAAATCAAGAATTTTTAATTTAGTACTAAAAATTATGAATAAAAAAAAATATGAAATCGTATTTAATATATTTTAAATGTAATTTTAACTAATATTGTACACACATTATACATTTTATATATTTAAATATACAAATAAATGCTGGTCAAACTGAATAATGTTGTAAAATAATATTGTGCAATTTTTGCTGTAATGTCTCACTTTGACAGAATTCTCAGATGTTACTATTAAACCTTTGAGTTTTGGCAGAAAACTGGAGGAGTTTCTGTTTGCAATTGCCAGCCTTTTTGTAATATCCTCGGTTACATTGTTAGATTTGTAAAATAACTTGTAGTGGTTTAAAATGTTTGGAATGATGAGAATGTAAATTATTTGGCAACCTGCGCCGCATAATTTAAGTAAACCAGGGCTCTAGACTAACTTTTTCCACTGGTTCCACTTGTGCGCCTAACTTTTTTTCTTAGATGAACCAGCACAAAAGTTAGGTGCACCCAAATTTTCGTATAGGCAATATTGACTAGTAAACAATTAACTAACAATCTAGGTCAACATAAAGTTCTTTATTTGAAGCACAATTCTACAAGAAAGGTAACTTACTGAAAAATTGTTGGTGCTTAAAGTGCTTCACTTAGCTGAGATTTAAACTTAAAACATCTCAAGATAAATTAAATAAAAATCCAATCTAAATTAAGTGTTTTAAGGGCTTCAAACTGAACATCTCATGGCTCAATGTCTTATGGACTATCCTCCATTGCAGTCATATGCCCCTCGGATGGCCAACTCCTGTAGTTTGTCCTTCTTGATCCTTGGCCTCGGCTAAACCAGCTGACCACACTCTCTCTAGCATCAACATCTTCCAGACTTGACCCTCTACACTGATTCATATCAGATCTTCCACTGTGTCTGAATGAAGATGCTCTAGTGCAGTGCTTCTCAAACCTATTAAAAAATCCTTCAAAATATACCACAGACAACATTCTTCTAACATTGTTATGACTTTTCTGACTTCGAGACCCATTGTAGGGCTCCAGACTAGCATTTGAGGACACCAGCACCAGTGCCAATAAGTTCTACAGAACCAGCACCTGACAGTAAAGCACTCACCCTAATCGCACATGTACATCTCGGAGATGTCTATTTGATGTCTGCATTTACATATTCAAGAGGTATTTTTAAGAGTGTTTGCTCATCTGCAATACGACTCTAATATGTTTCCAGTCAGATGTCAAATAGATTTATTAAATGCATGTAAAAGTGCTTCTGAGACGTTTATCAGATTAAAAGGCAGATGTTTCCCAGATCTTTAGCAGACGTCTTACAGATATACTTGTGCTGTCTGGGTAGTTGTGATGCAGTTCAAAAAGATCATAAAGAGGGAGGAAAATTATTCTAAAATAAAAAATAATAATAAAACACTGCTTTATGAACTCAAATCTGCAGGTTGTGAGTTTGGCATTAGCATGCTATCACGCTCACCTGCTTCTTGAACTGTTGGCACTCCTCTGGAGTCAGTGTGTCTGCTTTGGCGATGAGCGGAATGATGTTTACTTTTTCATGTAACCGTTTCATGAACTCAATATCCAGTGGTTTCAGTCTGACAAAGAGAGAGAGAATGTGAGGGTTTAATGTTTCAAACTAAACACTGAGCGTAAGTCCAAAAGCAGGCTCACAGGTCTCTCCTGTAGAGCAGTAGTGAGGGATCACATTCACATTGCTGTTTGGCAGCTCGGCTCGTAGTAAAACCACATGTGTTGCAAGAAGAGCAATAAATAAATGGCAGAAAAATAATTTGTGCCTGTCCAATAAGGAAATTGTGATGTTCCCAGCATTAGCCATTGTACACACACACACACATGATTTGAATCAACAGGTTAAAAGCTAAAGGAACTCAAACTTAACTAAATCGAGGTTACATTATACATTTCAAATATACAGTGTTCAGTGACATTTTATTAGATTGACTTTCTGAGGAACTGGGAGGAGGAATTCAAAGGAAGGATTAGGGATTTTTGGCATCTCATTCTTTGAAAAACCCTTAAATATAATTGTGTGACATTTACATTTTCTGAAAATGTAACTGGTGTTTTCCCATGTAAAACGTACTGTGTTGGGGCCATGCCAGTGTGCTGGGGGTTTCTGAGCGATTGCCAAGACATTGCTATGGGGTTGCTAAAGTGTTTTGAGTGATGGAAAAGAAGTTGCTATATGGTTTCTAGAGCGTTCAGAGTAGGGATGGCCGATATCTTATCGTTTGAGATATACCGGTAAAAATTCTCCCCACGATAAGGATTAGTCTTCCCTCGATAATAACGATAAAGTCAAGTTGTTGACATATTTCTGTGTGTGACAGCTTCAAATCTCGTAAAAATTATTGTCCCTTCTTTCAAACCTAAACCAAACCAACAAACAAACCAAAACAAAACATAAAACACTTTCAAAAGCCAAGAAAACAAACCACAACACAAAAAAGCACCAAACAAATCACCCAAAAAATCATAACACTTCCAAAAGCAACCAAACCAAACACCAGACAAACCACCAAACCAAAACACCAAACAAACCAAACAATACAACACTTAAATCACTTTCAAAAACCACAATACAAACCACCAGACAAACCACCAAGCAAATCAACCAAACAAAATAGCACCAAACCAAAAACACACCAAGCCAAACAAATAAACAAAAACAGCAAACAAGCCAAATAGCCCACCAAACAATAAAAAACAAAAAACACTGTCAAAAGCCAAGAAAACCAACCACCAGACAAACCAAAACAAATCAATCAAACCAAATAAAAACTTAACATGTCAAACCAAACCACCCAAACAAAAAACACCAAACTAAAATCAAAACAAAACACACTTCTCCCAACATGTCTCTTTGTTTGATATATCAAACAAGGTTAGGGGTTTGTTCCTCAAGTATGAGCAAACTTTACTAAATATGCTTGTGTTTTCCTAACTTCTCAGTGTTCCCTGACTTCCTGGATGTGCAGACGAAAACAGTCAGAGCACGACTTTGAGCCACAGAAAGAATCAGTGTGAGAGAAAAAGAAAGAAAGGGTGTTCCTAACCAATTCACACACGCCAAAGAACTTGGATATAGTTGGATGAGAATGAGATTTAGATGAGATGCAACAATAGGAAACTTAGACTGACAACGCTGACACTGCAATAAATCCTGATGTACTTGGCATCACTTTAGAGCTCACCTCTAAAAGCTCCTCCACAGCAGAAATACAAGCCAAAAAAATACAGAGGGTTTGTGTGTATTTAATGCTTGAAAAGGAGAGCCTACCCATGACCAGAAGGGGCGATGAAGTACAGACAGCAGTGCACTCGGCTGTCGGGCATCTGGCGTCGATTGACACGTGACTCTGCGTTGAGGTAATCCTCAAACTTGCTGTCGATGTGATCGATGACGGGCTGCCAGCTACAAGACACACAACATTTCAGAGTCAACAACATGCAAATGTAATACAAACAAACTAGCTATCCTTCATTTATTAAACACCAATATGAGGAAGCTCCAAGATGACATGCAGAAAATGAAGAAATCACACTTACCAGTTACTGTTATCCACAGCATCTCCGAACCCTGGCGTGTCCACAATGGTGAGCAGCAGTTGAACTCCACCCTCTTTAATCAGTACCTTGGACTGCTCCACCTGAAAATAAATTAATAAATAAAGTAACTACTAGCCAAACACAAAAATCACAAATGTCAATTTCCAAGTTCATACAGTGCAAAAATAAAATACAAAATGTCAATAAAAATGAATAAAGAAAACAACAGTGATATAAAAGTAAAGCATGAAAAAATCGAAAAGTAAAATACAACTGCAATTGTGTGCAGCCTCTATGTACTCAAAAACCAACATTATGTTTTGCTAAATGCCTTTATTGAATGTCAGTTTGAAACACATGATCTAGAAGTTTTCTTATTGGTTAACAAGTTTTGTACTAGGTATAAGGTGTTCTTGGTAAAATGTTGTGTTGAAAATTGACAAAAAACTATTTAGACATGATGCAAATCATAATGTTAATACAAAAGTCCAAAACTGAGAGCAGTAGCTGACTGAACTATGACACAAAATAAAAATGCAGAAAACCCTAGATCTACACGAATTAGGCCTAGCTGTTTTCAGAGAACTGTGGGGCAGAAATGCAAACAGCATGAGGGTCAACACTCGTGACAAGCACATACGCTCAGGTTTCCATTCAATCATGAAGTCAATATCATGGCCTGCAGGGCTCGAAACAACCATTCAGAGGATTTCTGTGCACATTTAAGAGCAGCACAAAAGGGAAAGCAAAGATTTTCTCATTCAAATATAAGCCAGGACACTCTGAACACTTTATATACATTATTGTGGAACAGCTGATTTAACCTAAAGCGATTAAAATTTGGCATGAAACGTGCTCTATGGAGATGAATGATACCTCAAGTCATGTAGAGAAACTCTTCTATTGTTACTCCCCTTTTCCCCATGACAGACCACACTGGGGTCGTAACATTACGTGGAGCTTTACTAGGAGCTTGACATGGATGGATCATATTTTATAAGCCTTTAAATATGTTGTGAAGCAGTCGGCACTCAACAGATTCAGCCCACATGTATGCACCCTCAGCTAAAACAAGCTCAAGCCCACACCTTTCCGTGTGCAGCATAAAGAGGCTGCGGGCTGAGACTGTGGCTTCTGGATTTGGGTTGTTCAGGGCTGCATTTTATGATTTCCTCCTAAACAGCCCTCAGCGTTCCACAGCTCAGTCGGACACCACTGAGCCCAGCGCAGGACAGTCATTTCATGAAGCACACCCCCCAAAAAAGAAACTTGGCCAGCGACATCTACCAAAGAGCTGGGATGGAGGAGCTACACACATCCTGAACTGTTTTTAGAGAGCGATGATGACTTGTTTGATTTGTGGTTGTTCAGCATGCTGCATGTTAAGATTTTCACAATAAAAAAAAAAAGAGTCCAAACAACAATAAATGTCATAATTTATTCTCCTTTATGTTATGCCAAACTTATTGATGATTATCATGATGACTATCTTCCACAAAATACTCAAGAAGGTATTCTGCAGATTGTTTTTGTTTTATACTTTTGTTAAGATCTTTCATACTAAAACATTGCATGTCCATATAGTGGTCCAAATGTCAAATCAGTGGCTGACCAATATATTGGCCATTATTTAGTTTTAGTTTTTTTTATGATCGGCTTATACATTTTTCTGTTTGGCTGATAAGTGTTTTAAGTGAGACTTTTATTTGGACAGTTTTTAACCAATTCTTTATTTTTGAAAATGCCATAATAGGATTACAAAATTAAGAACTTGCTATCTTAAGAATCATTTTTAAAATCAAGTTAACTTTTTTCATTAAATTCCATTAAAAACAGTCTGAATATCATGCCAGAAAAACCGCAAAAGAAGGGATGATATAGCCACTTCGTGAAGGCAGAGAAACCCGAGGAACAGATGGCGCGTTCGCCAGTATAAGGATGGCGGCGCAAGAACGTCGAGGACGGCATCCGCGCCATCAGCCAATAAATTGGCGTGATATTCTAAGGGCTTCAGGCAATCGGCACACCCAGAGGGCGTTCCCAATGCGTCATTGCTACGCAGCGTCGAGTGAACATATGAAAAAGAACAGAAGTTGAGCCACTGATGTCACATGGACTGTTTTACCGATGTATTTACTACGTTTCTGGACCTGGGAACATTTCTGTTGTGTTGCCGTCTGTGGAGGGTCTGAGAGCTCTTTGATTTCATCAAAAATATATGAATTTGTGTTCTGAAGATGAAAGAAAATCTTACGGGTTTGGAATGACATGAGGGTAATGAGGGTAACACTTTTCATTTTGGGGTGAACTAACCCATTAAGAAATGAATCTACCCCCAACTTATCTAAAAAGTTCAACAAGGCATTTAAAACGTGACATGTTGCATGTGAATAAGTAGTTTGACTTGAAAGACTGATATTGTCCAAGCTGATTAATCAGATGATTTTTGCCCATTTTGAGATCATAGCTAATGCAGGCACTTTTCTAAGTGTTTAAAAGAGAGTTCAAGAATCACCATTACAGTTGCTCATACTTATGTTTATCTGATTCTAACAAACCGCTAACTAGTCAAACAAATGTTCAAAATCGACAAGACAGTGAGTCACCTGAACAACTAGCCAAGCAAGTTTAAATAACGCTATATTTGTCAAATAATTTACTCATGAAAATGAAAATTTGTCTTTAAACTTGTGCCTTGTGCCTAAAACAATAAACTGCTTGCCCCCTTACAGCAACATCTTTTCAAATATACAAAAAGGTTGTTGTTTTTCTGGACAACTAGTCAATTATTTGACCATCATGACCCATTTCTTAACCATCAGTATTGAAAATCAGTGTGCAATCCACCCTGCACCATTGGAGCTCTGTATATGAATGATACTTCAAATCATGTGGCCTGTTGGGGCGAGATGTGCTATCACTTCAAGCGTAGTAAACATCCACAACTACTAAACAACTTGCTAGAACTTGTGCAGGCAATCACTACTCAGTTTTCTTCAGAAAATTGTACATCAGGTTATTTTATCACAGGATTATGGTTTTGTTTGCAACCACGCACTCTAATAATGTCATCGGCCACTGAAAAATCTTTCGAATACTAGCATAACTGTTTAAAATAAAATATTTATTTGGACTGACATGAACGCTGATTCCACGGTGTTTCAAGGTATTATTTTCTGTGATGAAACAGCACTAAAGCAGGCACCCACAGAGGTGTACCGCAGCACATCTGGGGTGAAGTTTGGGTTGGCATGTCAAACACTGAAGATTACAATGGCAAGTGCAAAGACAGAAAGCACTTTAAATGTCACTCAACAAGACACCTTGCTCACCACCTGCCTGTAAAACAACACCTTTCCCCAGTTACAAACCCATAAAGCCTCTCTAACTCTAACTTCCTCCGTCTGTACAGCAGACCACATTGGTTTCCATCAGACGCACAGTACTCATTTCATCACAACCGTTTGTTCCCGAAAAGCAACACAAACCACAGTAAAGTAGATCAATGTCTGAGAAATGAGCAAAAGTTCACCACTTTGCACTTGCTCTAAAGAAAAAAAGTAATAATTTTCTAAATATGATCTACAACCACATTCTACCCATAATGCAAAATTACTTGCATTTTACTAACTGATGCATATTGCACACAAAAAGGGCAAAAGCTGGTGAATCTGGATATCTGGTTGCAACTGACTGACAGTCTGACTAGTGCACCAATTATATCAGTACAGTGTTTCAAAAGTCAGAAAGAGCTTTATTGCCAAGTAAGTATGTTTGCACATAAAATTAATTTGTTTTAGTGTCACAAGCTTCCAGTACAGAGACAAAAACAACACACTGATAATATAAAACACCTTATAGATTTACAGGTCGTGTTAGCAGACAGCAGGCTGTGAGACAATGAGAGCTACAGAGGTTAAAACAAGTCAATGAATCTGGAAAAGGTTCATATTCATAGCCTTGTATCTTTGGAAGGTATTTAAGAGAAGCGATTGAAGATTGGTGTGAATTTCCATGGGCACTAAAGTATATACCAAAGCAGAAGCTGTGGTCCTGAATTTGGTTCAAACTCATCATTTCAAAAAGGGTTCACTTCCCTAAGCATGATCTAATTCCTCTCAATAATGTGTGCCTACATGACTCATTTCAACAAATGAGCTGTTTTGGTTGACGTGCTCACAATTACTGTAAAGGCCCAACTTAAGTATACTTTTTTTATACAGTTGTACACTTAGCCTTTTAAAGTGCAGTCCACTTGAGGTGTATGTGAATGCAAGCGGTCGACACATGCAGTCTAGAAAGCTTCATGTTTGTCCAGTCTCCCTTTTTCTCCAGGAGTTGTAATAAACATGTATTTGCACTCTTTTAAACTCAAGTTGCGGATATCTCACAACCCTCTCAAACAATCTGTTGTTGTTCCATCTCTTCAGTTTCATTTTCTACTGAGGGTGAAAAAATAAAAGAGGTTTCAAGATGCACTTTTGACAAATTTGAACTTGAGTGCCACATTTTTAGAGTGGAGTGAGAAAAAACAAGCAGACCCCAGTGAAAAAAATATACTAAAATGTATTTGAAATAAATGTAATTTGTGGCATGCGTGCTACAAATACATACTTTTGGTATAACAATCTTCAATATTTAAAGAAAAAATTGGACCAACCAATTTAGTAATTAATGCACTTTAATAGTACGGAAATATTGCTGAGGTCCAACGAAAGATATACTGAAGTACATTTGATTGAGCTAAAAAAAAATTACATCGAAAAAAAAAATGGTGTTCTCAAGTTTTGTAAGCAGGGGTAATTGGCCATTGAATTTAACAAAGTGTGCAAATCTTAAAAATAAAAGATTCTTTAAAGCGATGCCATTGATAGAAGAACCATTTTTTGGTTCCATAAAGAACCATTTAGTCAAAGGTTCTTTAAAGAACCATCTCTTCCTTACCTTTTATAATCTGCAGAACCTTCTTTCACTACAAATAATCTTTTGTGAAACAGAAAGGTTCTTGAGATGTTAAAGGTTCTTTATGGAACCATTTAGAAAAAAAGGTTCTTCTACGGCATCGTGAAGCACCTTTTTTTAAAAGAGCGAAGTTCATAGCATTGAATCTTTGAAAGAATTTCTAAAGATATTTTTTAAATTATATATATATTTTTATTTTATAACTGTGAACAGCACAAACCACAATGAATCAGTAAATTCAGTGGCCTTCAACATAACAGAATGCTGTGTGCTTATTTATAATCTTTTTTTTTTGCACATATTAGTCAGTTCAGGACCTCAATCAGTTCACACTGATATCGGCCACATTAAAAATAATTATGTGATCAGCCAAACAAAACATGTTATATCTAAGCAATAGAACAAAAAAAGAGCACTGAGGCTCATGTAAACATAGGCACTGAAGTAACCAAGGCAATCTGTGGTTTTGAATGTGGTTCAAGCTAGTTTTAACAAAATGGTGACCCAAAAGCTATGCTGCAACGCAGTTTGGCATTTGTTGACCACAGACTTTCAGACAGACGGGTCCAGTTGAGCTTCAGGAAATCCAATCTGCTCTATTCTTACTATCCTTCCACACCCTTTAGAAAGGATTGCACACATTTCTGTGGTCAGCCTGTAGACACACCATTTTGGTAATATGTAGGATGGGTTTGGGTTGTGATGAATTTGAAAGTTAAAGTGTTGATCATGGAGCGAACGGGTCTTATATGATATGGAAGCATGCAGTGACATGTAGATGATGTAGCAGCGCTGTTATCCAGCTATGCTGAGAAACTAGAAAGACAGAGTTTCCTCTCCAGCGCTCCGATTCCTCTGCATAAAGATGAGTGAAGAGACGCATGCTGCGACCAACAACTGAAAAACATTTGGCTGGGTTTGATGCTGAGGAACGTCTGACAGAGAAACTCTGGTGCTGTGATGTCTATTCAAGCATGAGCTGCCGCTTTAATGATCCATTTGTGAAGACTTCAACTGTTTATTCGCGAGACTGTGACGATGTTTGAAAAGGGAAAAGATAAATAACTACACGGGCTTGATATTCACCTTGTCATAACCTGCCTTTGCCAAAAAACCGCAAGACTAGCACAGTCATTGTACTTCCTCATAAGACTTCCTGTGTGTGATTTGCATCACCCCTGTGAGAGAGAGTCGCCCGTCTGCAGACCTGCCAGCCTTGAACAATACCCGCGACAGGAACTCGAGAAAGCAGCTAGACTTTAAATGATACCTTCAAAACCCCACAAGTACTACTTTTCCAGCTGTTTAGATCACTAGATAAAGATTCTCAATCATTTTATATAGATTGCTTACCTGATGAACCATTACGGACAAATGAAAAAAATTAAAAGGTACTAAATTTTTTTACTAGGTACTAAAAAAAACTAAACAATGTTTCATGATGATTTCCAAACAGAAATGCAATAAATAATCAGCAATATTTCAGAATGTGCATGAGACTTAAACAACCAACAAGCATGTGACTGTTTCTTGAGATTAAGAGTGCTTTCACACCTGCGTCATTTAGTTCGGTTTAATCTCACTAGAGTTCGTTTTCCCTCTTGGTGCGGTTCGTTTGGGCAGGTGAGAATGCAGCAAATCGCACTCGGGTGCGCACCAAAAGCGGACCAAACAAGCGTACCGAGACATCCTTGAAGAGGTGGTCTCAGTAAGCTTTCAAACGAACCCTGGAGCGGTTCGTTTGCGGTGATAATGCAATCCGACCTCAAACAGACCCAACTGCAAAAAGAACTGCGCATTTTTGGACTAAACCAGCTGATTTAGTCAGCTGCGCTGTGCATTATGGGATGAGGAAGTGTTTGTTGACAGTTTGTAGGTTTAGCAATGACAAACCTGGGGTTGTGAGGAGGAGCGGAGAATCCACCCACGCAGTTGTCTCTATAATAACAGTGTGCTGTCTGCTGCTTTTTACTCCCGTATTTGTTTACTTCTGGGAGCACGGTTGGAATTTTCCCGCAGGCTCTTTCTGACCAATCAAAGAGCAGTTTAGGGAATGTGTTCAAAGACACATGTAGCCAACAAGTGAAGCGGATGTTGTCACGTGATTGTATTTTGGTTCGTTTCAGCTGGTTCGGACCTGATCAAACAGTGTGGTGTGAAAAGGAACCAAAACGGCTAAAAATAGCTACAGCGTAAATTTTTTGCCTTTGGTCCGGACCAAAGCAAGTGAACATCAGACTTTCCTGGTGTGAATAGACCCTAAAAGTCTTTGCAAACACACCTCATCTCCATGTGTAGATTACTGATGTGGCATGACACGCATACATTACATGACATGAGGCAGTAAAAACTAAATCCAAAGTGTGGGTTGAGATAAAGATTGCAAAGCTGCTAATTATAACACATAATATAGAATAAATCTGTTTTTGTTTTTTCTTGATGAAATTGATAGAATTGATATTTTTTAACATTTGAAATTAAGAATTCCAAAATTATAAATTTTCTCTTTCTTAAAACCACTAAAAGGGACCAGAATGAGTGAAATTGGAACCAGAACTGTGAAATTTCTTAAAATCACCACGTCTGATTGTTCAGAAATGTCCGTTCAAATTTGCCTCTGTAGACATCACTAGTAAACAAGCAGTGTTGTTAAACTACACCTGTTGTGTTAAAAAAACTAAGTTATGGATGAATCATTAACAATAAGACCACAAGATGAATTTAGAAAACAGGCATGGGTGAAATTTAATGTCATGCCAAATTTAGGCTTTATTAACTATTGCTTGACTTTTAGCCCTAAAATACTAAAACCAAAACTAAAATGTGCAGGCGTTTAGATCACTAGATAAAACTTCTTGATGATACAGATTAATATAGATTGCACTAGTTTATGAACAATTAAAGAAAACCTAGAGAAAAAAAAATGCACCAAAGAAATCTATACATTATGGCTGACTCATTTTCATGACTTTCATGCCTTGAAATCAAAATGTTACCCAATATTTCCAAATAGAAATCCCCAAAATAATAATTTCAGTCAATTATAAAGACTGATGACTGCACATGACTCAAACGATTAGCATGTGTGTGATTGTTTCTTGAGATTAAATGTCTGTGCAAACACACCTTATCATGTGTATATGCAATTTTACATACAGGGAAACAAAGCAAAGTTACATGTAAACAGATTAATCGGTTTAGTTCTTATTTGTAGTTACTGTTGACATCTGAAATTAAGAAGTACAACATCATCTGTTTTCTCCTTTTTAAAATTACTAAACAGAGAAGGATCCAGAATAGTTAAGTAAAACTGGATTTTTTTAAGCTACACCTGTTTATTGTAGTAATAAGCAATACAGATAGGTCAGATAGGTCAATTTGGCGTATTATTTTTTTTGGATATTTATGAAACATCTCAGTGTTTATCATACGAGTTATCACACCTGTTGCTTTATCATCATTTCAAGCTGTTGTTTCAGGCAGTCGCTTCAATTGTGCTGGAACAACAAATGCAGAAAGAATGATGTGAGGTAATGAGGGGGTGTGATCGCCCATCCCATGTCTTCTGTCTTACCAAACAATTCCACATCAATGACGTTATCCTGATAATTACACCACACCAGTGTAATTACTCAGCAAATGTGTACAAATCATGAGCGGCTTGACCGGCTTTACAACTAGGGATGTAACGATTCACTCAACTCATGATTCGATTCACTTCACGATTTGATTTAAACAAAATGAGATTTAAGACAAATTATAAATTAAATGCGTTTTATTATTGCTTGGACAAAATGGTGCACGTTGTGAAATTGAAATATAACACTATAATAATATAGCACTTTATTGCATATTATTGCTCTTTTGTTGATTTTGATTGCTTCTATTGTCCTCATTTGTAAGTCGCTTACAAATTTGGATAAAAGTGTCTGTTAAATAACAAAATGTAAATATAATATAAATGTAAATAACAAAACTAAATTGAAGCTTTAAAACAAGCCCCAAATCAAATAAATAAAACAAATCAAATTAATATATTCATATAAAAACAAAATAAGGCTTGTCTTCCATTTAAAATGAGAGGAAACCACTGCATTTTAATACATTTTTTAATCTAAATTAGATCGTATAATTTCGAAGTTTGAAGCAAAAACAAAATGGTTGATCTGATAGAGACGGAGATTCACTCTCTGCCAGCAGGTGGCGCTTAAAGCGTTTCCGGTGTAATGTAAACATACATGCTCAGTCTATCAGCTGCTCTGCTCGCGCTCATCAGTTCTCTTTTCACAGCAGTTCAGTCAATGCAGGGCTCTAGAGTGCGACCAATTTGGTCTGCCGAATAATTCTGTGCTGAATTGAATGCTTCTCACAAGATTTGACAGAGATGTTAGTGATTCCGCAGTGAATTCGACTACTTTCTTCACTGTATCTCCCAGCGCTGTGTATAACGGTGTCGCGTGATCGAGAGCAGCCCGCGGCTCCGGTCCGAGCAGATAAATGGTCTGTGCCGTATAGCCCAAACGAGTAGCGCAGATTTGTTCTGCTTTCACGTTTGTCCGATGTAGCTCTTGTAAATCGGGCATGAAGAGAACGTAAAGCTGTTTATTCCATTTTTGGAACTGAGAAACAACCTTTCTTTGAACTCGTTTGACCGGAACAAAAGCTGTACAAAAGATTTAATTAAATATTTACAAAAATCTGAGGGGTGTACACACATATGTATATATATATTAGTGCTGTCAAAGTTAATGCGTTAATGCAAATTCCTTACAACGGCACTAATTTTATTAACGCGCGATTAACGCATCGCTTATTTTCTGTTTGACCCGTGGCCCAACCCGTAGTTGACTAAATGGAGATGCACTGTGTTGCCAACTTAGCAACATTGCAGACCCCTTTAGCGACTTTTTTCCCCTAAAAAAAAGCGCCCAAACCTTATTTAGTCTCCGAGAATCGCCGGTACTTGCTTTCCCAGCACGCGCACACTCCTCTCTCTCTCTGTCTGTCTGCTCAGTTTCTGTTCAACGTGCGCGCACACACACATCTCTCTCTCTCTGCATCTGCTCAGGTTCTGTTCAGTGCACGGCAGAGAAGAGCAGAGCTTAATTCAGTTAAACACGGATATTAAGTTGCTCGCTTCTCTAATTTTACATGCAAATATAGCCAGAATCACAGAACAGCTATTGTCATTATCTTATGGGTATTTTATTTAATCAGACAATGGCTCGATTATAAGGATTTTTGGGCAGATTAACATCTTATAAAGGAGAGCTAGTTATGTAGTCTTAATGGGTCGCGTTTCAATCACTTTTTCATATTCCATATTTTCATATGAAAACCGTTTTATTGAGAATTTTTATTTTCTAGAGGCAAACAAATGTAATAATAAACAATATAGGCTATGTACATTTTACATGTTCAGAAGAAGTGAGCTGCCTTGTCCTGCAAAAAATGTAAACAGGTTTGTGTCAGTAAATTGCTCAGTGCAAAGAAAGAGAAGTAATGGGAACCTTGTATTTCTTTTTTCATGTGTCTAATAGACATGAAGAAGTTCTTTGAAAAACTTTTATGACTATGGTTGACTATGGTTTCAATAATAATAAACATACATTTGCATAAAGCATCCATATTTGTCCATGCCCATGTTAATTGGAGTATTAAAAACTTGAAGTATTAATTTAAGGTACATTTAGAACAAATACAAATGTGCGATTACTTGTGATTAATCGCGAATTAACTCATGACAAACATGCAATTAATCGCAATTAAATATTTGAATCGCTTGACAGCCCTAATAAATATATATTATGTTATGTTATATGTTAGAGACCTTGCGCTCCTCCACCTTCCATTTGAGGATGCCCCACAGATGCTCAATAGGATTTGGGTCTGGAGACATGCTAGGCCAGTCCATCATCTTTACCCTCAGCATTTTGGAGGGGTGTTTGGGGTCGTTATGTTTGAATACTGCCCTGTGGCCCAGACTCCGAAGGGAGGGGATCATGCTCTTCTTCAGTATGTCAGTGTGTAGAGCAACAATTCTTTTATTCAGATCCTCAAAGAGTTCTTTGCCATGAGGTGCCATGTTGAACTTCCAGTGACCAGTATGAGAGAGTGAGAGCGATAACACCAAATTTAACACACTTGCTCCCCATTCACACCTGAGACCTTGTAACACTAACGAGTCACATGACACCGGGGAGAGAAAATGGCTAATTGGGCCCAATTTTGACATTTTCACTTAGGGGTGTACTCAATTTGTGACCAGTGGTTTAGACATTAATGGCTGTGTATGGAGTTATTTTGAGGGGAAATTTACACTGTTATCCAAGCTGTACACTACAGCGCCACGCTGGTCATCCCGCAGTATTGCAGGCTCTTACATTAGGTCATATGAGATCAAACGACTTCTCGATAACAACAATATTTGTCGACAATTTTGTATTGTCGATAATGCCGACTAATCGTTGCAGCCCTACTCTCCTCAGAGTCTGATATCAGTGAGGACTCTCGGTTCAGATGTCCACAGGTATGAAGGTCTGGAAAGATCGCTTCTCCGCCGAAGTCTCAGCTTTGAACACACTCCTATATCTGACCGCACAAGTCTGCAATGTTTCATTTAATACTAGTATTTCATTCCAAGTGCTGCCAAAGACATGTTCACTCACTGACAATTAGCAGAATTGACAGACTACTTGAGTTTAATACAAACAGACAAATTGCTGTATTGAGGGATTAAACAGACAAACTCACACTCCTCTTTTAACCTGTCACAACGGATTCATGTTTTAATGGCACACATATCCAGAGCACTGCCAACACTTTACATAAACAACATAACTACTCTCAATGAGCACTTCCCCCCACACACACAGGCCTAATAGAGTAAGGACCCTAGTGCCAGACCACAGATTGGATAGTTAGCGTGTCATGCCACTTCTCATAATCACAGCCAGTACACACACACACACACACACACACACACACACACACACAGATCCTGAGCTCTTCGTTTTGACAAGACTGACTCAACAGTGTGAGAAACATCCACGATGAAGCTTCTCTTCCTCCTCCTCCTCATGCACACATCACATTGTAACATTCTGATTTTTTGACTCACTTCCCAGAATTCTTTGAGACAACAACCACACACAAGTTCATTGTAACTGTGCAGGACAGAAAAAAGACCAGAGATACGATCAGACTGATCTGACAGCAGAGGCTTCAGATTCTTACACTGGTATTTCATCAGCACGTAAACTCATTTCATAATGGTTAACAGCAGAGATATGAATACTGACTCATATTATATATACACAGTATCTCACAAAAGTGTACACTCTGTACTACTTTACATTGTAGCAAAGTGTCACTTCTTCAGTGTTGTCACATTAAAAGATATAATCAAATATTTACAAAAATGTGAGGGGTGTACTCACTTCTGTGAGATGTATATATATTAGGGGTGTAACGATACGGGTATTCGTATTGAACCATTCGGTACGAGGCTTTCGGTTCTGTATACATTACAAACCGAAGGATTCTTTGGACTAATCCTATTATGATTGGAAAATAAAAAAGCTTAAAGTGTGTGAAATATCAGTGCCACTGCACTCAACAATGCATTCTGCTCCAAAGCATCTGCTCCATACAGGGTTGCAGAGCCGCAGTACATTGTAGCAGGAGTCACAAGGCTGCGCGTACGACTGTGCGCATACGGTAACATACGCGTAAAAAAAAGAAGTATACTTTGGCCTTTATACTCGCCGTGTCAGCACGAGCGCGAATGCGCAGCATGCGGCTAAAATGATGCGAATTTTGAGGAAATGATAGCGGACGGAGGATTTGGTTTTCACGGTAAAGTAAAAGTCAGTTTCTTAGGGTGCTTTTTAACCTACCTCATTTAGTTCGGTTGAATCTCACTAGAGTTCGTTTTCGTTCTTGGTGCGGTTCGTTTGGGCAGGTGAGAATGCAGCAAATCGCACTCGGGTGCGCACCAAAAGCGGACCAAACAAGCGTACCGAGACATCCTTGAAGAGGTGGTATCGGTACGCTTTCAAACGAACCCTGGAGCGGGCCAACACACCACTATGCATGTATATGTGTATGTATATATATATATATATATATATATATATATATATACATATATATATACATATATATGTATATATATATATATATATATATTGATTAATTCATTATATACACACACATACATAAATACTGTCTCAATTAATAATTAGGTAAAAATACAGTATAATTCTGTTTCACTTTTGCATATAAATTTAAATGAATTAAATGCCATTCTTCCTAGTTTTTTTTATTTCGTAAGTAACATAGTATTTTAATCTAGACTTTTACTGCATTTCACTTGTTGAATTAAATATGTTGTCTTTTTTTAGCTACAATGGTGATTTTGTTGAAATGACCGTTTTTCATGACCCTTTTAGACTATTTCAGATTTAAAAAAAATATAAATAAAAATTGCCCAGTCCTAGTCACCACTAGCATCGTAGTGATTGTTTTTCTTCAGAGCGGTGTTATAATCAAAGCTGTATTTTTCCCCATCAATCTGCACATTCAGTAAGATGGTTGCCATGGTTACTACTTTTATAAGTGGGTGTTAGTAAGAGAATTCAGATAATGCATGTTAATAACACACTGCATCTGTCAATTCATTTGTATGCGTTTATGGGCGGATTTTGACCTTTCCAATATGGCAGACGCACTGATGTGTGACAGTAATTAACAACAGTTGCATCTCGTTGTTCACATGTTATTTCATCATGTTATTCAGTCGGTATGTTCAGCTCATCAGACGTGTGGCTAGGGCTGTGACGGTGGCCGTGACAACCGCATCACCGGCGGTAGTGCACGTGACGTCACACACTCTATAACAAGCATAATACAAAGTTTTGTAAACAAGTGTAATAATAGTAACAGTTGCAAATAGTTTTATTTAGACTATAAATCTGCTAATTCACAAATTACCTCAAACGCCATACAGGGCGCTTCCTTTAGATTGGGCGGTTTGAGCGCAAGAAAATACTGTTTATTCTGCATTCAGCATATTTATTTCGTGATGAGCGATGGACCTTGTTGGGAAACCAAATACTAAATCGCTGATCTGGAATCATCTCCATTCATGTCACCCATCCGCGTTTGTACAAGTGTCTTCAAGTTCACGTCATCGAGTCACGAGTTTGTCCACAGGACATTTTAACTGTTTCAGTTCGTCATAAATAGGATGAGACAGTTTACTGCGACCGATTTGTCGTGTTGTATCGCGCATCTGGTGTAGACAGCATCACTGATTATAATGGGTTCTCGCCGTGCCGCTCGCTTGAGGTAGACCGGGTGTATTTAACTTTCTCATTTAAGGCTACTTTCCTATTTAACTATTATTTATTTGATATTTATTTTAGTGTTTTGCAGGCTGAGTGTTCACTGACGTAAGTGTTAAAATAAACACGTATGTTTGTTAATAGATGATTGAGCCTCATTTATTTATTTTTGCATTTCAGAATTATATATATATATTAGTGGTGGGCCGTTATCGGCGTTAACGTGCTGCGTTAACGCGAGACTCTTATCGGCGATAAAAAAAATATCGCCGTTAATCTATTCTCAAAGTTGGGTTGGGAGCTGGGTCTATAGTACGCAAGCTATGATGACTTTCACCCTGATATTTTAGCGCGGATGTATACCTAGCCGAATTGCACTGTAGGGGGCGAGAACGAGTCTTTGAACTAGAGGCTCGCAGTCCGTGATGGACAGATTGTTAACGGCTGGTCTATGTGGTAATACAATCGGGCAGGACATCCAAACGCTCACCTATCATTCATCAACCTCAAATATGGCTTTTCATCTGAAAGATGTATGTAGTAGCAACTTTACATGGCCGCTCAATATGATGTTAACCTAGAGAAACGTGCGCTATTGAAGTGTTTGTGTGGAAGCGCGTTTGCTGCAGGACAGGCTCCGGTGCGCTCACTTGCTCTTAAAATCTCCGTCATTCTTGGTCATACAGATAAAAGTAGCCTAATACATCTTTCGAATCTGTAAAGACTCTACGTTTATTTGTGTGCACTCAGAATAACAACGAAACGTTGCGCTTTTAAGCAAACAGGATGCGCTTTAGGTCTCATGTGAACTTGAGCGAGAAACTCCGTCTTTGAAAAATATATCTATAGAGAGTGAAATGACAAAAAAATAAAAATAGAAGACGTGTGTGTTAACATGGATGATTTACATGAAATTTAATCTGTGCAACACTGTGCATAAAATGGCTTTCAGTTCAATATAATAACAAAAAACGACATTTTGGGTTTTTATTCAACTAATAAGGTGGGCACGCTGTGATCTGTACTATATTTTTACTGTAATTGACAGTTATCGGCAAAAAAAAAACAAAAAAAACAACAACACGGGAGTGGGAGGGAATGGGAGTCATTCTTCCGGGAGTGGAACGGGATTTTCCTCCAGTTTTTTCATGGGATTGGGACGGGAAGAGATTAAAGTTTGTGATGCATTTTGGAAACAGGAGATGAGCCCCTGGTCTAATGCGCCACCTGGCTTGAGAAACCCGTTCTCAAAGACTTACTTTTAGTCATTATTTGGGTAGCACACATATTCTGAATGCCTTCGGCAGAATTAAAATGAGCCATTTTAATCTAGATTAATTCCAAAATTAATCTAGATTAATCTAGATTAAAAAAATTAATCTATGCCCACCTCTAATATATATATATATACACAACACAACACCGCGCCACCTGCGGTAGTTGGTCCATTACCACCGCGGTGGTAAAAATCTGCCACCGTCACAGCCCTACGTGTGGCCGCAGTGACCAGGGCATCTCATCACTGAAAATCAAGTTTCTCAGAGATTAATCCACACATAAATCTGATCCTTCACCTGATATGAGCTAAGGGCAACATGATATCAAAACTGACCTGCTTTTACTAAAATATCTATCAGCACAGACAGTATCAAGCTGAACAGAAACATTATGATTAGAGATCAATGTGTTTAGCCAAAGGCTGCACGACTACTTGAAATAAAACCGAAACTGCAATATGGTTACTGTGGTTTTATTATTAAATTTAAAAATATATATATATATACACATATATACATAGTATTATTATAAATTATTATTATTATCATCAAATAAATTATTTTGTATTTATTTTACAGTGAAATATTACAAAAGTGATTCCTTATTTTATCTTTATAGCCATATAGATATATAACCACAAAATTGTGGCCAAATTGTGTAGCCTTACAAAAAAAAGCATAACAAACCTGGTGTATTTTTTCTAATTACATTTTAAACTGTTACAAATTTGAATTCGCTATTAGGCTTTTTTCTCAAATCGTGCAGCCTTAGTTTATCCCCAAGGCATTTGGGACCGTTAGCTGCCAAAACATCAAAAACTAGATGAACTGATTTCTGTTGGATTGCACGGGATTTCAGTGCATCATGTGCAAACACATCCCTGTCCATGACAGTCATATGATCGCACAGTTACGTAATGTATCACACTCAACTCAACCAAGATGGCTTTTGTATGTTTCACACAGCTTTACCAAACTAGCGTCTAAGATAAGAAAGTACCTCATGACAGTGGTCCACACAACCCCTAAGACCTGAATCATGTCTTGGTGACTACAAAAACACCTCAAATATGTGTTTCAGCATGATGCTGCGATCACTGCATTCTTTACAGTAAAAAAAAAAGTCAGTGAGGAGTGATGGGCCACACCTGTGTGTGACAGTGATCGACAGAGCCTGTCAATCCAGTTCTACTGCTCATTTGATTGACAGCTGCAGGCCACGTCACAGAGAAATGGGAAGCCATCTTTAACATGAGCTACTTAGAAAAAGTCTGATATTTAGGCCGATGCTAGAATACTGCTGATTTGGCAAGAGATTGGACCCTACAGAAGACGGAATGAAGCATATGCGATCCAGCTGCGGGAAACACAGAGTGCTGCAGGAATTATGTATTTTTGTAGGTTAAAACCCATAAACGAGTTGCATTTTAGCCCTTTCAGTTCCATCCTCCTGAGGTTAATGTTTTTTTTATGTGGTTAAATGCCTAAATTCATCTACCTCACTGTTTGCTTTCACAGCCTCCTTATCAGGGAAAATATTTTTAAAGACTGAAAGACTTGTCTGAAGGTTAATTGTAGTGATGCTGAAACCATGTGACCATGGTGTACTTCATTTATAGCCTACTTTGAGCTTTTTACTTCTGGTGATCGTATTTAGGCATCAAAATCCATACAGTTGTGTTCATTTGTATACAAATCAAGCTTTTGTTAGTTACAGAGCTTATTTTCTACAATAATCCTAAAACCAATGAAAAATCCTACTGGGCAATCAGAGTGATGTCAGAGTAGTGATCTTATGGTAAAGGCAGGAAAAATCCAGTCTGATCTTACCTGAACCGTTTTCTTGATTCTGTGAGAGGGTCCGGGATACTCTGGAGAATACAAGTCTGTCAGGAACAGGGAGTTGATGAGTGTAGACTTCCCCAAACCTGATTCTCCTGCAGGACAGAGAACGAGAGGTTACGTCAGAGGTTTCAGGACGTGACTCACTCATCACTTCTGTTGGATGGTGAACAATGACTAAGGATGGGTATCGGTTACATTTTATCGATACCGGTACTTATCTATACTATTTGGTGCAACAAGATATGCGAAAAGTTGTTGAAAATGTCAAGTTATTTTATTGCTGCTGAACTTTAGAAAGTGTATTAAAGTTCTTCAGTCAGGAGCAGTGAGTTATTTCTCTAGTGGTGTTTTATTTTATTAACATTAAGGGAATAGTTCACCCATAAATGAAAATCGTGTCTTCATTTACTTACTCTTAAGTTGTCTTAAACCTGAATGGGTTTCTTTCTTCTGTTAAATATAAAAGTTATTTTGAAGAATGTGGGAAACCAAACAGTTGTTGGTCTCCAGTGACTTCCATGTTTTAGATGTAAACTTGGGGCTGGATGATATGAGCAAGGTTCAAGGTTCTTTTATTCGTCACATACTCAATTATACAGAATATAATCAGTAGTGAAATGTAAAGACCCAGTAAGGGTAAGCAGAAATTCATATCTCAAAAGGCTATTTTGATTACCTCATCACAGTCAGTTTACAGTTAGTGCTTTCATACAAATACACTTACTTGTAGGTTTAAAATTATACATAAGTCACATTTATTGTCCAACAACAAATAATTCAGCAAAATGTATATTTTAGAGTTATTGCGCTCCTATTTCATTGAGCTCCGTCTGTTTGGCGCGCATATTACACGCATGTCGAGTAAACAACAGCCACATCATTCAATGAAGGAAAATGTCAAGCAGCTGCTTCTAATTCGTCGTTAACATTGAAGTATATGAAGATATAACAACAAGTATCGATAACAGTATTGTTTGTCCTGAAGCTTACCGGAAGTCCGGTATTGAAACCAATTACGTACCGGTGTCCTGACATTTTATCACGTCAGATTTTCCTTCCGGGGCTTACTGCGCATGCGCACATCAATATTTCGTCCTTTTTCTCACACTGAACAACAATATTTAATGCATCTGCATTACTGTAAGGGGCAGGTTTATGGGTGGGGTAGGTGTAGACGTTAATAAAACACAATCTAAAAAAATATTTATTGTTGGTTTCCGGTAGCTGTATCCCTTCTAGCCACAACCGCAAATATAACAATTACTGAATTTGCATTACTGTAAGGCTAGGTTTAGGGTTGTGGTAGGTGTAGACATTAATAAATCATAATTTAACAGGTAGCATTGTACTACCTACTGTTTTAATGGGAGGTAGGAAATTCTCACAGGGTAGCACAAATCGACAGAACACGGGTTCTCAGTACTCATCCCTAACAATGACTGAAATTTGAGTCTGCAGATTTCCACAGAATCTGAACAGTCTTCATTCACACGAAGCACACTTGCATGCCTGTTCAGTAAACATTTTGGGTAACTTGTGGTGCCTGCTAAGGCCCTATGAAATGTATTTTTATTTTTCCCAGATTATGTTTTATTAATTTTTCCCCCCAAATTTTGTTTCCAATTTTAATATTTTCTGAATTATATTTTAATAGTGTAAATTTAAAGGGACAGTTCACCCAAAAATGAAAATTCTCTAATGATTTACTCCCCCTCAAGCCATTCTAGGTGTATATGGCTCTTACGAATACAATCGAAGTTATATTTAAAAAATGTGCTGGCTCTTCCAAGCTTTATAATGGCAGTGAATGGATGTCGAGATTTTGAAGGCCAAAAAAGTGTATCCATCCATCCATCATCATAAAAAGTGCTCCACACAGCTCTGCTTCTAAAGGGAGTCGATACATTTAAGAAAAATATGTATATTTAAAACTTTATAAACCATGATCTCTAGCTTCTGCTAAATGTTGTATATGCGCTCACGAGAGCGTGGCGCTCAGCAGATGACGTAGGACTTCAGCGTAGTGTACGCTCCAGTGATTAGAGAAAAACGCAAAGCGCAGAGGAGAGAGCAAAACAAAACACCGGTCACGAATTAGAAGTACAAAACTAAGTTTGGTAAAGAAATATGTCGGATGATTTCCATATGAGCCAAAAGGGTTTCCTTTGCTATAAACAAAACTTGGTTTTCCTGAGACGAGCATATTCTCACCGAAGCTTACGCTATGCTTACATCATCTGCTGGACCACCACTCTCTCATGAATGCTTGTACCACAGTTAACGGAGGCTGGAGATTACGGTTAATAAATTCTTCAGAAGTCCTTTATTAACTCCCAGAGCCATGTGGAGCACTTTTTATGATGGATGGATGCACTTCTTTTGAGTTTCAAAGTCTCAACCACCATTCACTGTCATTATAAAGCTTGGAAAAGCCAGGCCATTTTTTATATAACTCTGATTGCATTTGTCTGAAAGAAGAACGTCATATACACCTAGGATGGCTTGAGGGTGAGTAAATCATGGGGTAATTTTCATTTTTGGGTGAACTGTCCCTTTAATCGTCCAAAAGCTTTACATCAATGTTAACACTAATAGGGCCTTTTTTCCATCTCCAAAATCTGCTTTAATTCTTCTGGATTTTATAAAATAAAATAAAAAAAATTGGTAATTGAATGAATTCATAAAACTTTAAACCTGTCTTTTAAAATGAAAAAGAAAACATTTACATTAAACCAAATTACGTGCTGCAAAAACAGATGTTTGATTATTTGCATACAGTCCTAATTTTGATTGGTTAATTATACAACAATTTTACTGGATTCAATTATTCAGTCCACGTTTTGCTGAAATCATAGGCCCAGCATCACAAATCTACCAAATTCAGCAGTTGGAAAGCCTGAGATGCTGCAGTTTTTCATCTTAACTCTAAAAACAGGAAACCAGTCTGGAGGAGTGGCATAATGTGATCAACTCTGAAATGAACTTATATGGGGTCGTTCCCTGCCTGAGTCTGGGAAAATGCATACTGCATCAGACATTTGTGGAATTCCATAAACCACAAGAGAATACAACTATTTAGCTGGATAGATGGAGGGATAAACAGTCTGAAACGTAGACTGTATGATAAGTACAAACCAGGAGAAGAACCAGAGGGCATGCCGAGAACCAAGACAAAGAAGACGTTCACAAGAAATTATAAAATGTATTAGTGGTGTTGGCCAAAACAAGCATCAATTTCACAACTGCTCATGCTTAACCTTTAACCCTTGACTCTAAGGGTGGGTTGCACCAACAAGGATTAAATTAAGCAAAGTTTAGAGCTAATCAAGGATTTGTTGATATGGGTTTTATTTTAAATCGAGTTGTGTTGCACCACTTAATTAAAAATTTAGATTAACAAATCAGGGATTAGAATTCTAACCTGTGATTAAAACCTCTATCTACAATTCATTTTCTACACCATGATGATTTGTCATTTAATTAAACAGCAACAATGTTCAATACAATAATTCCTTATATCCTCGGTCTCTGACATAAGTTGGTTTTGTCGATAAAGGAAATAAACTTGTAAAAGGTCCGCCGCATCTTTATAAACTGCTAAGTAGAGAGACCGTTGATCAAACAGCTGATGAAGCAAGCAATGGAAACTTTGAGGCAGTGCATTCGGATTTCATAATCTTGAAATTATAGCATCAATTAATGGAGTATAGCTTATGACAAAACAACCGAGATAAGAGAAAATAACTGAGAAGCACTTTATTATTTAAAGTTAATCCCTAATTGAGATTTAAATCAGAGTTTAAAGTTATGGAGCAACAGGATTAGATTTAATCTATTTTAAAGGCAGGGAAAGTAATTTCTGGAAGCCAATGTTGATATTTGAAATCAACAAAACAAACACGCTCCTACCCCAAAAGGGTCTCACCCCTATTTTGATAGCTCCGCCCCACACATACGTAGCCTACACAACCCAAGCAACGATTAGTTCTGTGAAACAAAGCAAAACCAATGTTACACCGTGTCTACACCGGACGCGAGCATCGCGAAACAATACTATAGAAGTCATTATAATCAGTGATGCGGTCTACACTGGATGCTGCACGGCGTGACAAATCCCAGACAGAAAACTGCTGCCGCATTCTATTTATGACGTGCTGGCACAAATTTCAAAGGATTTTCAAAGGTCGCTTTATCGCATCCAGTGTAGGCAAACTTTAGCTGTTGCGGCGCGTCTGGTGTAGACATTGTGTTACTCACCTATCGAGAAGAAACAAAGCAACCTCTGCATTCGATCTCAGGCCTTCCGCTCCTCGAGTTCTCTCCAGCGCTGGAGAGCTGATCCGATATTTACACGGGTCCCTCTTGCCTTATCGTTCCGCAGACATTTTCCTCTTTTGTTTTTTATCCACCATCTCTATCTTTCTGTCACTCGGCTCGGCTGTTCACTGAACGCTCTCCTCCACATCATGAGCAGACACGCGCCTTACTGCTGATTGGCTACAAGTTTGTTCCGTTACTCAGCCCGACTCAGTTTTCTAAAGCATTTTTAAAAAATTACATACTCCACCTTTAAATATAAAATAAATCCATGATCAAAATTATGGTTTAAATGTAAACCTGCTTATTTTTAAACAAGGTTTAAAGTTTGGTGCAACATATTTATTAGATAAACCTTGATTTAATCTAGATTTAAGCGTAATCCTTATTGGTGAAACCCACTCTAAGTGTTCAACTTTAGCATGCAACTTCTCCAGCGCTACAGACATGAACAGTACCTCAACTTGTCTCGCTTGTTTAGAAAAAGTATAGTTACTTACACTTGATTATAAATACAGTAAATATAATAGATTTCTATATATTACTACAATTTATTACTACAAAAACGATTTTCTATTGCAATGTATAGTAAAATGTAATTTATTTCTGGGATCAAAACTGAATTTTAAACAATTAATCAAGTCTTCAGAGTCACATGATCCTTAAAATAAATTAGTCTAATATGCTGATTTGCTACGCTAGAAAAAATATTATTGATGTTGAAAACAGCTACGCTGCTTTATATTTTTGTGGAAACTATGATGAATCTTTGATAATAACAAAGTAAATTTGAAAGGAACAGCATTTATTTGAAACTGAAATCTTTAAAATAATATACATTTCTTTACTGTCACTAGCTATGTTTTCATCCACATTTTGATGTGAGTTTTGAGTTATCACATTAAAAAATAAATAAATATATGTTGGATGAAAATGCCAAGATGTGCATAAAATCTTAAAAATGTGCATTAAAAGAAAGTGCGTTTACCTGAGGTGGATAATTTTATTTTATCCAATAAGGAACCATATTTATATTACCCATATAAATTCCTTAATTTACAAAGAAAATTGACTTTTCCTCAACAGATCATGTGATTGGAAAACTGGACAAATCAGCAAACCAATCTTATGTGCACAAACTTAAAATATATGAATATTTCTTCTGAATATTTAGCATTTATCTTGAAATACCTTAGCAACCCCAAAACCACTCAGAACACCTTAGCATCTGCACCACCAGCATTGTGTCGACTACCTTTACTGAAAACCCAAAATGTTCTTCATGTGCTAAAAAGGTAACTCATCCCACCCTGATAAACAAATATATCGCTGACATTTGATTTCCACACGCTTAGTGCTTCACCACAATGCATAAGCCTCCAATAACAAGTGACTTTTTAACAGAACAATTCCTCCAAGCATCCGAGAGGGATTCATCAGCTGGATGCATGGCAACGTGGTTCATGTAAGGATTGGAAACAAAGAGGACAGTGTGAAGAAACTGGGTGCATGTTGGCACAGAGCAACGCTGGGCTTTTCTCCTGACCTTTAACAAGTGCCCAACCCTGCGCCACTTCCACAGCACGTATAGCACGGAGAGAACCTTCAAACAAAGAAAAGCTTCTTTCAAATCCAAACAGTTTCCAGAGGGGCAGAACAACAGTGACCTCACCATCGTAACAGAAACGTCTTCCACTCATTGCCTAGAGATGCAAAAGCAATTGCTATCGTTGAGCAGAATGAAAAGCCCTATATGATTTATTTTGCTTGCTGAATGTGGTTTTTGAAACAGGCCCGTGGTCTTGTGAAAACAGCAAGTCAAATACTATCTTCTTTAAAATGTCATTAGGAATTAGGAAAACAACGAAAGCAGGCGGCGGGCGAGTGGAGGAGCGAATCAGGCACTGGGATACACTTCTGCCGTTCTCTGGAGTGAAACCAGAGCAGCGACCAGAAAAACAGCCACAATGGTGGAGTTACTGCTGGGAGACATATGATACAGAATACAGGCCAGCCAGAGTGAAGAATTTCCCTGCTGGAGGAAATTCACATAAAAAGCAGAAGATCTTGTGGAATCGTAGCTTGGATGAGTTTTTATGGTATCGTAACTCGCAGCTGTTTGAGGAAACCCATTTAGTACGAACGCTTTAAAAGGTATAAATGTCACTATACAGTGGAACACAAAGTAGATTGGTATTTCCATACAGTGATCGTAGATGGGAACAAGTGCTTCCAATCTCCAAAAAAAAATTAATTCTGCTGCAATGATAACGTCATGTTTGTCTTGTTTCGAATTTTGTGCAAGCACAAATAAGTTTCAAGAACTGCACCCATGAGCTGTAGGAACCACTTTCATGGTTCTTCTTTATCCCCTTTGCAGCTCCACAGCATCCATTACTGTTCACTTTCATTGTATAGAAAGGGCCAATGTGAATATTGTGCTGGGAAATCCACCCAAGATTCAAAATTAACAAACAGCACGCATTCTCAACTGTATATTTTTACATTTTTCATTTATATTTATGTAGGACAGAAGACCAATCATAATTCAGTATGCTAAATAATATATTTATGACACAAACCAATACAAATTTACTATGCAATTCAGAAGACCAATTATAGTTCGGTAATATGCAAATAGATGTAAGAAAGACAAATTGTAATTCAGTATGCAAATAGATGGTAGTTGTTATATGTTGGAATGGTTGTTATATGTTGAATTTATGTTTTAAAAAAAAGGCACAGCAGAGTATGATGTCATCATGGTCATTGCAGAGTCCGGAAAAAAATTATAATACTGTGACCACGGCTTGAAATGGATAGTTCACACACACAAAAAAATTGATTCTGTTATTAATTAATCACCCTCATGTCGTTTCAAACTCATAAGACCTTCATTTATCTTCAGAACACAAATACAAATATTTATAATGAAATCCGAGAGCTCTCTGACCCTGCACAGACAGCAATGCAACCGAAACATTCAAGGCCCAGAAAGGTAAGTCCATGTGACATCAGGGGTTCAACTGTAATCTTATGAAGCTACGAGAATACTTAAAAAAAAAGGAAAGCTAAGAAAACAAAAATAACGACTTTATTCAACAATTTCTTCTTTTGTGCACAAAAAGTATTTTCATAGCTTAATTTGCTATAAGTGAACCACTGATGTCACATGGACTATTTTAACGATGTCCTTAGTACCTTTCTGGGCCTTGAACGTGTCAGTTATATTGCTGTAGGGTCAGAAAGCTCTCGGATTTCATCAAAAATATCTTAATTTGTGTTCCGAAGATGAACGAAGGTTCTGGGACCACATGAGGGTGAGTAATTAATGATTAATTACACCATGGATCAGTGCCCTCAATAATCACCAGTATTTCAGCATCAAGTCGGTACTTAAAATTTAAAAAACATAACTACACCAACTTTTCTATAGTACCGGTGCGGGTCGATCTGGTACCCGCTGATAGGAGGCTGCTTTCATACATTCCCATATCCATATCTCAGTCAAGACTCAAGTGACAAAAGTTACCATTTACAACATGTTTTTGAAGCACTGAAGTCAATCACAGAAAATGGTACACACTACAGCTATAATCCTAAAAAATATTGTTGGAATAATTTCAGAATGTTTTTTAGCTAATTAACAATAAAACAATATTGATAGCCAATCAGAATCCAGCTAACTTTAATAAACCCGAGCATTTAAAGCAGAAAACCACAAAAGAAAGTTTAGTAAATAGAACATTACTGTATCTTCTATTGGTGTGGATGCTAATAGTTATATTTACACCGTTTATTCTCCTTCTCTGTGTGAACAGACCTCGTTTAGTTTAAGAATGTTTGTCCGACTGACAATAATGTGTGCTAATCAAGAAAACTTAATTTGGCTTTTCAGCTTAAAAAATACCAGTAAAAGTACATATTGTATATGATTTTAATAGTTTCTCTTATCTAATGAAGCATGTGAAATATTAAGCCATCAAAATGAAAATATGAGGAAGCACAAGACAATGCAATTATGAAAGGTGCAGTTTCTCTTTTTGTGATGGAAAAAAATAGATCTATGGTGTCTACAAAAACAGCTAAATAATAGTGTAAATATTGTGAAATACTGCTTATGGTTGGTCAGTTTACCCTGTTTACTTAACATTGATAGATTTGGCAAAAAAGCTAATTCTGGTTTTATATATAGGAAGAAAGATAAACAGGTTTAGAACAACATGAGTTTGGGTGAACTTTTCTTTTAAGTAGTTATGCTCTGAATCACTCCACACACATATCAGAGTGTGTGTGTGTGTGTGTGTGTGTGTGTGTGTGTGTGTGTGTGTGGAGGGAAAATAGAGGAAAAAGAAAGAGACATTGATAGATGAACAGAAGGCTTACCATTTTAACACCAGAGCTAATTACAGAGTCCTTCATTGAATTCTGCATCAAGAATGATGATAGATCAGGGCTTTCCTGTCAGCCGCCCACAAATGCAAAACTGCCGTATCTGTAACCCGCCCTGTCTCTGTGCATTACGAAACTCTCTGTTTGTGTCAAATCCTTACAGGCCCGCCCTGAGCAGATGAAAAACAACACATAACACGCATCCATCTAACAGCTGTATTTCACAACATTAACCATTACTGAACACGCTCCTCAAACACTACAGTAAGTCCAAACTACTGCAATCGGGGGAATCTAAACAGTGTTATGGAAAGCGCAGACCGAGGTAAGAGTCCTGCCACTGGTGCAGCTCTGCCCAAAACCCACCAGGCGGACCGGAGAGGGTCCAGCTCGCTTCCTTTAAAGGAAATATCCCACAGCTGTGTAAACCAGGGGGGTTTATTCCAGAGGAACTCCCCATCGCATGACAAGGGCGGGGGTGAGCAGGAAAAGCTCGGGACTACGCTGGGAGGAACGGAGTTAACTACGAACTTCCAAAGAATGCTCACTGGCATGGATAAAAGCAGAACGCAGGAAAGAAGACCCGCCTATGAGAATGAACAATTTAAAGGTATAGTGCACCAAAACAAATGACAATTAAGAGAGCTACAGTATACAGGAGTGAAGATATTTTGTGAATAAAGACTTCACCTTTTCTTTCTTTGCACACGTTTTAACGTTCAATTTTATATACTTCCTTAGAATTGAAGTTAAGTTTATAAAATAAAAACCCAGAAACGGCTATCACACCGAAAAGTGAAATGATATCCAAAATACTTAAGTATTGTAAGTGCATTGCTGTATATCCACTTTAATCAAATCAAATCACTTTTATTGTCACATCACCACAGCACAAGTTCCTTGGTGAGTAAAATTCTTATGAGCATGCTCCAGACAGTGCAAAAAACAACAATTTACATATGGACAGTACATATTTACTGACTGTACAGAAGACAATGTGCAAAATACACATACTCAGTACACACAGTGTACTATAAAGACATACTTAGTTATCAATACACATTATAAACCGTATGTACACATCTACATTATGTACACATCTATGCATAGTAATATGTGAAGGTGCAACAGATTATAATTTACAGTAGATTGGTTGTGCAACAGATAGTTGTGCAAAGGTGCAACAGATTATGCATATGCAATGTCGTGGATGTGCTTGTATGGTGTTCAGTGATAGCAGATGTGTTAGTGCAGTGTGTGCGTGTAGTCCGGTAGAACTGTGTTAAAGTGCAGTGCATGGCATATCGTAAAGTGGGAGTGGGGTAGTGGGAGTTATTTCTGACTATTCATTAGCCTGATAGCCTGAGGGAAAAAGCTATCCCTCAGTCGGCTAGTGCGGGATCGGATGCTGCGGAGACGTCTTAAAAAAAACTTTAAATGTGGAAGACAAACCCCCATTTTCAGCAAGTAAAGCTTAACAAAGCCAATAATTAATAACTAATAACTGACTAAACAAATCTAAAAAAGGGAAAAGAAAGAAGAACAGACTTGAATGCCTCTACATCAGCAAAGATCAAGGCCAATCCTTACAAGCAGCTGGTTAATCACTGGTAAATATTGACTTTAACCAGCCTCATGACTCTATCCTACTATCAGTCAACAGACAGGTCTGAAACCAGACAACCCCAGTGTGCATCCCACTGAGAACAGACAAACGCTCTTAAACAACAACATCTGGGTCTTTATCATCCAAAGAGAGAGAGAGAGAACTGGAAGTGTTTGACAGCACTGCACTTCTTTAATTACACGCTGTACACCAAATTGCCATCTAAAAGCTCGTTTCCTGCCCAGTGTGCAGGAGAAGGGGAAACACCAGGGCTCCTCCCAAAATCCCATGGAGATGGAATTCTGAAATACTGACATGTCAGAAACGCAGCTTCGGCTCTGGATTGTGAGGTGACCCCAGGTGGGCGTCAGGACTTTGAGGCTGTGTTTGAAGTCTGAAGAGCTGAAGGTGGAGATAGATACGAGATCTCAGGTCAAGCTAAAAGAATGGTATTACAGGAAACTTCCCTCCCACTAGGCCACGCTCTCTCTCTCTCTCTCTCTCTCTCTCTCTCTCTCTCTCATACACACACACACACAATTCCAAAGGAGGGGAAAAACCCCAGATCCATGGGAGAATGGGAAGCATATTTGTTTTGAATGCTCATTTCTTCAAGCCCTGCTTTCTCATTCTGTTCTGCCATGTGAAATCCATCACTGATGCATTTCAGCATACAGCTGCCAGCACCTGGCATGAAGCGGCCCGTGTGAAACCGTATACTGCTAGACATATGAGTGCATATAATCCACATAGCGCTGCATGCTGGGTCAACAGCTCTCTATTTCTGACCCCGTTTTCATTAATGTTTCACCCAAGCTTTTTCCGTATGTCGCAAACCTCAAAAAGAAATACAATCCGTTTTAAAGGGACAGTTTACTCAAAAATGCCAATTCAGGCATAATTTATTTTGAAGCCAAGCCAACCCATATGACTGTGCTAGCCTGTTTCTGCCACTAAATAAAATAACTGAAAACAGTAATTGGGAATTTTCATATCACAATTTTGTGGGGGGTTTCTCGCAATGTCAAGTTGGCAAAGGAATCTGGTAATTCTGACTTTTCTTGAAGAGTTGCGCAATATAAACAAAATAATGTCAGAATTGTGAGCTATAATGTTAGAATCGAAAGATTGTTCATGCTGCTCTTTTCTATGCAATTAAACTGAAGGAGGACTGTCCAGCTATTACATTTTATTGTGTGATCCATGGAAGAAGTCATACTGGTTTTGGGTGAATAAAATGATGATTAATTTCGTTTTTGGTGAACTGGTCTATAAAAAGTTCAAAACTTTGAAAATAAAGAAAAGGTCTATTAGATATTGCAAAAAAAGCCATTGTATGCTTTAGTTATCAGTGCCTTCAAGCGCCAGATAAGCTTTCATTTAAGGTACAGAGAGAAATTCAATGGCCAGCAGCAGAGGGTTAAACAGGACAGAAGATACTCACCGACGACCATGAGAGTGAATTCGAAGCCCCTCTTCACAGACTTTCTGTATACTTGGTTGGGGAGGTTTGCAAATCCCACGTACCCCTCAAGGTTCTTCTGTTGCTGTAGACCAAAACCAAACACGGTCAATGGCTTGAGCAGGCATGACTGACAAAACACTACAAACGAGAACACTTAGGCGGCCATCTGTCACGATTGCACACGGCTACTGTTAACACCTTCGTGAATCTTCAGAGACATTGGTTTGACACTCAAATAATAGCATAGAAACATGGCTATAATAATGCATGGGCTTTTTTCAAGACAAAATTTAAGTATATTTTTAAATGTCCTGTGTCCTGAAGAAAATGCTTACAAAGCTAAAACAAAGAGTCCACTCATATGTCTTTGTGATAATCTGGACTCCAGAAGTGCCAACTTAAAGACCTTTTCACACCAAGACAAATGTTTATGACACCAAGTGTTTTGATTTTAATTTAACTGAAGAGGTATTAAAAGCATCTGTTCAGACTGACACAAACATTCCAATTCTATGAAAATGATTTCCTCTTTTTCCATCGCATTGCGATAACAACTAGCCAACCAACTGGATTCACATTCTTGGTCACATGCCCAAAGCTGCGGCAGCTGCATTATATAAAACTACAACTTGGTGGCATTTTAGAAATGTGAAGTTGCATACTGCTGTTATTCTGAACAGTTTGCATTCAATAAGTTACACCAATTGGCATATACAATCTGCAATTTCATTCAGCCATTTTTTCACTTTACTCTGAAAAAATATCTTGCATAAATCGGCCAAAATTTCACAATTTATTTGTGCCGAACATTCAAGTTCACACACAGGCCTTTCCTTCATCTATTTAATTAGCCACCAGGTGAAAAACTAATCCTGAAAAAATTACTTAACATGCTACCACACAAACCACACGACCTGAGGTATTATTCATGTTTGTGACATGAATAATGTGGGATGCACAGTGTGGGAAACTAAAGTTTAATACTTCGAAGTACAGATTTAAACAAAGCATTGACCCTAAATATGAGTGTTTGTAATAGCCTTAAAACACCAATTATAATATCTAATACAAGATTTCGAGCTAATTAGCAACACAGGCTCCAGATTTTAGAGATCTTTTGGGGAGCTGAACAACATATCCATTTGTAGTTTGTCGAGGTGTGTGAAATGACTATGCACACTTACTGCTACTTTGGAGAGCATTCAGATCATGTTGTTCCACAGATCGATGGATGAATAGATGAACAGATGATCAGATTCCACCAGGCAGGGAGAGAGGCATCCACATACACAAAATAAAACACAAAGAGACAGAATGAAACAAAGAAACATAACAGCTGAAGTACATTAAGAGGTTTTCATCTGTGACTGCTAGATTGCAGCTCACTAAAGCTTCAACAAAACCACTGGTCTATCAATCAAACCAATGAGGACAAAGGCCGTGTTTACACCTGGGGCACGTTCAGGCTCACACCGGTGCCCGACGTTATGCTACGGTTTCCGGGTTGAACAACATGTTTCCTGGAAACGGTGTGCAACGGTGTTTGAGATACATGTTTGTCATGAGTTTTATAGTAACAGCATATCAACATGATGATGATGAATTTGTAAGTAAATGTAATTAACGTCAAAATAAATTCACAAGAGCAAGTATATTGTTTGCACATGTTTATTTACATGAAAGGCAAAATAAATGAAATAATAAGAACACAAGTATAGATCACAATAATTAGTAACCACAGTTTCCACAAATCCCTTCACTTGATTGGGATGTTCTCTTTTATTCTGGACGGCAAGGGCAGTGACTGTAACATCGAGCGTATTTTACTGCATTAAACACTAGGGGTCGACCGATTATCGGCGCCGATATTAAGCATTTTTACGAGTATCGATATCAGCCATTTTCAAAACAGATTAGCCGATAATTTCGTTTGTTTAGTTTTTTTATTATGCAAACAAACATACTATTTACAGGTGACATTATTTATTGGTGAATAAATAATACAGGTGAAATTATTTAATGTTTAAATGCACTATTTGGCTCGATGTAGCCTGTCTGAGCTCAACACTCTGTGGTCTAGAGCAATCTCCGCCCACCGCTCATCTGATATGTAGAGAGTCACGAGTCCGACCAATCAACGCGGAAAACTGAAGGCAGTCTCACACCGAAAGCACTTGCTAACTGGAGCTGCCTCAGTGATCACGCATCAGTTGTCTCTCAAAGGTAAGGCAGCAGCAGACGTTGCTGAAGTTGCAATAAATCACAATCCACTATGATGTCCGCGATGCGGAAAATGCGGGGGGAATCGCGGAATGCAGTCATATAATGGAATTTACCGTATAACGCGGAATGTCACGGAATGTGTCGAAGTTTGGATGAATTAATCAAAAGTAGATCAGTACACTTAAATCGACTCGCGCTATGGACTAGTATCTATAAATATTAAGCTGCAAAAACACTATTTAAATATGAATTCCTGCATGTTCTGCATCTCTGTTAATGAATGACACAGACGTGCGGTTTCATTTACTGCACACATACATACTGAAGCGCGTGTGATGCTCGCGGTGTTTTCAGCATCTACCGTCTCATTAAATAAGGACATAAATACATGAACAACATCCCCAGAACTGCTCGGAGAGTCACTTCATGAGCATTTGACCGTTTCATTTAAGTAAAACGATCGTCATATCATATATACATAGGCTACAGAAACTTAAAAGGTCCTCATGGCAACCTGTCAAAATATAAGTTCGGTTTAGCCGAATATATTACTGTGGTGCAGTAGAATATACGTAATACAACTACAACAATTATTACAACTTTTGTTGAGAATAATCACACAATACGCTAAATACGTTTACTTTAAGTTTTACAAAATGTTTACAGAATGCTTCTGGGTGATCCCTGCACTTATGTTATTATTAATATTACTGTTTATTTAATGTTGTTATTATTAACAGTTTTCAGAATTAAAGACATGTTTAAAAGCATTTAAAGAACGTTTTTTGTCAGAGCTCTTGTTATTATTCATTTTGGCATTCATTTTCATTTTTACACCAGACACGTATATCGGTTCAAAATATCGGTTCTCGGTCTACTTGATCTGTAATAATTGGTATCGGCCCTGAAAAACACATATCGGTCGACCCCTATTAAACACGTATTTATACCGATTTCATCAGGCTCCGAAAATTCAATCAAAAAGAACACAAAGAATGGCCTTCTCAGCTCCCATAGTTGCAACTCTTGCGTCATCAGAACAGGGTGTTCAACGCATCACCGTTTACGTTTAATAAATGTTTTGCACCGTTTTTTGGGGGCTGAACGCAGCCCAGGTATTAACATCCATCTCAGGTGAACCAATCACACGTGATCATTCAAACCACATTCAAATTTGACCCTCTCTGTGAAAACCCAGCTAAAGGGTGAATCCCATTTCTCTGTCTAACCCCTTCCCCTTCGTCTTACCCCTAGCCCTTGTCCCTCGAAACCGAGTGGTAAGCGCTAGGGGTGAAAACATACCCCTATAAAATGAAACGCCACTTGGTTACTGTTACATCATCATACATCGTCGCTACCTGGCTGCTACGTCACCAGAGAAGACAAGTGTTGATCACAAACTCTTCGTCTAAAAGTGTGTGTATGTTTGATTTCAAGTAAGCTCGCGAAAATTCTTGGTTTTAAGCGCTCCCTACCCCTCGGTCAAAACGAGAATTGGGACAGCCCTTACTCTCACGTGAACGTGCAAAACTAAGGGGAAGTGGTAAGACAGAGAAATGGGATTCACCCAAAGTCGTTTTTTTTTTATTTGCTGTTTTCTACAAATATCATCCTTCATATGGTAAAGAACATTCTGTGAAAATGTAACCTTTATATCTTTAATATTGACTGAGTAAGATCATGTAGATGCTAAATCATTTAGCCTGGATTTCACAGAGAGGGTGACAAATAGTCTAAGTGACCAATCAGATATGGACGCTACTTGAGTTTAAGAAAGAAACACATCTGAGGAAGATGCATCTATTTTAGTCCTAATACCAAGCCTGTAGTGTTTTACCAATTGCTGCATGACCAAACCACTTCTCTAAACATACCGAATTACAGGAAGGCCAGAAATGCACTAGACTTTTACAGTGCTCAGGCTGCCAGTAAAACTGTCTTAATTGAAAAATCATCACACTGAATAAACCAGGCCTTCCCTGAATAGCCTTTTCTTTCTGCTGAAACAGCAAATCATCAAATGCACAGATCTGTGCTTGCAGCGCTTAAAACCCCAAGTCATTTGACTATCAAAACCTTCATGTTATTCTGCTAATACAACAAAAAGCAAACGTCCTGGAGGAACACCATACACAGTAAAAGGGCATCGCTTGCATTTAATATAAAAATCACTTTTATAAATTTAATTTGGTGCAGACAACAAAATCTTTGACCCAAATACAAACTTTGTGCATGGAACAGACCAAATTTATATAAAAATAAGTAGTCATTCAGTGATAATCACATTCACAAAATTCAAAAATACAACTAAATCATGATTTCACAACTCATGCGAATCAATGCCATTTAATATCAAGTGCATTTTAATGCACTTTAAATGATCATTTTCAGTGGAAATGAAGCACAAATTCAACTTTTAATTCATCATGTACATGCTGTAGTCCATCTGACTTTTCCAGTCTGATTTCTGCAAAGTTGAACAAAAGCTTCCTTTTTGGGTGAATGATCCCTACAGTAACTATTACTGCATTTATTTTGTGTGTCTCAGAGATTTTGTCCTCTCTTACACTATTTCCACCACCCACACATTGAATAGGCAATGCTCTTTCTTGAAACTACAAATACAAGTCACAACTGTTACAAACCACCTGCACCACTTCCTGATGATTTTATCTTTGGGTGTTCTTCTAGAGGGCAGGTGTGAGGTATAAACACACGCGTACACACAGAGGAAGTTTTATCACACGGGGGGGGACGTATATGATCCTTCTTCCAGGCTAAAAGCCTGTCAAAGCTGAGACGCTCAGAAAGTCAGAATATGTGGAGGGGAACATCTCAATGAACCAATACAGCAAATTTGGATGGTCTAAACAACATCCCAGCATAAACAAAACTAAAAACTACATTTTCCTGTGGTGAAGCGTCGACAGAAAAAATCTACAAGGAATCTCACAAGCAAAAAATAAAAACACGCCAGGCTTTCACACACATGACTGCATCTCAAGATCACATTCTGGGTCATTGTCATTGATGTGGGTTATTATGAGATAGATGGATGCCTTCGTTTAGTATCTGGCCAGAATGTAATTAATCAAGACATGCCAAGTTTCTTTGCATGTCAAGCAGCTTGGACACTGCAATATCCATCTTGTTCATTCCACAGAACAGATAAAAGTAACAGGTTTGAAACATCGCGAACATGAGTAAAAGATTTTTGGGTCATCTATCCCTTTAAGCTATATTTTCAGTGGCACTTAACCAAAACCATTACCTTGCTCAGATCTAAAGGGAAGATAAGAGCGAGAGAGTAACTGCAGTCCTTTAACAATGACATGTTTTTGTATGTGGCTTAACTGCCGGAAGAGATGTGGTAGCCTAAACCTAAAGCAGTAAAGAAAGACAGACAGAAAGGCAAAGCAATGACAAGAAGTAAATGAGATGCGGCGACATCTATTTTTGACAAGACAGGTTTTCGACTAGTACTTTACAAGATATGACTGTGTCAACAGGGTCCAAAATGAACTGCAAACTGCACAATTCATATAATAAAACATGATTAAAATGCAAAAGGGATAATGACCCTAAACCATTATTTTTGAGCTGTAGAAAAAATGAAAAACAAAATGAAACTAGGCTATTCCTTTATGGTAAAGTCCAGCACAACAGAAGTTTACCATTTAAATAAAAAAGTATACTGCGCTTGACAAGTCCATATTGCACTTTTGATTTATTTATTCATCCAAAACTCTCCAAATTCAATGATATTGCGCATTCTATAGTAAATTCAATTTTTATGACTGGATTTTGTGATTCCATCCACATTTTCCATATCATGAAAACCATATGGTGGTACTAGGATCTTTTCGACTCATCACAACAGCATGTGAGCAAAGCATGCCATCTCGGTCTGGTTTTCTCGTCACACACTGAAAGCATTCAGACAATACTATCGCCCCATAAAGGCTATTCTGACCACCCACAGTTCAGACAAGTTCTCTCTCAAGATTTCAGCTGTGAACTATTCACTTAACATCCTACTCAAGGGCTGGAAAGTCACTATGACATCTGCATCCATGACCAAAATAGATTAACATCCACAAAAGTGGCGAATCCCAGTTGTTTTCACATAAGACTCTGCCTTAAAATTCTGATTTCTTCCCTTTTGATGTAGGATGAAATCCATGGAATTCAGGATCAAATTCAATTGTATTTTTGTTTTTTGAAGCCTCAGGACTACCCATGGAAAAAACACACAGTCACATGTGAATGGACAGGACCGATTCAAGCAACAGCCATGTGATCCAAACATTATGGGAATAAATAAAGGAGGAATTCTTCTTACCAAACAAGAGTCCGATAGGCTCTTCAGCCACACCTGAGATCTCATGAGATATAACTCACCGATGATCATGCTGTGTTGCTATAGGACCAATTTATTTTGTAGGCTTCACATGAGCTGTTATGCTGCTTAAAACTAAAGGTAAAATCAGCTAATCTTCATGCAACATCTTAAATATGAACTTTAAGATTAAGTCTGACTATGTACTTTGTTAGCATGCATTACTAGTCATTTGATGAAAGTAAAAAAAGTGTTCTTCAGTCAAACTTGGAACATGTGCTTCCTCTCTGTTTGATGATGCCAGTCTGGCGGCATGGGCAGAACATCGTAAACCTGTCAGTCTGTCTGGTGCCAGCTAGAGATGGTGTGGAGGTGTGCTAAAATCAAGCCCATCCTTCTAGTCATTATTGTGCTTCACCCAGAAATAGCTTATGCGTCACAAAGAGTTGGTTACACCTCCCAGTTTACGCAGACTTTAATTATCACCAAACGACAATTT
The DNA here is from genome assembly GCA_003573665.1 of Oxygymnocypris stewartii. Taxonomy (NCBI): domain Eukaryota; kingdom Metazoa; phylum Chordata; class Actinopteri; order Cypriniformes; family Cyprinidae; genus Oxygymnocypris; species Oxygymnocypris stewartii. Next base: position 632,289 of record QVTF01012291.1, read on the forward strand.
AAAAAAACCCACTGGTCATGCAATTAATGTTTAAATAGGAAAAATGAATGTATTGTATCTATATAATGCTTTATTTGTATATGTGCATTTCTTGTAACGTGTTCAATATGGATTATTTGGGTATAAACAAATCAATCTCTTTGCGAACTATCTATCCACCCATTCATCTATTCATCTACCACCTATCTATCTCTACATGCCCAATCCATTAATCTATCCATCTATCTATATACGAACCCAATCTATTATTCGGGCCACTCATCTATAGGCAATGTCCTATATCTATCCATACCATCTATCTGTCAATATATCTAACTATCTGTCTATCTGTCCTTGACTCGTCCACATTATCATCCATCCAATGGTATTTAATCAATTATCTGCAGCAGGGGACTCCAATATTGCTTCTGAAGGGCCATTTTCGGGTGTTTAGCTCCAACACACCTGCCTAAAGGTTTCCAGTACTCTAAAATAGCTTGATTGGATGGTTCATGAATAATATATATCGCATGTGTGTTTAATTAGTGCCGGAGCTCTGTCCTACAGTAACACACACATTTGAATATTTCTCCCAAGCTGAGAGTGACAGACACAAGGAGGTGTTTCTCCACAGCTGCAAATGTCTGGCCCCAGCACCGCATTCACTGCTTAAGCCCATCCTACCGGTATTTTCACGGACAAAATATTGGGCCAATGCCATATTTTGTTTATTATGGCATTCTTAAGAGTACAATGAACACACCACAGCACAATGATTTGAGTACTATGGCGTTACTATCGATACATACATTCATTGTACCACCCACAGTGCATTTTTGTAAGCTTAACCATTCAAATAAAAATACTTAGACTAGAAAAGAAACAGCAAATGTTCTTATAATGACACACAGAGTGAAGACTGGACTGATACAGGAGCTCGAGCAGATCTATTTGTTTATTAACACGCTCAGGAAACGCATCCGCCGCGCGCAACAGCGCAAGCGTATTCAAAACACACCGCGCAAACAAAGCTATAAATCTGCTTTGTTTGAGAAGAGTTTTACAAACCGCGAGTTTAACAAAGCGACAGAGACGAAATACTCACCCATTCTGTTGACGCACCCGTCCGCCTCTGAGTCTGTAACCGATCTCTCGCCGATCGACATTCCCTTTCAACAACTCTCGGTCCGGCCCACAGGCGTACGTCACATTTCTTGCGTAGTCTCCCTTGACAACCACGGGGCGACGGCCGCGGCGTATCATTGGTGAATGGCGTCCTTACAAATCTCGCGATATTTCATGCACGCCACAAGGCGGACAGATTTTTATGATTTAAATGCGGGATGGGGATAAGTTTGTCTTTGCGTTATATAACGGACAATACAAGTAATGATAACAAGTTTCGGAAGGTTTGAAAGCTTTATTTTTAAGTTCACTAAATAACAACAAAAACAAACGCAAATCAAAGTAAAGTAAAATAAATAAAAATCAACCCATAGGATTTAAGTTAAAACAAGAAACAAGGCATTGACAAAGAACACATTTTCAGTAAATATTAGTAAATACAAGAATATACATAAAAAATAATGTAGACTTAAAATATACAATATCTAGGAGGCTGTTCGGCACTTGAAGGGCCCTTTACTGTCTCTTTTTCTTTAATATGTAATAATATGATACATAAATCCACTCTAAGCTGCGTTCTTTATGATGGTCTGACTCCGGATCCGTTGATTTAATTACCCTGATTATTTACTGCATTGGAGGAAGCAGCGAGAAGCAATGCTGCCATCTGCTGGCTACAGGATATAGCACAACGACACCTTATGATTGCATGACGAAAACTGTAGCTAGTTACTTAATCTGGATTACACATATTTAGTCATGTAGTTTTTGATTACTTTTGACCTAATTCATTCATCAAATAAAGTGAAATGGGATTATTGTGTATCATATTCTGTACAGAGAGAGATAAATATTTCATTCTTTGTTATCAAAGTCATGAAATGCTTTAAACATTACATTACAGCAGGGTGCATGAAAAAACAGTATGACAAGTTTCAATGACAAGTAATATCAAAATGTCAAATTAAAAAAAAAAAAAAAAATGTTGTGCATGATTATTAGAAGGTATGTTCATTTAGAAAGGAACATTTAAAAGAAAAAGAAAAACTGCATAATTTACTGCCACTGCATGAATAATATAAATTAATGTAATCCATAAAACGCAACTGTAATCTGATTATGAGCATTTTAAAGCATAATGTAATCTAAATACAAGTAGGTTGATTTTTGGAGTCTGATTATGTTATCCAGATTACATTGTGATTACTACCTGTTTATTAATATGAAAAACTATCACACTATAAAATTAAATACATATTGTAACTTATAGTAAGCTATACAGATTTAATTTTAATGCCTGCCAACATCAGTTAATGTTGCAACATGGTGTATTGTCGCATAATGGTTACTATATGAGTGCTTAGTGTAAAATATTACAAAATGAAAGCAAAAGTTAATAAGAATTCAGTTATGAAGCTAAGTCCTTTGCAAGTATTTCACATTAAAAATGGACCAATAAAGTCTTTTTGGCCTTTCAAAGATCCCTGAAGTTGTCAGCAAGAGGTACTTTATATTAACTTGTTACAAGTTTCCATTTTTGTTTATATTACGGAAAAGATTTCACACAAGAGGCTAAACAAGTTCATTTATTGCTTTAGGTACAAAATACACATCGTATACAGGTACATCTAAATAAAAAACTGAATACCATGAAAAAGGTCAATATTTTCAGAAAGAGAAACCCATATATTATATAGATTCATTACACATAGAATTAAATATTTCAAGCCTTTATTTCTTGAAATTTTGATGATTATGGCTTTAAAGATAATTAAAACCCAAAATTCAGTGTCTCGGAAAAAATAGAATATTACATAAGATCAATAAAAAAGGATATTTTAAACAGAGATGTCAGGCTTCTGAAAAGTATGTTCATTTCTATGCACTCAATACTTGGTTTGGCCTCCTTTTGCATGAATTACTGCATCAATGCGGCGTGACATGGAGTTGATCAGTCTGTGTTACTGCTCAGGTGTAATGAAGCCCAGATTGCTTTGATAGCGGCCTTCAGGTCATCTGCTGGTGTTGGGTCTGGTGTCTCTCATCTTCCTCTTGACAATACACCATAGATTCTCAATGGGGTTCAGGTCAGGCGAGTTCGCTGGCCAATCAAGCACAGTAACACCATGGTCATTGAACCAGCTTCTGGTACCTTTGGCACTGTGTGCAGGTGCCAAGTCCTGCTGGAAAATGAAATCAGCAACCCATAAAGCTTGTCAGCAGAAGGAAGCATGAAGTGCTCTAAATTCTCCTGGTAGATGGTTGCGTTGACTGTGGACTTCAGAAAACACAGTGGACCAACACCAGCAGATGACATGGCAGCACAAACCATCACTGACTGTGGAAACTTAACACTGGACCTCAAGCAACATGGATTATGTGCCTCTCCTCTCTTCCTCCAGACTGAAAAGAGGACTTTGGACCACTGAGCAATGGTCTAGATCTTTTTCTCCCCAGCCCAGGTAAGATGCTTCTGACCAGTGCATGAAGTGGAAAAAAAGAAGTGTCGGTACTCATCCGACCCAAACCAGCCCCCCCATTTAATTATTTGTATTAAATAAATAAGTACACGTTAATAATTCCCAATGTATGTATAGTGCCACAGTCAATCAATCAATAATTAAATAAAAATGTTCAATACAAATTAGCACAAGTCAAGCTGCAATACCAAACAAGACCACAGGGAGATGTCAAAGACCACTAAATCGCCTGCCTTTAATAGACGGTTCCATTCAGAATCACTAAATCTCTGACCACCGCACAATCAGCGTTCATTATAAAACACTCTTGCTTTTAAGGCAAATACACGCTGAAAATAATAATTTTACTGACATCTGGACGTAAGTCACTATTCTCTCTGTAATCGCTGATGGTATCGGTCGTGTTTTCTCTGCATTAGCGCTGTTTTGAGCACTGTTTGAATTCGTTCACTGGATCCTTGGACTTTCCAGGAGTTTACAGTTTAAAATTATGTGATTGTAAAAGCCTGCTTCTTTTCATTTTAAGATATGATTTTCATTATAAAGTACTGATTCAAATTAGTAATCAATAATTAATTATTCTACTACTCCTCACGTCTCCCCTGACATGATCTCGCACACCACAAAATGAATAAGACAGACTCTGCTCTGCTTGCGTTCATTCACGTGATTGGTCAAGATGAGAAGTGATCCTGCCTGGGTTGTGTGATTTACATAGTTTCTATATAATTTATAATCATATATGGGAACATATCACCCATACATACCCTGACGATTTTACCCTGAGTACTGGCAACATGTCAGAAGTGCCGGTACTGCGTACCGTCCCGCATTAAGCACTGCTTCTATCGATGTTTCTGGTTCAGAAGTGGTTTGGTAGCTCTTTTCCTGAAGATGTCTGAGCGTGGTGACTCTTGAAGCACTGACTCCAGCTTCAGTTCACTTCTTGTGAAGCTCTCCCAAGTGTTTGAATCAGCTTTGCTTGACAGTATTCTCAAGCTTGCACTCATCCCAGTTGCTTGTGCACATTTTCCTACCCAATTTCTTCCTTTCAGTCAACTTTGCATTTAATATGCTTTGATACAGCACTCCTTGAATAGCCCCCCCTCCCCCTTTCAGTAATGATCCTCTGTGACTTACTCTCTTTGTGGAGGGTGTCAATGATCGTCTTCTGGGTCATTGCCAAGTCAGCAGTGTTCCCCATTATTGTGCTTTCAAAGAACATGAGATACCAGAATATATACTGTATGGATGGTCATTTATTGAAACTCAAACGTAAATATTCTAATATTTTGAGATACTGATTTTTGACTTTCATTGGCTGTAAGCTCAAAAAAACTTTTTAAGTCTTACTTTACATGTAATGAATCTAAAATATATGAAAGTTTCACTTTTTGAATTAAGTTACAAGAAAAAATTAACTTTTTCACCATATTATTATTTTTTTGATGTACCTTTATACAAACATAAATCATACAGAAAACAAGGCACCATTGAATAATTCATGCATTTAAACAAATATTCTGTTGATCTCAAGCTTCTTCAACATTTCTGCTCAGTGCTTTGGCCAGCTTGGTCTCTCTTCAAAGCCACTGCACAGAAAAACAGAAATATGATTATTTATTGTTTAAAGTTATTGACCAAACTCTAATTGGGAGACTGAATAAAATAAATCCATTGCACTTGCTTTGATTTATAATGATCCTCAGCTCCTGCTTGAGTCATGAGATCAGCGACGTTCTTCTCCAGGTCATCTATGCGTGTTCCCATCTCGTCCAGTTCAGGCATTAAGGAAAAGCCTCAGTTCTTTGAGTTGCACATGTGGTCTCCAAACCTGCTTCTGGAGAGATACCGTCCTGCAGATTTCAGCTAAACCTGCTATTAAAGATGTTCAGGAACCGGAGCTGAAGTCTGCAGGACGGTAGTACAGAGTTTAGATCCAACCCTGTTTCAACACACATACCTGTAGTTTTCAAATAATCCTGAAGAACTCGATTAGCTGGATCAGGTTTTGTTTACTCAGGGTTGAAGCTGAACTCTGCAGGGCCTGGCCGTCCAGGAATGGACTTTTACACCCCTGTCAAAAATAGTTTCACACAGAATGAAGTACGCACAATCAAGGAGTTCAAAAAATGTGAAAGCCCTTCCTGTTTTATATCTGTGGTGTATGAGACTCCAAAAAGACCGAGGACTTTTGAAACATGCTCAAGAAAAATAAAACTAAATACATGTAATAAATCTGATACTCCAATGTTAGCTACAGTACCTTTCCAAAGTGTGGAGCAAGTATGATTTTATTAGGTTTTGCTGCATTTATTTGATCAAAAATACAGTAATAAACAGTAATATTGTGAAATATTATTACAATTTAAAATAACTATTTACTAATGAAATATATTTTAAAATGTGATTTTATTCCTGACTCAAAACTGAATTTCCAGCATCATTACTCCAGTGTCACATGATCCTTCAGAAATCATGCTGATTTGCTGCTCAAGAAACATTTATGATTATTATAATTTCTTATTATAATCGAATAAAAGTCCAAATTTCTAATAACAAGTGCTGTGGTGATACATGGTCATTTACACTAATAAATTAAGGTACTCAAAAGAATATTATGGTATTTTCTCAAAAGTGTGCTCAAAGTCTGAAACATGATATTAGGCTACTATGGTAGGAATTCAGATACATGTTATGCTATGACAGTAAACAAACTTTAATCTAAACATATCGTGCTGCTTCTATAAAACAGGTATATGTATCTGAAAAGATATTTTTGGAGATGATTTGGTCAGAAACATTCTGAAACCTGCTCTGAAGTTGTTGCATAGTCGTCTCCATCTGTTTAAAGAAACAAATTGAGCAGATTTGTCAAACTTCAAAACAATATCCGCAAATGCAGTTTTATAATCTAGAAGAATTGTCAAATTAAAACTTACTATCGCAGTCAAGTCTTTGGCGGCTTTTGAGTCGGATCCTGCCATGAGGTTTGTTTGAGTCGGGTTCTGTTGGGTTAGTTGTTAGTTTCAGCTCCAGGCAACGTTATCTGGACTAAAACCGCGCGAGTTTGAAAATAATAGACGTGTGCTTTAATCTCAGGGATATAGATATTTCAGAATAAAAGGATTCTATAACTTTTCAACTTTTTCACTCGGATTCATTGTTTGCATACCTGCAAAACTTCCTCTTTCGTATAAAGGGCATCCATGTCTACATTTAACCCTTTAAATACCAGACAAATATATTTGTGTAGGCCTAATTTCTAGAACACTGATGGGTAGACCTTCTGCATTACACAGTGCTGCTAATATTTAATTTTGATTTCATGAATTATAGCTATAATATGGAGTTGGTATAGTAACTTAATTTGGATTTCCAAGGGATTCAACGACACAAATATTTCGTCACAAGTATAAAACAGTTTGAGGTCAAGTCAGGTCGTGTCTGTGTCTGATATGTGGTAATCCTCAAATCCAGAAAGGCTGAAATACTGGGTTTATTCGAAAATAAATGGTTGCATCTTTAGTTTCTTATCACACACGCGCGAGGAAACGCGACTGGCGATAGGACCGCGCGTCTCATGAATATGTAATGAGCACGCTGTGACGTATGCGACACGGAAGTACTGTTATGAGCTTTAGCCAGCTGTAACGTTAGCAAAGAGGATCACAGTGGCTTGAAAATGTTTTGCAGCGCTCTGTTTATCTCTGCAAGACAGAAGATACACGTCGTCTAACATGGACCCACGCTGAGGATCCGTTCTCATCGACTTAGCAAGTATTGTTTTGTTGGAAAGGGAAATCACTTGAATGAATCAGATCTAATGAATCAGTGGACGTTGACTGGGACAATGAACGTACATTTCCTGCCGTTGTTTAGAAAATACATCCAGTAATCGGCAAGAAATACAATTTTAAAATGTGAACAAAATAGTAATGATTTTTAGTTTATTACATTAGTGGGTTAGTCATTGCTTCCAGTTGATTTGCATTCTAAAGGACAGCTACATCACTCAAAGATGGATGAAGTTATTATGGATCAGATCATGTATGTTGCTCAGCAAGTGGTGTCTTGGGTCGCATCTGTTGCCATCATATTTGGAGGAGTTGTGCCATACATCCCTCAGTACAGGGACATCCGCAGGACCCAGAATGCTGAGGGGTTCTCCTCATACGTGTGCCTGGTGCTGCTGGTGGCCAACATATTAAGAATACTGTTTAGGTGAGTTATCATATCTCAACCATCATGTCTGGAGGCATAACACCTGCCTGCAAGACAGCTATATGAGGGAACGATATAAACACATGGCACATAATCCACGTATCTGTCATAATGCACTTTAATGTGTATTTTAGTGCGGTCAAAACAATTAATCGCATCCAAAATAAAAGTTTTGGTGTATATAATATATGTCTGTGTTCTGTATATTTATTATGTATGTAAATATAAATATTTTACATATAAATCTAACATATTTTCCTTAATATATACATGTGTGTGAGTATTTATATATACAGTACATAATAAATATACATAGTATGTAAACATAAACTTTTATTTTGAATCGATTAATCGCGACTAATTGTTTGGCAGCCCTAATGTGTATGTGTATTCATATTTATATATGATTTATATTATGTATAAATATATATTTCTTATTACATGTGTATATTTATATATAAATATTCACAACACACACACATATATATATATATATATATATATATATGTGTAAACAAAAACTTTTATTTTGGATGCGATTAATCGCAGCACTAGCGTATTTATAAAGAGGCATTTATATAACACCAGTCTTTGTTTGAAACATGTTATATTAATGTCATACTGAATCATGTTTATATGTATTGAGTTTCTTCAGTCACAGATCTCTATGTTTCAACAATAATGGCAATCCTGAGAATCGGTAAATTATGATTTCCAGGCCTGGGAAGTAATATATCTTTTCAATCGCCTTTAATTACAATGTTTAAGTTTGGACAACTTGAGAATCTTTAAATCAACATTTCCAGGCCGGGAAAATGTTATAATATAATATCATTTTTATATTATATTCTATAATATAACTTTGAGTCGTTCTCTAGCCACCTCATTTTTATTATTATTTTTTAAATATCTGAAACTTATTTTTTTTTTTTTAAGATCTGAAATGAAATATATCTGCAAGATATAGTTTTTTTTCTTCTTCTGTTGTCTCATTTGTATTAATTATAAACATTTCAAGTACTGGTGTCAAATGGAAATCTCTGTAAAATATATGTTTTTAAATCCTCGTCCATTTATAACAAATATCTATATACAAAAGTCTGACCAGTTACGCTAGTATTTTGGTCCAAACTTACTGACATGCATAAATTAATAAAAATACTTGTAGCTTTTACCTTTTAGCCAAATTAAACAGAACAAGACAAGAAAAACGAGGTTATACATGCTGTCTGAAGACTTTACAGGCCCAAGAAATGGAGAAATGTGCAGTGCATGACAAAAAACTAAAGGAAATTTACTGGAATATTACAGTATTTGGTGCTTTTCTCTGAACAGTATATATGTGTGTGTTGTTATTATTTTTCCAGGTTTGGACGTTACTTTGAGACTCCGCTGCTTTGGCAGAGTATAATCATGATCATCACAATGTTAATCATGCTGAACCTGTGCACCAACGTCCACATGGCCACTGAACTCAACACCAAACGCCGCTCTTTCACAGGTGCCAAACTTTCTGACTCTTTACAGCTCTTTGTGTGTGTGTGTGCAGCTGCAGACAGAAGTTGTACCAGCATCTGATTAGTTGGGTTTGGTTCTGTAGTTTACAGACTATTGAATTACAGTCACACGGTCAGGGCTTTCTTTGAGCGTGTCTCATGAGATTATCACACAAGAAGGGCCTCTGAAGCAGATGATCTTTGAACGGCTGGCTGCTTGGTCAACTTTACACTCAGCTTTATTTATAGTTGGGGTGTAGTACAAAGTTAACAAAAGATGAGTTTGTTTGCCCAAACTGAGCCAGAGCACTGAACTTTGCATGTAATTGTATACTGTATGTACGACTTTTTAAGGATAATATGTGATGCTGTATATAGCAAGTAATGCTTTAAATGTTTCAATCTGGTGTTTCTAAGTATGCATACTGCTGAATGAATAATATGCTTATGTAGAAACACTCCCTGGACACATTTGTTAGAGCTAATAGTCTCTCGCTCTTCTGTGTGCACAGGACATCCTGTTTATTTAGTTTTATCTACTGGTGTTAGACCTACCCAAGTGTGTCTTTATGGGTTTACTGTTGTCTTTAGATCATGTCACTGATGGTAAGACAACAGTGTGACGTTAAACAAATGTGTCAGCGGAGCGGTTTTGATCGCAAACTCCACATAAACTCTCCTGCGGCTTCTCAACAGATGGAGAATGTTCAAAATGACCAGATGAAGCATGGAAACGACTGTCAAATTAATTCAATCAAGATACAAACCAACATTGAAATTCCAGTCTTAAGGTTCCCGTGATCTCATTTTGAACAAACCCATTTGGTACACATAAAGATTAATGACCGTCATGTACCTGTATATGTGTTCCTGTGTGGCTCAGTGGCATTGCGTCAGCAGCGCAAAAG